>BLBF01000002.1:90524317-90564591 GCA_015471245.1 Laticauda colubrina | reverse complement strand
AAGGAAGGAAGGAAGGAAGGAAGGAAGGAAGGAAGGAAGGAAGGAAGAAGAGAAACTATAGAAACTACTCGATGAAGATGGTGAAAGCTAAGATAGCAAAACAAACAAACCCTACTCAATTCTCAACTTGATGTTATTTGTTCCTCCAAGTAACTATGAAGAGCAGGGTGAAGGATCATAACTGAGTTTGATAGAACCATGGTCAGCAAACTCTTATTTATCTTGAATCGTTTCAAATCTCCAGGATCCGATGAATTATGTATTACATTTTAGAGTATTGAAATAATTTGTTGTTGGTCTGTTTGAAATGTTATGTCTCATCTCTGAGAAATCCAAGAGAAGTGCCAGAGGAAAATATTTTGTTTATTTAAAAAAGAAAGAAGAAACAGAAGAATTAGGAAATTATCATTCAGACTATTTCTGATACCTGGGAAAATTCCAGAGCAGAACACACACAGTGTGATTGGTAAGTACCTTCAAAAGATATACCAGACATCAGCATGGGTTTATCTAGAACAAATCTTCTCTGAATAACCTAAATTCATATTTTTATTCCAAATGACTTATATAGTAGATAATGAGAATTTGATAGACATATCTTGATTTCAGTAAAACATTTGGTAAAGTCCCCCATTACATTCTGATTAGCAACCTAGTAAAATGGATACATATGCGGCCTAAAATTCAGAAAATATTCACCATTCTTCCTCATCAAATTTGGATTTTGAGTGAGGTATTGAGTGAGATTCAAAAATATTATTCCTGGGATCCAGACATTTTGGGATTTTTATTATGTGGATGAAGAAATTGACAAATTATTAAATTTGCAGATAATGCAAAATTGGATATGATACTTAATACGATACAGGTAGAAATAAAATTCAAAATTATTCTGTTAAATTAGAGAAGTTTACTTAGGAAACAGAAGTCAAATGCACAGATGTAAGATGACAAAGATACCTGGCTTGGTAAGATGATTAAGATTGGTAAAAGTACTGGTGAAAAACATCTTGGAATAACAACTGATTGCACACTGACCATGTGTACTAGCATGATGTGGAAGCAAAAAATGATGATTTTCCATGATGTGGAAGCTACTTTAGGCTCCATCAACATGAAGTTGGTTAACCGCAGGAAGCAATCATTCCATTGTGCAGTGATCGTGCCCCACTTTGAATTTTGGGAACCACAATTTAAGATGGATTCAAACAAATTGGAACAGTTTCATAAAAGCACAATGAGAGTGATTAGGGGCTCAGAAATGATTAAGAAAGTCTTTAAAAGATAATATTAAGGGGGGATAAAAAAGCATTATTTAAATACTAAAAGTATGTCACCCAGACTTCCAATAGTTGCACATTAAGAAGAACTAATATATAAAGTTCAATATATTTATTTAAAAAATAAATTTCTTAAATAATACACTAGTTTATATTTAAAAACAAAATTTTATGTGGTACATCGTATTACTTTCAGTACACTGCAAATAGAGAATATTATGCAGGAAACTGATGCATGGCATCTTTCTAGTATCAATTAAACAAAAGAGTATGAGCTTGAATGCCTATTTCATTCATTTATTTTATTATTTTACCCAAGACAATTTGCACCCTTCAGGAAATGCATGCAAATTTTCCAGTGCTATGCCAAATACAGATTATCATACATCCAGGACTTTTTTCCCATTTGCTAAACCTGGTGTGGGCATGACCAGCGTGTGACACATCCGGCCTATGGGCTGGAAGTTTGACAGCCCTGTCATACGTTGTCCTTTGCCTAAACTACCATTAGTGAAATGTGTTTTGCTTGAGAGTATCTACAAAATACATTATCCCCTTCCTTTCCTTCTCTCTTGCCCTCTTTTCTTTATTAAGAATGTTTTGTTTGTAAAACACACGAGGTAGACCGGGTTCCAACAACAAATACTTTATTCTTCAACTAGTTAGTAAATAGGAACACTTGGCTGAAGCTGAGGCCAGCCTTTTATACAGGCTGGCTTGCCTGCTTGCAGCCAATGGCAGTTGTTTAGATTTGCTGCCTTTTAGCAGCTCTTTGGATTGGTTCCTAGTGAACCAATCCAATGTTCATTTTATTGACCAATCAGGTTTGTAGATTTGGAGTCACCCACTTTACATATAGAACACCCCTCCCCCCTTAGTTCAGTCCTACGTGGTGACGTAGTCTCGCAGGTAGGCGGGGCTTTTCCGGACTCGACTTGACTTGCGCGGTTCATTCTTAGTGCAGACTTCGACCGGTTCGGATGGGGCTGCTGTGTCGTCCGTCCTTCTCCCTGGAACCGTCTGGAAGGGTGAGTCAGCCATTTTACCGCCGCCTGAGTTTCTTAGGCTGACGGTTTTGCCGCTCCCTCCCGTTTCCTCTGGGCAGGTCGAGCTGGCTTGGCTGGCCCCTTCCGATGGGCCCTTCACGCAAGTCTCTCCAAACAGTGAGTCTTTTATTTGCTCTTTTTGTTCGTATGTTTCATTGGGTTTGGTTTTAAACAGTTCTTTCTTTATTTCTCGCCTTTCCCCCCCCACCTTGGTTTGCAATTCGCTGGTTTTTTCGGTGAATGTTTGTAAGTCTGTGGTTCTCTCTATAATTCGAGATCGAAGCTGGTCTATGTGCCGCTTCCATTCCCTGCCATCGTCTAATTTTAATCGGTAGGATTTGGGGCCTGTAATTTGGATAATCTGTCCTGGTAGCCATACCGGGTCCCCGGTGAAGTTTTTAGCGTATACCAAATCGCCTATTTCGAATTGTCTGAACCGTGTAGAGGAGTCAGGGGGGTTTTCTGGGGTAAAATTTGGGTGTAACCTATCAAGGTGAGATCTTAATTTTCGCCCCATAAGTAATTCTGCTGGGGACTTATTGGTTATGGTACTGGGCGTTATGTGCTGGAGTGTGAGCAAACGGTTTACTTTCTGTTGGACATCTCCAGCGTCCATTCGTTCCAAACCTTCTTTAGTAAACCAGACCATTCTCTCAGCCCTGCCGTTCGCAGCCGGGTGAGCCGGCGCGGTTAGGGCATGTCTTATACCTAGGGAGGCTAGGTATTGCTCAAATGGTATGCTGGTTAGCTGTGGCCCGTTATCTGAGACAAGAACGTCCGGTATGCCATGGGTGGCAAAAAGGTTGTCCAGCTTTTTAATTACAGTTTCTGTTGTCGTTGATGGCATAACTTTTACTTCAAGCCAATTTGAATAGGCATCAACGACAATCAGAAAGGTATGCCCCTTGGTAGGACCCGCGAAATCAATGTGTATTCTTGACCAAGGTCCCCGAGGGGTTTCCCAGTCCTTAACGGGTGTTTTTGGTGGGGATGGTCTAATTGCCTGGCATTTGTGGCATGAGCTTACCCAATACTCTATGTCCTTATCAATACCCGGCCACCAAACATAACTTCTGGCAAGGCTTTTCATCTTAACCATTCCCGGGTGCCCTTCATGTAACAACTTAAGTACCCTGGGCTGTAATTGGGCAGGGATTACTACCCGATCACCCCACAACAAACACCCCTTTTGGATTGAAAGTTCAGTCTGTCTGGACCGGAAAGGTTTAAAGTTTTCAGTTTTTTGATTCTCCGGCCAGCCTTTACCTACCCAGCTAAGAACGCGGGCAGTCAATGAGTCTTTCGCAGTGGCTCTGGCGACATCATACGCTGATATGGGTAGATCGGGGCAAGTCTCGATTTGTAGCGTTGTCATCGCTGGTGCCGGGTCTTCGTCGGTTGCTGGTAAGGGTGCTCTGCTCAAAGCGTCCGCATGGGAAATTTGTTTCCCTGGCCGATGTGTCAGAGTGTAGGAATAAGCTGCTAGGAACTCTGACCATCTCGTCATTCTTGGGGACAGTATATTAGGTGTTGGCTTGTTTCCCGCCAAAATCCCCATTAGCGGTTTGTGGTCCGTTATGATTTGAAAAGTCCGCCCATATAAGTATTCATGGAAGCGTTTTACTCCAGCGACAATTGCTAGAGCTTCCCTGTCCAATTGGCTGTAATTCCGCTCGGTTTTGGATAGAGTCCTAGAGTAATATGCGACGGGTGCTTCTCTGCCATCAGGTAGTTGGTGGCTCAGGATGGCACCTACTCCATATGGTGAGGCGTCGCAGGTCACTGTTAATGGCAGAGTGTTACTAAATTGGATGTGAACGTTTGTTGATGTTAGCAAGCTTTTAATATTTTGGAAGGCTTTTTTTTCTTTGTAACCCCAAGTCCAAGTTGCCTTTTTGTCTAGCAGACGGTGTAACGGTTCTGCTATAGTGGCTTTGTTTGGCAGGAACACGTTATAAAAATTAATTAATCCTAAGAATGCTTGTAGTACGGTTTTATTTCTTGGTTCAGGAGCGTCTTTGATTGCTTTAACTTTTTTGTCTGTGGGGTGGATACCCTCTCCGTCTATTGAGTAGCCCAGGAATTCGACGCTGTTCTTAATTAAACAGCACTTTTCTCTTTTTACCTTGAGGCCAGATTCCCTAAACTTAGTAAATACTTCTTTGAGTCTGTTCCTTAATTGAGTTTCATCTCTGGCCGAGATTAGGACGTCGTCAAAATAGGGAACGACTCCTTGTATGCCATTTAGAAGGTGTTCCATCAGACTCTGGAAGACGCCAGGGACCACGCTTACTCCAAATTGGAGCCGGTGACATTTGAATGCGCCCTTATGGGTGACTATAGTCTGTGCTTCTGCTGTTTCTGGGTCCACTGGGAGTTGTTGATAGGCTTGTGCCAAGTCGAATTTGGCGAAAACTTTGCCTTTTCCCAGGGAATGAAGCAAATGCTGGACTACTGGCACCGGGTATGCGCTTGGTTGTAATGCGTGGTTCAGGGTAGCCTTATAGTCACCACAGATTCTGATGGACCCGTCAGGTTTAATGGGTGTGACAATAGGCGTTTCCCACTTGGCATGGTCCACAGGTTCTAACACCCCTTGGGCTATTAATTTGTCCAGCTGTTCCTCTATTTTTGCCTTTAGTGCAAAAGGAACTCGCCTGGCTTTTATTCTTCGTGGGGCTATTTGGGGGTTTAGATTGAAAGAAATGGGATTTCCCCGATACTTGCCAAGTGAGCCGTCAAAAACGTCCTGGAATTCTTGGATGAGGTCGTCTTCCCAGCCGGTTGTACTCACTCGATCGACCCCGGTCATCCCGATGCCCAATGGCGCGAACCATTCGATGCCCAGGAGGCTTGGTCTGTCTTGGTCGACTATGGTCAGCGGAAGCACCTTGACGTGATGTTTGTAGGCGACTCGGAATTGTCCCATGCCTACCACAGGGATTTGGTTTCCCTGATAGTCCTTGAGGGTTAGGTGCTGCTTCTTCAATTCTTTGGGTTTGATACCTGGGACTAGCTGTTTTATTGTGTCCCACGATACCATGGAGAGGAAGGACCCCGAGTCCACTTCCACCTTGCAGTGTTTTCCTTCGATTTTCACGATGACTTTAATTTTTTTTCCACTTTCCGTCTGAGCGCTCTGTATAATGACAGTTTGGTGTGTATTGGCTCGCTTCTCTTGTTGCCACTTTCTCTCGGCTCGTTTAGGCTCGGCTCGTGTTGGGGAATTTCTGCGTCTCGTCGGGCTGTAGTATTTTTTGTTCCTGCAGACCTTCTCGATGTGCCCTCGTTTTTTGCAATGCCGGCAGATGGCATCGAGAAATCTGCATTCGGCTCAGGGATGGTTTCCTCCGCAGCCAGCGCATTCCCTCCAATTTCTCCTTTCGCGCTCTTTTTTGTTCATGAGCAAACGGTGGACCTCGTCGTCCTCTTCGCTCGATTCAATTGTTTCGCCCGACTCTTTGTAGTGGGTTGTGGTGGCAGTTGTCTGTCTTTGGTTGGTGTTTCTTCGCTGTGTGTGTTCATCTTTTTAATGGCTACGGCAGATTTTTTCGCGGCTTCAGCAGCTGTGGCTTCCGCGATGGCTTCGGTAACGGTGATGTTGGGCTTGTTGAGCAATTTACTCTGTGCGGTCGAGTCTCTCAGGCCCAGCACCACGCGATCCCTCATTGCCTCGTCTATGTTCAAAAATTCACACTCACCCCCTATTTGTCTGAGGGCAGCGATGAAATCGGCGACGGTCTCTCCCTCTCTCTGGTCTCTGCGGTAAAATTCGTGTCGCTTTATTAAGTTAGACACCATCGGAGCGTAGTGTGCTTTGAGGAGTCTTTGCAATTCTGTCCACGTTAGTTGTTTAACGTCCCGGGCCTTCGCAAGGGCCTTTGCCATCTTAAAAACTGTTGGCCCGCAGTGCGTCAGGAACACAGCTCTCTTGCGTTGCTCTGAAATGCCTTCCATTTCATTGCTCTCCAAATACATTTGGAAGCGATCAGCATAGGAATCCCAATCCTCTTCGTTGGGATTGAAGGGTGCGGGCGGTGCGTTGTTTCCAGACATCTTGGTTGTAATCTGGACTTCTTATCACCGCGTGCAGGTTTTTCGTTCAGGACGATCCCACCTTCGTCGCCAGTGTTTTGTTCGGAAAACACACGAGGTAGACCGGGTTCCAACAACAAATACTTTATTCTTCAACTAGTTAGTAAATAGGAACACTTGGCTGAAGCTGAGGCCAGCCTTTTATACAGGCTGGCTTGCCTGCTTGCAGCCAATGGCAGTTGTTTAGATTTGCCGCCTTTTAGCAGCTCTTTGGATTGGTTCCTAGTGAACCAATCCAATGTTCATTTTATTGACCAATCAGGTTTGTAGATTTGGAGTCACCCACTTTACATATAGAACAAAGAATATTGGGAATATATTCAAACATATTATCTTGGAAACATAGGTAGAGACTGCTGAGTGAGTGAATTTTCTCTGACAGCCCACACTATAGCTGGTTGCTGAAGCTATTGGCATATACTAGCACCTTGGGGAAACATGACAGAATACTTCTTGTGGTATTGGGGAGGATCTGTAACAAATTCTGAAGTTTGGATGGTAGCTGGAATATTTCTTCTGTTTGGATGGTAGCTGGAACATTTCTTCTGGTCAGTTTGCAGCTTGGCTAGCATTAGTTTTAGTGGAAGGGCATTTTTTAAAGGGCATCTTTTACTATAAGAGCACAGCAGACAGTTTGATTTCCTATGCTGGTTTTTCAACAAAACACTTTATCTATGACTTATTCTTACCCAAGCTGTTAGTCCATAATAGCTCTCAACCATCCTCGCTCTCAATTTTTTTTTCTAATGTGTCTTTCCTTCTCTTTTCTGATGAAAGCATGCTAAACACCAGGAAGGAATAACTGTACATTTCAGGGAACTTAAAACCATTTCTCTGTTACTCAGCATAACCTTGGAAAGATTCTCTTGGCTAGCCCATAGATCACAAATTGGTCATAGATAATTATTATGATAATTATCAGAGGATAATTAGGACTGCAGAAAAAACAATTACTGCCCACCTGCCTTCAATCAATGACCTATATACTGCACAAGTCAAAAAGAGGGTTGTGAAAATATTTACAGACTCCTCACATCCCAGACACAAACTGTTTCAACTCCTTCCCTCAAAACGGTGTTATAAAGCATTGCACATCAGAACAACTAGACACAAGAACAGTTTTTTCCCAAAAGCCATCACTCTGCTAAACAAATAATTCCCACAACGCTGTTCAACTATTATAAAGTCTACATTACTATTACTGTTGATCTTGCCATCATTCCTTATCACCCGTCCGCTCCCACTTGCGACTGTAGGACTGTAACTTTGTCGCTTGTATCCTTACGATTTATATTGACTGTTTCCTAGTGATTTGATTGTTGATTGTACTCTATAACTATCATTAAGTGTTGTACTTTATGATTGTTGATTCTTAACAAATTTATCTTTTCTTTTATGTATACTGAGAGTAATTACACCAAAATAAATTCCTCGTGTATCCAATCACACTCGGCTAATGGAGTATTCTATTTTAAAAACATGATTATTATTTTTTAGTTCTACTATTTTTTATTTCTACTACTAGTTTTTTAGTTCTACTATTTAGTTCTACTATTTTGCTTTTCCCAGGAACCTGTCTCTCTGAAGAAATCTGGGAAAAATAGTCCTAATTCTAGCTGCAAGTAATTTGGATAATGCTAAGAAGCCATTAACATTCCACTCAGAAGCAATGGCTGAATAGTGACTGTAATATAATAACTAAGCAGTGATAGATTATGTCGATCTATCACAAATGTCCCACCTTTTTAATGCAAAAACCTGGATTAATTTTTGTAAACTTCAGTCCAAATTTTTCATTTTAGTCAATTTTAAAAATTAAGGCCAATAGCAAAGTAATAGATTTTTTGGGGAAATTAACTGCCTTGCATTTTTTTCTGCCAACTAATCAATGCACTTATTAAAATAAATATTTTTTTTCTTTGCAGAACATTATTAATAAAATAAGAGTTTATTTCACCTGAAGTTTATTCCTTGGAATTATTTTAAATGCATTTCCTAGATCAACATCATTGTTTATTTGTTTTTTTCACCAGCACAAATATTCTTTATTTATAAGTCCTCATGAAATCTCCCCTATTTTATCATAAAATAAAAAATAACTATGATTCCCAGAAAAATTACTAATAAATATTACAAATAAATATGCCTACAAGTTGGGAGTAAATATATACTTTCTTGAGAAACTGTCATTAAAAAAGACCAAAAGAGACTACAGTGACAGAATTTTCTCATGTAACAAGGCAGTATTAATGTAGACCATGTAACATATTTGCTCCATTGTTTTTTTTTTATAATGCTTTATTGAATTTTTTCCATTTATATATAATACCAATAGTTATTGAACAGCGCTGTGACATTATATATACATTTATGTTTCCTATCAAAACTTATAGTGCACAATACTTTCAAATCCTCTTATTTATTATGTACATTATTTACATTTTCTATTTTTATATCTATTATATATACAAATAAAACCATGTTTCCCATACTGCATTGTATTCTGTGTCTGTTTTCCCTTTTAATTCCATAGTTAATTTATCCAATTCCACACACTGTAAAAAACTTTTTGATTATTAAGACTTCAGGTAGTATAGAGTTTTCCTTCCAGTACTGAGCATATGAAATTCTAGCTGATGTTAATATATGTAATATAAGATATTTTGTCTGTCTATTATAGTTTTTTTTTATTATTCCTGAGAGGAATAATTCTGGAACAAAATCAATTTTGTTTTTAGTTAACTCTTCTAACCATGTTTGAATCATTTTCCAATATTTTTTCACTTTGAGGCATGTCCACCGAGAATGAAAGAAGGTACGTTGTTGTTGTCCACACTTCCAACAATTTGGTTTTAAGTTTGGGTAAATCTTAGCCAGTCTTGAAGGTGCCAAATGCCAACGATACATTTTATGTTGGTTTACCTTATATGCTGCCGATTTTGTCATTTTATAATTCACATTCCACGTCTTTTCCCATTCTTTCAGATTCTTCCCATGCAATCATCGTTCCTTTCACAATTTCTTCCACTCTTTCAAATTCTAATAAATGTTTATATAACTTTGATAATAATTTCTCATCTGGGCCAATTGAGATTTTATCTACTTTTTGTATTTCATTATCTGTTCCAAATTCCTCACTGTCTATATTTTCTTGATTGTTAATCAATCAAAATAACATCTTGCTAGAAAATAATTGAAGAATTTGAGGAGTGGAAAAATGCAGATACATGCATTAAGGATTATTAAGGATAAGACCACAGTCTGTATCTTAGTGGACAAAATGAAGTCAAAATTAATACAGTACAGTTGGTATTAATCTAACTCCAAAATTTAAATAAAAATAATTCAATCCTTTCTTTAGTAATCCTATGAAAGCATGAGATGGGTACATAGCTATCCTTAGCTACTTAAGTTTTAGCAGGAATAAAGGAAATCTTGAAGGAATTTTAAAAATGGCTGATTTTTTTTTTTTTAATGAAGAATGGAAGACAAATGGATTGGAGTACTGTCAGAATTCCTCTTCAAGCAATTAGTTCAGAAACCCAGTAGGGGAAAAAAAATCACATTCTCTATTCTTATCACATTCTCCATTTACATATTTTATAAAATATAGTTTTAAAATATTATTATATCTTATATCATATAAGTTTTTTCTGCATACTGTAACCATAATGCTGTGAGTAGAATCATCATAGGTTGGAAGGGGACTTTGGTGGTCTTTTAGTCCAACTCCCTGCCCAAGGCAGGAGAGTCCCTATACCATCCCAGACAAATGGCTGTCCAATCTTTTCTTGAAAACCTCCAGCAATGGAGCATCTTCAACTGCAGAAGATAATCTGTTTCACAAGTAATTGTTCTCACTTTCACAAAATGCCCCTCATTTCCACGTTGGATCTCCCTCTAACAAGCTTCCACCCATTGCTTCTTGTCTAGCTCTTAGGTGCTATAAAGAATAAATTGATACCCTCTGCCTTATGACAGCCCTTCAAGTATTTGAAGACTGCTATCAAGTCTTAGGGTAGCCTAAGCCTTCTCTTTATTACAGATATCTAGTTAACAGAGCCATTCAATGTACAGTTTAACTTCTAGACTCCTAATCATCTTCATTGCTCTTCTCTGTACTCTTTGTAGAAAAATAGTTCTACACTTTTCACTCAGCCTCACTTACTTCCATAGATTTAAGCACATGAACAATATTTGTTTTTTATTTGTTAGATTTACATCCTCTTCTGTGCCAATTCTTAAGACAGCATATATAGAGCTCCCTCCTATTTTTTTTTCTCCTATTATAAGGTGTGTTGGATAATGAGTGTGTGTCTTGCTCTTTTGTTACCAGTTCTTTAATAAGTGCATAGCTTCAGATTCAGAGCAGAAAGGATATCTTCAGAGACAGCAATTCTAAGAAAAACATAATAGCTTTAAAGAGTTGTAGACAGGTGCTATATCTGTTCTCTCTTGCTCTTGACAGTATTTTTGCTTCTAAATCTGTTCAAAATAGCACTCTACGGCTCTAAGTGTTCAGTTACTTTGACCTCATATAGGAGGAAGGAACAGTCTCAGATGTATACTGCTGCTGTTTGTAGTTTATTGTAACTCTAGTTTATTGTGTAATCCCATGCCTTTCCCTTTAATTCTTATTTTTGCACAATTCTTCATTTAACTGTTCAAATGAAACTTGTCAATATGCCTGAAAAAAGTCTCCAAAAGTATTTGTACTTTTTCAATTTTTTAAAAAAATCATTTTGAAAATATTTTTATTTTACTTTCAGAATTTGAATCAGATTTAATTGCCTTTGAAGCTCAATTCTCAACTTGGTTGAACATACAATAAAATTACTATTTATTGTATTTAGATTCTGTATATATGGTTATTACCTTTCTTTGTTTCTCCTGTTTCCCCCTTTTTCTCAGTATATCCAATTTTACATCTTGAAATTTGAGGATGTTGTTTCAAAAAGAGCTTTTCTTCTTAAGACTTAATTATTGCATATTTTTTGCCAAGTTATATAGCTAACTCTTTTAAGTTCTTTAAGCCCCTGTCACACTGAACCAATGGATGCAAAGAGGATGTAAAATGGACAAAAAAGCTTGCCATCCGTTGGAAAACACAATGCATCCGTTGTGTACTCACTGCATACGTCTTTCATACGCTCTATCCGTAAAACATCCATCTACTGCTATTTCATCCACTGCACAAAACTTTTTGAGTGGATGAACTTTCTGCCGCGTACTATCAACATCCGCAACACATACAGGCAACAAACGTTCTATGTCCGTTGTCATCCGTTACACGTCCGATGTATCCTCTCGGCATCCTCTGGCCATCCGCGCAACTCACATCCGCTCCAGTGGAAAGCGGAAAGAGGGAGGAAGCGAAAGGTACGTGGAACATCCACACAGTGTGAGTAGCACAGACATAGAAAGGATGTAAGCGGATGCATCTCATATATAAAGCATTAAAATGGACAAAATGTTCAAATATGGGATGTATCTCGGATATTTAGGATGTCTGGAGGATGCCTAGAGTATGTGGAAGGACATCTAGCAGAAAACCGACATTTCCTAGAAAAAGGGAGAGGAGATCACCTGGATCTCACTATCAGTCCAGCAGCCCTGGTATGCAGACCCCTTCGGCCTTGCTCTTGCTCTTCCACATCATCCATTGATCTCCACCATGGATCATTGCACACTCCTTTTGGAAGCCGCCATCATTCAACACCAGAACCAAGCCCTCTTCAAACTGTTTCACCTTTCCTATGCAAAGAGAAGAAGGAGAAATCCAAGAACTCTCTGGGTCCGACGATGGATCGGGAGAAGAGCAGAGTTTGGACTCTATGACAAGCTGATGGTGGAGCTGAGGAATGAAGACACTTGTGCATTCCAGCACTTCATGAGGATGCCACCAGCCATGTTTGACGAAATTGTGGAGCGTCTGAGACCCAGGTTGACCAAGGTAAACACAAACTTCCGTCCCAGCCTGGACCTTGGACTGAAGGTAGCACTGACTCTGCGCCACCTGGCCTCTAGGACCACGTACAGAAACATGCAGTATGCCTGGAGGGTGCACAAAACACCATCAGCATTATGGTCAGAGAAGTGGTGCAGGCCATCATCAAAGAATACGTGGAGGAGCTCCTCCAGTGCCCCACCACTGAAGAAGGCTGGAGGAAAGTTGCAGAGCAGTGGTATCAGAAGTGGAACTTTCCCCACACCATTGGAGCCATAGATGGGAAGCACATAGCCTGCAAAGCTCCAGCCAACTCAGGGTCCAATTATTTCAACTACAAGGAGTTCTTCAGCATCATCCTCTTTGCCATGGTTGATGCTGACTACAAGTTCATGTACATCGATGCTTCAGGCAACAGGTCAGCTTCAGATGCCCAGATATACAATGCCAGTGACCTCAAGGGTGGCCTGGAATGCAACCTCATCATGGGTTTCCCAGATCCAGACCCCCTACCCAACGACACACAAGTAGTGTCCTACTTCATCATGGGGGGTGACGCCTTCTCCCTCAGAACCTACCTCATGAAGCCCTACACTTCCATATATCTCACCCGTGAAGAGAGGATCTTCAACTAAAGGCTGTCCAGAGCAAGATGGGTGGTGGAGAATGCCTTTGGCATCCTGGCCAACAGGTTCCAGGTACTTCTCACCACCATGCAGCATTGCCCACAGACTGTGAGGAGTATCGTGGAAGCTTGCTGCATCCTGCACAATCTCATGCACACCCGCTACCCAGTGTTGCAGAACAGGCTTGTGGACTGTCAACAAGGCAATGGGGACATGGAGCCTGGTGAATGGAGGCAAGGACTAAACCTGATAGACACTGTGGATGTGCAAGGCCCCAACAGAGCTTCACGTGGAGGGAAGAAGCAGTGCAACCTCCTGAAACACTGGTGCAACTCCCCAGCTGGAGCAGTGGAGTGGCAAGACAGGATGGTAGATGCTTAATGGATGCTTCCTTCAGCCTGTCTCATCACATTGATGAGATTGTGCCATGTATGTTGAGTGGCCTTACAATGAATAGGGCATTAATAAAGAGTTTTGTTTATGTTGAAATGTGTGGATCAATGCTTACATTAGGATTGATAATGAAGGGCCATAGGTGTGGCAGCTGGGAGGGTGGACCATACAGCCCCACTATGCTTGCACTGGAGGTTTATCTATCCCACAGCTATCACACAGGTATCCATCCCATAGCTATCATTACCAACCCCACAAGCATACAAAGGCTTTACCCTTTTTTCAAAGTTTTCCCCAATACTTTATTAAGTAAAAAAAAATGAACCAAATGTGTGAAGCAAAGATAACTTTTATTAATAACCAACCGTATGACTTTATTAAAAAGCAAAATGACCCAAGTAAGGTGTCTTTAAGCAAAGATAAGGTGAGCAGGAAACAACTCAGTCTCTGGCACTCTTTTCAGTCACTCTGAGGCGTGCCCATGGTCTCAGATGTGAAGGGGCCAGGGACTGTGGAGGTGGCTGTTGCTGGAGTGCTCGTCTGAGGTGCCATTGGGGTGCCTGGCCCCAAGAGTACAACAGGAGATGGTTTGTGCAGGAAGCTCTCAGAGAGCTGACTCAGTCCCGTGAGGTTGAGAGGCCCTTCATCAAGTACCTGGGATGTGAGGCCCAACACTGATGACAGATGTTCTGAGAAGGGCTTGGCTGTGGGGTGGAGAAAGGAGGAGTGTAGTGGGGCTGTCTGGTCTGCAGCTGGATCAGCTGAGGTGAAGGGCTGCCTCTGGGAAGGGCTGCCTCTGCTGTGGGAAGTCCTGGTAGTGGTAGGCTTGGTAGGCGAGGGGCTGCTGAAATCCGTGGAAGGGCTGTGACATTGGCTGGGGTGGAGGAGCAGACTTGGAGTGGGTAAGAGCAAGTTCAGCTGGGCCTGGAGAGTGGTGCAGAAGAGCTGTGATCCTCTCCTTCATCGCCTGGTACTGGGCCTCGGGCATGTCCATGAGGGTCTGGCCCACGTACGTGATGAAGGGCTTGCGGTTCGAGGATGGTATGTCAAAGTGGACCAGCTGGGAGAGTACGTCTGTGCTTGCTTTGATTGTGTCCCTGATCTCCAAGAGGACAGTGTGGCTCTGTCCCTCCGGTCTGCCTCTCTGCCTGCTTTCTGTGGAGGTGGAGCTGGGTGGGGGTGGGTTGGTCTCTGGTGGCTGCCTCTTCTTGCTCCATCTGAGACAGGGGATCCTCCACATCCTCTGGCACAGGGAGTGCAGCTGTGGGGGGGTCTCTGTCGTGGGGCCCTCCAAAGACACCTGTCTGGACACTGTAGCTGTCTCCTGGCTGGAAGAGGAGTGGCTCACTGTGGGCTGTCTGAGGGAGAGGGTTGACAGAGGGGCTGCTCCTCAGTGGCAGATCTTACCCTCCAGGAAGCTGCACCTGGCCATGACATAGGTCTCCCCGTCAGTTAGCTTGACAGCGGCCTGCCCGGATCTCTTCAGATGCAGCTTGCCATACCAGGTGTGCATTTGCTTCCACCACCCCAGGAAGACATCTGAAGTGTAGCCCAGGCTCTCCACCTTCTATCTCCATGCTGCCTGCTTCCGCTTGATGTCACAATAGAGCCTGTGGCCCTTCCTCCACAGGTACTCGTTCTCCCTCAGCCATTCCAGCACCTCCTCCTCATGGTCCTCGGAAATGGAGTACTGTTTCCTCTCCCCCTTCTCCTTGCCTTGCTTCTTACTCCCTCTGGCTTGGGCTTCAGGGCCTTCAGCAGCAGGGCTTTGAGGGCCTTGGGGCTGGTCCACCACAGCAACAGCAGCAGGAGAAGCACCAGCAGCAGGAGAAGCACCAGCAGCACCAGCAGCAGGAGAAGCAGGAGAAGCACCAGCAGCAGCAACACCAGGAACACCAGGAGCACCAGCAGCTTCAGAGTCAGCGCCAGGGGGTAGGATGGTGGTTCTGTCCTTCTTGCCAGGGCTGGCAGGAGTAGGTACAGGCTTCCTCTTCTTCCCCATGGTGCTCTCTCAAGATGTCTCTGGCAGCAGGTCTTTCCTCTGAATGGTGACCTGCTTGTGAGCTGCATCCTTTTATATCTGCGGAGCTTATGCAATTCATCCTCCCCGCATGCGCAGTGAACATTTTGCATCTGCTTGGCATCCGCTAGGCATCCACTAGGCATCCCCTAGGCATCCTATCGGCGTCCGTGATGCATCCACGTCATCCGCTATGCATCCGCTACGCATCCATTCCTTCTGCTACACATCCGCTTCAGTGTTCTCCCCCAGAAGCCCTACGGATGTGTCATCCGCTTCCATCTGCTTTCATCCGTTAGGCTTCCTACGAACATCCACTTTACATCCCCACTACATCCTCCCAACGTCCGTTCCTTTCCATTGTTGTCTGCTCTGTTTATGCAAATTTGGGGCACTTTTGAGAGCGGATAACAATGGATGGAAAATTTGTTCATCCGCTGTGTCCTTTTTACATACGTTTTGCATCCGTTGGCCAGTGTGACCTAGCCTTAAGATTTTTACAAAGCTTGCAGAGTTATATATTTCTGGTCTTTGATAATATCTTTCCATTTTTATTCTGTTTTTCTAGAGTCCTTAATAGCAAAGTCAATAATTTTCACAGATAAACAGACCAGGTGTGCCAGGAGGTCCAACGTATAGCTTTCATTATTAAAGATCTACTGTAAGCTAAACTCATCCCAGATCTGACCAGATTGTATCTAAAAAATAAAATATGTAAAATCTGGAATAAAATAAATTCTTTAAAAATATAGTTATAACAGGAAAAGAAGGAAAACGTATCACACACACACCCAAAATTAAATACTTCAAAAGCCATCTGTAACAGATAAAAAGGAAAAAAGATGGGGAACTGTGTTTGTGGTGCAGAAAATTGCACAACTGATTATAGAGGGGAAAGGGGGGCTTCTTCTGATGTTTGGAGAACTATATTGTGCAAACATTCCATGGATGATAGGCCTGGAATCAATATAAATCTGAATAGGCTAGCAAAAAGAAGAGATTCTGGACTAGGTCAAAACAAAATTAACTTATTAATGATAATCGATGCTTCAGCATAAACAGAATAGGTACGGAGACTAAAAAGCATATTGTAAGGGTTTTAAAGAAGGGACCATAATTTGTAACAGCAAAACAGTCATCAGCAAGTATTCATTGCAAGAAATGTATCCTGATAGCAAAAACCCTTTTTCTCATATTGGGTTTTGTGAGAAGTTTATCACCAAATATCTTGTATTCTTGATACTGTTTCCATCTTCCCTTAAAATAATGAGAATTCACAATAGTCTGAGAATCACTCTCTCCAAGTTAATCAAATTAGCAAACTTTCTCAAATCCACAAAATAAGTTACCCATTCCTAATCCACATATCAAAAGATAAGGTCTGCAACAAGGGTGAAATTCAAAAATTTTCCCTACTAGCTCTGTGGGCGTGGCTATGGACGTGGCTTGGTATAATAGTAATAGCAACTGGGGGTGATTTTTTTGCCAATTCAAATCATCCCTCTACTGAGCCCGGCCAAGGTAGTTGAATTTCACCCCTGGTGTGTGTCATGCCCTTGTCAAAGTCTGAATTTGAGGAGGAGGAAGATGTACAGCTGACAGGGAGTGGGAGTGCAGCTCCATTGGCTGTGGAGGAAACTGGGTAAGAGCAAAGTCTAGCTGGGCAGAGTAGGAAAGAGGTAGAACAAGGGAGAGAGAGTTCAGATGAAGATCCAGGCCTACCCTCTCTTCATCCTAAAGCATACAGGGAGGAACAGAGAAGAGAGCAATGTGGATTATGTGGCTTAAGGGGGAGGAAAGGGCCCTGATTCCCTTCATTAACCACAAATGAGAATTTAAAAGAGATACAAGCTGAGAGTGGTGTCTGCTGGGAACAAATGTGAGTTTATCTTGTGTTGATTTTGGTTATCTGCGTTCCTGGCATCCTCCCAACCAGGTTGAATTACTGCTGTTCCTTCATGTCTGGAATTCCTTCTCTTGCCCTGCCAGACTAATTACCTGATTGGACTTATAGTTACAGTTTTTGTTGACAGTGTTTTGGACTTGAATCTCTGCAGCCAAAGGCTGTTCCTGGGAGAGTTTTTCTCCAGCCCAGAAGGTAACCAGGACATTGGGGAAAAAGTTGAAACTAATAAAGGGACTCCTACTAATTATCTGACTGTGTTGCCTTTGTGCCATGCCCCCGGTCATAACAGTCTGCAAACACAAACAGAGTTAATAAAATTAAGTCTTCCAGCAAAACTGTATATTCACAAGAGCACACACACACACACATACACACACACACACACTTCAGCACATAGACATTTCCACACCCCGGACAAGCTCCCCCTATAAAAGTTTGCTGCTGTAACCCATTTCTCTGCAGCTTGCCCCTAAAAGTAAATTATTTTAATTTTAGGAATAAATATTTCTTCTTTCCTCACAGTTCTCTGCATCTCATTTTTGTTTATTCTTGTGCAACCCTGGCTCAATAATTTGGAATCCCAAATTATTCTTCTGACAGCTTCATCTTCAATGTACTGGGGCTAGGTAATGACTTTAACTTTAATGTCTCTAGGAATGTGTTCTTCCAATTTTGATACAGGACAAAAAATACTGA
This sequence comes from Laticauda colubrina, assembly GCA_015471245.1. Lineage (NCBI taxonomy): Eukaryota > Metazoa > Chordata > Lepidosauria > Squamata > Elapidae > Laticauda > Laticauda colubrina. The sequence continues at coordinate 90,546,582 of BLBF01000002.1, read as the reverse complement.
GAGGAAAAAATTCTGCTTTTACAACCTACCTTTATAACACTGCAGCCACAAGGGTAGGCATCTTGTTTCTCTCACAGAAGACAGTTGGTTCTGGGTTTTTGTTTAGTTTAATTTTTTTTACTTCCTTTTCTATTTATCTTTTTATATTCTGTAAACTGCCAAGACCCACCCTATTGAGAAGATGAGTGGCAAATAAATGTAATAAATAAAATAAAAATAAATAGAATTATATGAGTTAATTTCAGAGCAATGATTAGTTCTGTAATCATTAGTTCCCTAATCTCCTCTACTCCTAGTTCCTCTAGAGCAGGGAAATGTTTTGAAAGAACCAGAGACCAGGCCGAATATAAGTTTCAAGGCATCTTAAAGGTGATGTAGGTTGAAGTCATTCATACATTAAAATAGAAAGGAAATTCTCAAGAGAAGAATCCAAGAACTGGAATAAACATTAAGACTTTCAGGAAAATGGATCACAGTGTAATCCATTTCTATTCTTCAAATATTCAGATAACAAATGCATATTTCAAAAACATGACTCAGAGAATTATTGCTCTCCTCTGCATGCTTATTGGATTCTTCCAAGCAAAACGAAAAAGCTGAGTCAGAATGTCTTTTCTGTATGAATTCACAATGCGCCCATCTCAATAAAGAAACAAATACACAAAAAGCCAGCAAATATTGCTTCATCACCAAACTTGTTGCTTTTTATTTAAAGTGGGTTATAGATAGAAAGAGAATAACTTATTTCAACAGGGGTTAAAAAAAATAATTCAAAAATGTTTAATAAATAAAAAGTAATAATAATCCCAATAAGACAAATTGTAGAACATGTTTCAAAAAGTCTATGGTTTCCTTTTATTTAAAGCAAAGTGGAATTGGAGAAATGCAGACTTTGCTTTAGCTAAAAAAAAAGAGGAAACATCTGAAATATGATACTTACCAATGGAAATATTTATTTCCTGGTAACTACAGTACATCACAAATAATCATGGGAGGCTAGATGGGAGAAGCCAATGCCAGAGTATATGGTATAGTTGGAGTCCAGGGGATAGCTCGCTTCATGGATATTCCTCCTCCACATGCATGGATCATCTGGATGGGATATCTTTCACAATTGCTTGCAATATAGCCTCTCCATCAAAAGTGATATTCAGCAGGTTCTGACCAGTTCTGGAGAACCAGAAATTTTGAATAGTTCTGAGAACCAGCAAATACCACCTCTGACTGGAGATTTTACTGTGTCCTTCCCCTGCCACACCTACCTACCAAGCCACGCCCATAGAACCGGTAGTAAAAAAAAATTGAATCCCATCAATGATCCCATACCAGAAAATGGTGGACTGCCTTCAATCCGCTTCATCAGAAGATTGCCTATAAAAAAGTAGCTGTATTATGAAAGCATGTCTTCAGCAAAGAGTAAGTGTGGCATTATAATACTATGATAAACAGGTTATGGGGATCAGCCCTTCATACACCTGACAAAATATCTACCGATACCTCATATCCTGGACATAAGCTGTTTCAACCCCTTCCCTAAGGATGATGCTATATAGCAATCAATGCCAAAACAACTAGATACAAAGACAGTGTTTTCCTCCATGCCATCACCCTGCTGAACATCTAATTCCCACATCTAATTCCCACATCTGAACATCTAATTCCCACTGTCTTATGCCTACATTTACTCATGTAGTAGGACTATATTACTATTATGCTTTCCTATTATCTTTTATTGGTATCTTACAATTTATCACTTTGTTGTTTGTATCTTATGATTTATTACTGTATCATGATTATGATTTATTACTTTGTTGTTAGTACAATCACTGCGAACTTGTCCCAAATGTGCTTTTTCAAAAGACAACTGGACTTTGTTTTTTTCTTGAAGATGTTTTGCTTCTCATCCGAAAAGCTTCCTCAATTCTAATTGAAAATTTTTGTCTTAAAAAAAAAAAGAAGTCTAATTGCCTTTTGAAAAAGCACCCTGGAAACAACCATGACCTGGGTGACTGAAAATCTCCATGACATTGAGGGACAAATTCCTTTGTCCTTTGTCCACCCCATCCTATCCTATCCTATCCTATCCTGGGGCTAAAGTGTGACTGGCCTAAAGATCACCCAGGTAGCTTCAAGTCAGAAATAGAACTTTTGGTCTCCTGGTTTCTAGCCCAATGCTTTAATCACCATATCAAACTGGCTTTCATAGGCTACATTACTATTTTATTCTCTTATTTGCTTTGATGAAGCAAAATAACTGCATGCATGCATATTAAAAATTCAAAAAGGGATACTTAAATGCATGGTTCTATCTATTTTGAAACTTCTTCAAAGGATTTGCATAACTCCCATTTGCATATGCATAAGGGACTTACAATACATCAGTGATTGCCTTAATCAGGGTCAGTAGAGCAGGGCTTCAGAAACTAAACCCAAAGTTGTGCCTCTTATCTATTCCAACTATTAGTATATTAGTCGATGTGTTTTAGTTCCTTTTCAATTAAAATTGAAGACTGGACATATGAAGAAGGCATGATTTTATTCAAATTTGTACTTCAAGATTCAAGAGCAAGCTACTATGATTTCAGCTATTTTGAGATTTGGTTTAAAAAAAAAACATTCGTAGGATATATCAGGAAGCATCAAAATACCTGTAGCTTTTTTTCCTTTGCAGAATAATATTATGGATGGGTATCTTTAGGAGATACATTAATCCTGCCAATTCAATCAGACCACCTTCAAATATTTCATTGCCAAAATTATTGAACATTGCAATCTTTTAAGGCAAGCATAACAAGAATTGGGGAAATCATTCTCCAAAAGTCTATAGAAAAATTGTAAAAAAGCTATGCCCAAAGTGTCCTCCCACAATTCAAAACTAAATGTCTTTTTAAATGTCTTTTTTTAAATGGCCTTTTTTTCTGTGCCCTTTCCTGAGTTGCTTGTCATAACACTGTAGACTATCATTATCTTGCTCTTTATGGTTAGTGTACATTTGCTGCTTCTGATCAAAGGGTTTTGGCATTGCTATTGGCAAATTTGGCCTTTCTTGGGAAGGAACCCTCATGACTTATTTTTATGCTGTACCAGACTAGGCAGGGCACACTGGCAAACCTTGGCCTTTTCTGTGTACGCTTGATTGTGTCAGAAAACTTGTTGGCAGTTCTCTGTGTTAATTAGCAAAGCAGCAGAAGGTGGCTGGCACAGATGAGATGCAATGCCAGAGAAATAAGCAAGCTATAAAAAAGGCTGGCGCAAAGGAATTATCATTTGTCGCCTTGCCACTACCACCTTCTTAAAAGGAGTGAATATTTGGCTGGTACAAATAAGAGTCAGCTTGGCACACTTTGTCAAGTAAATTAAACCTGGCCACTCACAAAGGAATTAAAAGCAAATGCTTGTAATGCTTACTATTGAAGATGGCCAGTCTTGAGACTATATTCACAATACTGACCTGAACTTCCAACTTTGTTGGCAGGACCAGCATGGAAGGACCAGCATGTTATATTACCATAAGAGAAGTGAGGAAACTTAAATTTTGTGACTGGCCACATTAAAGAAGTAAAAAAAAAAAAACTGATGAAGTGAATAAAGCCCCAAGCAATGTTAACCTGAAAACCCCATAAGATGTCTGAAAGGCACATAATTTAATAAAGTGAAACACATAATTGATCAGTTATTCATGTTGATGTCAGACAGTGTATTATACCATTCAATCTTTTCCTGCCACTGTACACATTGTAACATTGTATATTGACTCTAATGGCCCCAAAAGCAGCAGAATCTGGAAAGTACTTCTCAATATTAAGCATTTTTCAGCCACCTGATTTGATTCATTGCATTGAAGCATGCTGCTAAATCAAAGCATTCCTTTGAACATTTGTGTAACTCTACTGATGTATTGTTTGTATCTCAGTCTTCCTCAAAGGAACTCATAAATTGGAAGCATTCCATTAATGTTCATATTTCCTAATAACTAGGTTAGACTGAATGATGATGATGGCCTAAAAGTCACAGAGTGAACTTCATAACTGAACAAAAAGTTTGAACTTAGATCTCCTCAGTGCAAATGTGTTCTGTATAAAGAATAGTAGACTCCTAATACAGGATTCTGATTGGCTAAAAAACCTGAATGAGGATTGGTTCAATAGGAACCAATCCAGGAAGCTGCCCAAAAGGCGGCAAAACTAAATACCTGTCATTGGCTACAAGCCGGCAGACAAAACCCTATAAAAAGGCTGCCGCGGCTTGAGCCAATGTTCCGTTTCACAACTACTGTTAATTAATAAAGACTTTGTTGTTGGAACCCGGTCTACCTCACGTTTTTCCGGATGGAACACTGGCGACGAGGATGGGATCGTCCTAAACGCGAGACTGAGCATGCGGCGACAAATAACACCAGACGAAGAACAATGGCTGGAAACAGTGCACCGCCCGCACCCTTCAATCCCAATGAAGAGGATTGGGAATCCTACGTAGACCCTTTCCAGATGTATTTGGAAAGTAACGAGATGGAAGAGATCTCAGACCAGCGTAAGAGAGCTGTTTTCTTGACACACTGCGGGCCCACAATCTTCAAAATGGCCAAGGCTTTGGTGAAGCCCCGAGATGTGAAACAATTGACTTGGACAGAGCTCCAAAGAATGCTAAAGGCTCACTACGCACCGGTGGTGTCAAACCTTATCAAGCGGCACGAATTTTATCTAAGAGACCAGAAAGAAGGCGAGACCATCGCTGATTTTGTGGCAGCCCTCCGACAAATAGGGGGAGCTTGCGAGTTTCTGAATTTAGATGAAGCGATGCGGGATCGAGTAATACTGGGTTTAAGAGACTCTAATGTACAGAGCAAGCTGCTAAATAAACCCAACATAAGCGTAGCCAAAGCCATCGCAGAAGCCACAGCCGCTGAAGCCATGAAAAAATTGGCGGTCAACGGATGAATGCGAACAACAATGAAACGAGCCTGGCCAGAAGGAAGAAACAATTTCCCACCACCACTCACCACGAAGATTTTGACGAGACATCAGAATCCGGGGAGGAAGATGACAAAGTCCACCGCCTATATGCCAACAAGAAAGGGCATGAAAAAAGAAATTGGCGGGAATGCGCTCACTGAGGAGGAAACCATCCTCGAGCCGATTGCAGATTCCTCGATGCCATTTGCAGAGCTTGCAAGAAAAGGGGGCATATCGAGAAAGTCTGCAGAAATAAAAACAATTACAGCCCAAACAGACGCAGAAACTCCCCCGCACAAGCTGAGCCAAAACAAACTGAGAGAAAGTGGCAGCGGAACAAGCGAGCCACTAACCAAGAGAAAACACATCAGACTTTTACTATCGGGAGCGCTCAGACGGAAAGCGGGAAGAAAGTAAAAATAATTGTAAAAATAGAATGCAATCCCTGCGAAATGGAGGTAGTCTCTGGGTCTTTCCTATCAATGGTGTCATGGGACACCATCAAACAACTGGTCCCAGATATCAAAATCAAAGAACTCCAGAGACAAAAATTAACCCTCAAGGACTACCAAGGAAACCGAATTCCTGTAGTAGGCTTAGGACATTTCCGAGTCGCCTACAAACAAACTGTCGAAGTACTACCATTGACAATAGTCAACCGAGACCGACCAAGCCTCCTGGGCATCGAATGGTTCACACCATTGGGCATCTGGATGACCAGAGTAGACCGGGTGGCCGCAACCGACTGGGAAGAAAACCTGATCCAAGAGTTCCAGGACGTTTTCGATGGCTCCCTAGGCAGGTATCAGGGGACCCCAATTTCCTTTAGTCTAGACCCCCAGGTAGCCCCTAGGAGACTAAAGGCCAGACGAGTTCCTTTTGCTCTGAAAGCAAAAATAGAGGAACAACTAAATAAACTAACAGACCAAGGGGTTTTAGAACCTGTTGACCATGCTAAGTGGGAAACGCCAATCGTAACACCAATTAAACCAGACAGGTCGGTTCAAATCTGTGGTGACTACAAGGCTACCCTGAACCACGCATTGCAACAAAGCACCAACCCGGTGCCAGTCGTACAACACTTATTACATTCCCTTGGGGGAGGAAAAGTTTTTACTAAACTAGATCTAGCGCAAGCTTACGAACAGCTCCCAGTAGACCCCTTAATGGCTGAAGCACAAACAATAGTCATCCACAAAGGGGCATTCAAATGCAACAGACTCCAATTTGGAGTGAGTGTAGCCCCAGGAGTTTTCCAGAGCCTCATGGAACGCCTATTGAATGGTATAAAAGGGGTCGTACCATACTTCGGCGAAGTCCTAATTTCGGCCAAAGATGCAACCCAGCTAAAAAAAAGACTAAAAGAGGTACTAACTAAGTTCAGAGAATCTGGCCTTAAAGTAAAAAAAGAAAAATGCTGCTTAATGACTGATTGCGTCGAATTCCTGGGCTACTTAATAGACGGAGAGGGTATACACCCTACTGACAAAAAAGTCAAAGCTATTAAAGACGCACCAGAACCAAGGAACAAAACTGAACTACAGGCATTTTTGGGACTAATAAATTTTTATAATGTGTTCCTACCCCACAAAGCAACAATAAATGAACCATTACACTGATTACTGGATAAAAAAACAATTTGGACTTAGGGTTATAGAGAAAAAAAGCCTTCCAAAAAATAAAAAACTTATTAACATCAAACACCATTCTCATCCAGTTTAGTAACACACTTCCATTGACGGTGACCTGTGACGCCTCACCATTTGGAGTCGGAGCCATCCTGAGCCACCAATTGCCAGATGGGAGAGAAGCACCCGTCACATACTGTTCAAAGACTCTGTCTAAAACCGAGCGTAATTATAGTCAATTGGACAGAGAAGCCCTGGCAATCGTCGCCGGAGTGAAACGCATCCACGAGTATCTATATGGAAGAACATTTCTGATAGTAATGGACCATAAACTGCTACTGGGAATTTTGGCGGGAAACAAGCCAACACCAAACATTTTGTCCCCGCAAATGACTAGATGGTCAGAATTCCTAGCAGCCTACTCTTATACTCTGACAAATCGCCCCGGGAAACAAATTTCCCATGCAGACATGTTGAGCAGAGCACCATTACCGACTATAGAGGAAGACCTGGCACCGACGATGACCACCTTGCAGATAGAGACATGCCCCGATATACCCATATCTGTGAATGATGTCACCAGAGCCACTGCAAGGGACCCATTGACTGCCCCTGTACTGAACTGGGCAGGTAAAGGCTGGCCGGAAAATCAAAAAACTGAGAACTTTAAACCTTTCCAGACCAGACAAACTGAACTCTCGATTCAAAAAGGTTGTTTGTTGTGGGGTGATCGGGTAGTTATCCCTTCCAAATTACAAACTAAGGTACTGGGTATGCTTCACGAAGGCCACCCTGGAATTGTTAAAATGAAAAGCCTTGCTAGAAGCTATGTCTGGTGGCCGGGTATAGATAGGGACATCGAATACTGGGTAAATTCTTGCAACAAATGCCAAAGAACCAGGCCTTCCCCACTAAAAGCACCCATAAAGGACTGGGAAAACCCACAAGGCCCCTGGTCACGAATCCACATTGACTTTGCGGGTCCTACTAAGGGGCATACTTTCCTAATTGTCATAGATGCATGCTCTAATTGGCTGGAAGTTAAAATTATGCCATCTACGATAACTGAAACCGTTATTAAACAACTTGACAAACTCTTCGCAACCCATAGCCTGCCAGACGTCCTAGTGTCCGACAACGGGCCACAATTAACCAGTCTCCAATTCGAGCAATACCTAGCCTCCCTAGGTATAAGACATGCCCTAATCGCGCCGGCCCACCCGGCTGCAAATGGTAGGGCAGAGAGAATGGTCAGGTTTACCAAAGAAGGGCTAGAAAAAATGGACATTGGGGATGTCCAAGATAAAATAAATCGCCTACTCACCCTCCAGCATATCACACCCAGTACTATAACAAACAAAAGCCCAGCGGAAATACTAATGGGAAGAAAACTGAGGTCGCAATTAGACAGATTGCACCCAAACTATACACCAGAAACCCCCCCCCCGACTCCTCCACCCGTTTCAGGACATTTGAAATAGGCGACATAGTCTAGGCAAAAAAATTTACCAGGGACCCATTATGGCTTCCAGGAACAATCACACAAATTATAGACCCCCGGTCCTACCGACTAACCGTAGACAACGGCAGGGAATGGAAGCGGCACATAGACCAGCTTCGGTCCCGAAACATAGAAAGAAGTACAAACACACAAACACAAATATTAAAAAACAACGAAAATCAAACCAAGGATGGGGGGGAAATATGAGAAAATAATAAAGAACCATTTAAATTAAACACAGAATACAATAACAAACAAAAAGAGCAAAAAAGAGACTTACAGTTAGAAGAAGCTCGACCTGCCTGGAGAAAACAGGAGGGAGCGGCAAAACCACCGGCCTAAGAAACTCAGGCGGCAGTAAAATGGCTGACTCACCCTTCCAGGCAGTTCCATGGAGAAGGACTGGAGAGACAGCAACCCCATCCGAACCGGTCGAAGTCTTCAGCAGAAATGAACCGCGCAAGTCCAGTCGAGTCAAAAGAAGCCCCACCTACTTGCACGACTACGTCACCACGTAGGACTAAACCAAGAGGGGACGGGTGCTCTGTATAAAGAATAGTAGACTCCTAATACAGGATTCTGATTGGCTAAAAAACCTGAATGAGGATTGGTTCAATAGGAACCAATCCAGGAAGCTGCCCAAAAGGCGGCAAAACTAAATACCTGTCATTGGCTACAAGCCGGCAGACAAAACCCTATAAAAAGGCTGCTGCGGCTGGAGCCAATGTTCCGTTTTGCAACTACTGTTAACTAATAAAGGCTTTGTTGTTGGAACCCGGTCTACCTCGCGTTTTTCTGGACGGAACAAAATGTATTCACTTTCTTTCTGATAACTTTCTCTAAATGAAAGATCTGTGTAGAAAGTATCCCAATTCACTTTTAAAAACAGAGCCAAAACAGATATAGTCATTTTTTAGAGAGTTGAGGAGCCTTGTTTATAAATGATTATTGGAGCTAAATTGATTGCAAATTGAAACAAATCAATTCTAAATCGATTGCAAATTGAAACAAAAATTAGGAAAATTATTCAGCAAAAAGCCTATAGAAAAATTGTGAAAAAGCAATGCACAATCCCACCTCAATTCAAAACTAAATGTTTTCAAAAATTACTTACAAATAATTTTCTATGTGCAGGATCATGAATATATGAAATCTTTCTTTTCCGTGGAGCTTTGATATGATCCTTTATTTTTGTGATCTTATTTTTGTGATCTTATTACTTTTAATGTTGTAAACTGCCCAGAAACACTGTGTGGCAAGATGTACACCACCACCACCATCACCATCACCACCACCACCACCACCACCACCACCACCACCAACAACAACAACAACAACAACAACAACAACAATAATAATAATAATAATAATAATAATAAATACTAGCAGCAAGAATAATTGTTACGAGAACATTTGGTTACAAAGGACACAGGCTGTTGGGGGCAATATGCTGACTCTGTAAACTGCTTAGAGAGGGTTATAAAGCACTGCGAAACAGTATATAAGTCTAAATGTTATTGCTATTGCTATACTGCCCTATAGCACTCTCTGGGTGGCTTACTATTTAGAAGCATTATTTGCATATTGCCCCCAACAATCTAGGTCCTCATTTTACCAACTGTGGAAGGATGGAAGGCTGTATCATTTCTTTTTTTCTCCTTTTTAAAAAATATATTATTCTAATTATAATGTCCGTGCTTTTTGTAACTTCCTAATCTGAAAATGCCTTTTAAAAGAACTTCTTTCACAATGTATTATCTGAGTTTGTTTTAAAATGCAGGAAAGTTGATAGGATGCAGACTGCTAGAATAATAATTGTACATCTGAGACTCCTCGGTCTCGTATATGAAGTAAATTTAAGAATCCTGCATCCAGCTGATTCAAATTTCGCTCAAATGTCCCTCTTCTTTGAGAACATTTTCAAAAATGATTTCTTTTTCAGAATGAATGGAATTGATTTAAAAGCACAGGAAAAGAACCCAAAAAGTATTACAAACCCCTGCCAAAAGCTATAGTACTTTTATCTATTCATCTAGTTGTCTGATCTTCAGTATTTTATTCATCAGATCATACCAAAATATATCAATTTTCTCATCCTACAGTATTAGCAATAGCAATAGCACTTAGACTTATATATTCTTCCTCTGTATTTCTTTTTTTGTTGAAAAATAGTTTTCCAAGACAAGAGATAAAGGCTTTGTTATTATAACCAAGTTCTTCCAACTCTTTTTGTGAATAGCAATAGCACTTAGACTTATATATCGCTTTACAGTCCTTTACAGCCCTTTCTAAATGGTTTACAGAGTCAGCATATTTCCCCCAACAATCTGGGTTCTCATTTTACCCACCTCAGAAGGATGAAAGGCTGAGTCAACCTTGAGCCTCGTGAGATTTGAACTGCCAGATTTCAGGCAGCCAGCAGTCAGCAGAAGTGGCCTGCAGTATTGCACTCTAACCACTGCACCACTGTGGCTCACAATTAGGATATAGTCTTTGATAATAATTTCTGTTAGAACATAAATCTGTCCTAAATTAAATTTGTATACAAGGTTAGTCCCTTTCAGACTAATAATTAGCCCAAATCACAGATATGGGCCTGAAAAGGGATACATTTATTACTTCCATATACTAGACAATTAACTATTAGAACAGAGTCATATTCAAATAATCATTGCATAGCCATTTTGTAATCATCTCAGATTTAAAATTTAAAAGATTCTAAATGTATTCTTTCTTTTGTTGGAAACAGAAAAGTATAAAGGGTCAATGAAAAATTGAAGTTCCGATTAACAATTAATTACAGGAAAAAGTTTAGAAACACATTCTTTCTCTATCATCAAATCATGTAATTATTAAAACTTCTGATTGTCTTAATTGCCAAATCTTGTCGAATATAAATGAACATCATTTTCCTGCTTTGTAGAATGACTCAAAAAATTATCAAGAACTCTAATAATGTGCTGCATTCTCTTTATTTCTTTTGAGTCTGATGGGAAGAATGAAAGATCGGCAAATGATATGTATGATATGTAAGTAGAATTTTATTTTCTATGTGTATAAAGATTTATAGGCAATTCTCTTGATGCCTTTGTACCTTTCTGCTTTTTACAATGTCAAATGCTCAGTTGATTTGTCTAGATTTAATTCCATATGCACCGTTCACTCACAGTTATCCTCTGCATCCTTGATTTTATAGTCCTCAAATTGCAAAGTCATTGTCATATACTCATGGTTCTTACACATGAATGGAACTGGTGTAACACAAAAGGGTAAAATATCAAAGAAATGCAAATTACTCAGTGTTAGTGCATGAATGTTTCTCTTTTGAAATTCAGTACAGCTGACTTGAAAGGATAAACTAGCACAAAAGCAAAAGTTTGTTTTCATGGGGAAAAAATACTGTAATAAAATAAGAATATTTAAAGTAGTGTGAACATATCAACCATCTGGAAAAGGTTAGGATGGCTTAGGTAACATATTCTTATTAACAGTGGGGAACATCCATCCCTCAAACATGAGTAGCAAAGCTCTGTAGTATAAAACTTTTGCTGTGAAAGAAGGCTTTAAAGCAAATCATTCTAGAATGGATCAAATACAGATTTGGGTGTTTCATATCTCAATTACTATATACAAAAGCTACCATGCTTAATTTCATCCACAGAAATCCATAGGCAAAACAGAAATAAAGAACTGCAAGAAGAAAATGAAACACAGAAGATCATTTCTTCACTGACCAAATTATTGTAAGCCAGCAAGGTCACCAATCACTTTTTTCCAGTCAAGATGGCTTTGCAAAACTGTCTTTTCCTTGGTTGTAAGAAAATATATTTAAGTAATTGTGATAATTCTAAAGAATGACTTTCAGAATGGTTGTCAACGTTTTAGATCTGTAATGAAATCATAAGAGATAAAACCAAATTCTGGATTTTGTATTAAAAAAGTAAAGTAGCTGAATGTTGCCAGCTTCTGTAAAGCTACTTACACTGGCTGTTCAAAGATCTAAGTAATATAAGCCAAATGTTTACAAGATCTATTCTAGCATTATTTTGCTGATGTAATAAGGATTTTTTTTCTCTTGTGATATTTCTTTCCTTTTCTAGCAAGAAGTCGCCTTTCTATAGTTTAGTAAAACATCGAACAAGTTATTTGTCATTAGTCATATAAATCTTAGCTGGAATGGCCTTTCCGTTTGACAGTGATTTAATGAGTTGTTCTGTTAACTGTAAAAGATTACTGGTATAGAGACTGTTTCATTTTAGACTAAGGTAATCATTCATTTTTTCAACATAATTTTAAGATAAAAGAGCAGTACTATCTGGTCCTTAACAGAACAGAATCAAGGGATTGTAAAAATACATATGCTTATATGCAATATAAACCTCTGCATTTCATGTGGCCAGTAGCTTGTAGACCTTTCAACCTGTCAGATTTTTTGCATTTCTTTTGTTAGTCTGTCAGATTTTGCATTTATTCCACTGTTGCAAACCCTCTTTATTCTAACCCTCTTCTCCTTATTCTTTTGTTCTACTGCCACCACTAAACCCTTTGGTGTTTAAAGGAATTTAATTCTTTGAGGGTTTATAAAACTTTAAAGGCTCTAGGGTAATGTATATAACTGGATGGAATGTGAGGAAGATAAAGGATAGCAGAAACACTTGGTTAATATGGGAACAAAGGAATAAATTGACTTTTATTTAATAACTTTAAAAGATGGGTTTTAAAACTGGTTTACTTGTTTCTACAGATAATCTGTATCACATCAAGACTAACCTACTGTGCTCTGTAATTATTCCTAACCCTTTTTTCCAGTGAGAGGTTTTACTAAAACTAGACCCTGAGCCTAGTTTCAAAATCCAATCTTAGTGGTATAATTTTCTGCCTTTTTTATTTTTCTTTTAACCTGATTCCCAATAAATAGACATAGCTGTATATCAGGTCCCATTGCATCTCTTCTAACAGCAAAGGGATTTTCCATAACTGCCACCTCATGTAATCTTTCAATTCACCCCTTTACAGCCAACCTGGTCATGGATATTTCAAAGGTACTCTTGCATCCTTTTAGATTGAAATATATGTTTGGAAATACAGCTTTTTTACCAATAAGCTTTGACTTAATTAGGGACAGATTGGTGGCTAAATATGTTATTTACAGCTAATCCTTGACTTACAACCATTCATTTAGTGAGCGTTCAAAGTTACAAGAGCATGGAAAAAAGATAACTTATGATTGTTTTTCACGCTTATGACTGTTGTATCATCCCCATGGGCACAAGATCAAAATTCAAATGCTTGGCTCTTATTTATGACAGTTGTAGTATCCCAGGGTGATCACCTTTTGTGACCTTCTGACAAACAAAGTCAATGAGGAAGCCAGATTCCCATAACAAAGATGTTACTAACTTTCAGTTATTCACTTAACAAAATGGGGCAAAACTCACTTAACAAATGCCTTGCTTTGCATCATAAATTTTGGGCTTAATTGTGGCCAAAAGTCAAGATGATCTGTACTATTTTGTCATATGGCTTGTGTCTTGTTTTTAAGCATTGATCGCTGCCCAGAGTCATTAATTTGATAATTTTAGTCATTAAAATAATAAAGATCAGTACCAGCATCTACCGTAGCAATTAATAAATTTTGATCAACTGTCACTGTTTTTCTCTTAAAGAATCGTTAGTTTTCTAATATGGAAATTCTTACCTTTAAACAACAGTCCTCAATTTAGGAATTGCATATTTGGTCATTTCCACTTTGCTTTCATGGGAGTTCTTTTTTTTAACTTAAACAACAGTTTTGAAATTACCTTCCTTCCCACAAAAAATGCACTATGTTGTGCCCTCCTATAAATAGTTTCTTTGAATATTTAACAAGATCTGTCCATTCCCTACGGAACTTTGCTAATTCACTTTTTATAACCTTAGAAATACATTCTATAAATTCCCCTTTAAAAACTGTTCCAAGCAGCCCTTTCAAAATTATTCAGAAAAGCATACAATCATCCCTTAGAATATACTGTATGATATAGGAGTCTCTAGGAGGGACTTTGATAAAGTGCTGTATTTTTAATTAAAATATCTCCCTCTCATGCCTCCTTTTTGATTTCTCACTTTTTCCATTTCTGTCTGTCCATTTCTCTCCTCATTTTTGAATTTCTCCTCTTTTTTCTCCCCATTTCTAAATCTGGATTTCTTCTAGGTATTCTAGATATTCCCCAATTAATTTTGATCCATTTCCTATCACCTTCTCTCTACACACCCCTGCTTTGTGAGAAGAAGTCTCATCTATTCCACACATGCTTTCATGAGGGAAATTTCTCTCCTTACATTCCTTTCCTAAAGCCTCCTTGCTAATTAGTCAACATTTGGCAGCCCTGTTTCTATATTTGTTAAGTTTTATGTTAGGACTTTTTTCTGTCTCTCTCTTTTCCAGATATAAGGTCCCAGTCACATGCCTTCTACCAACATTTCCTTCACAGATTATTTGATATTGTGCTGTCTTCCTACTGAGCCTTGTCTATCACCTTCTAGGGTAACCACTCAAATCCCAACATGGCTGCCCCACAGCCCATTCCTTCCAAATTGGCAGAGGTCTTTCCCTTTATGATTCTGTCACTCAGCTGCCAACTCCTTTGAAGGTTTATGTTTCTAAAGACAGAGGTGGGGGACGATGGCCCCTTTATGACTTGTGGACTTCAACTCCCAGAATTCCAAAGAAATTCCTATCATATGACCATTCCTGAGGATTTGCAGGTACATCTACCTGTAGTTTCTTCACATATCCTTTTCATTCCATTGATAAATAGATAAATGCATTTCAAGATTCTATGAACCAAGGCAATAATTCGTCCACAGAAGAAACAACTAGTTTTTGTTATTGCAAAATGGTAGAGTTCTCATGATCTCTGTCACACAGTTCTAACAAATGCAACCAATTTGTGAGTTGGTTATTGGGTATTGTCCCCTTTAATCTGGCATATGATCAAAGATGCTGCCTTTGGCTATTGTTATACTTCCTGTTGTTGCAATCTCTGATCCCCACTTGACTGGAAACCTCAAACATTATTCTGGATAAAGGAACATTTTGAGTGTTTTGGTAATGCCTGTAGGATTGCAAAGAGAACCTGATGCTTCTGTATATTAACATGTTTTATGTTCACTTGCATCATACAAATATGTTTATAGAAAAATAGAATACAGTACAGTGCCTTTGTGTCGTATATTGTTGGACAAAGATGAAGTTCAGACAATAAAGGATTGCTTGTTTTTTCCTCCCTGCACAGCATGTTCCCCACTATTGAATTATTTTAGAGTGGGAGGGGAGGTAGTATAAAAGTAAAATGAACAATGCAGCATTGCCAAAATCACCAAGATCACCCTATGATATCTGACAACCTGCTAAAAGGAAGAGATGAAGGAAAGGACAACATAATTTTAAACCACACAATAAATAGTGCTGCTTTGCCTTTAAAAAGTCCTTCTGGGAAAAGGGTTGTATTAGCACAAAAGTGACTCAGGTGCTTTGAAAGACTTGCCTCCAAAGATATGGTGGGATTTGCATATGCTGAGGGAAAAAAGAGACTAAGATTATTGAGCTTGCTTTCAAGCAGCTTCATTGAAAAGTGAAATCCTATGAAGGTCAAAGTTAAAAGAAAACAGCAATGTTTATTTTTATCTTTTTAACATTCCTATAATACAAAAAAATCTGGGATATTCTCTGGCTTTCTGCAACTAAAGTAAACTTAACCCACTAAATTCTTGGAAAAAGGCCTACTTTCTTGAAGGAGGCTAATTATCAGTTATCAACTCCTGGTTTTGAGTGGCCATTATGGGACCATTCTTGAAGTGTTCCCTTTACTCTTTTGCTTACATTTAAATTCCACGTGGACTCAATCCTTACTCACTGCCTAGTGACAAAGAACTCTCAAATGAGACTACTGTGCCTTCTCTGTACTTCTTTTACCAGTCATTTGATTACAAAGGACAAGTGAATTAATAACAACCCCGAGGAAAGAGAAAGAAGAGTTATGAAAAGCTAGAGTTGTCAGGGAGCATCCTTTCCAGCTGTGAGTCTTGCCAGATGCCTGAGGATGCTGACTTCTGATGCCAACTCTTATCCAATAGTGTGTGTGATGAAAGTGGGTCACATCAGATGCCTCTCAAATAAATGTGCAAATTGGCATCCACTTGCATATCCTCTTTCAGTCAGTCTATCTACATGCATCTTGATTTGACCACTGAATCTAGAGCGAGCTCAGACTGAATAAGAGCTAGAAGAATCGAATTACTTTATTGATGAATGCACATCTTGATTTATTTTTTTAATTACTAGAATTTGCTCCAAAGAATCATATGTACTTGATGACATAATGGTTCAAATTCAATTTCTTTTAGCTTAATATAGCATGGTAGCCAAACTTGTTCAGTTTAGAGAATGCATTGAAACTTCTACCTTTGCCTGAAGACCACAAAGGATATGTCCAGTGTTTCATATCCATCATTGTATTTCATTGGATGATGTAGTTTATAGCACCCATTTTCTCTCTGGGACTTTGATAGTATATTAGGGGTCACACATGGACTGCTGACCAGAGATTATCCATTGCAATAAGTAGGAATAGAGATTCCAACTTATGGACATATCCAATCCATTAGAAACATTTCTCAAATTTGTCTAGTACTCCAACAAAGCAATCCCATATACTTATGTATTAGATTACAGTCATTCTTTGAGAGGTGAAAAAAATGCAAACATGTAATAATTGCTACTTTTTCTTTAGTATCTCAGAAATATGGAGCATCATATCATCACTAAGTGTCATAGTTAGAGATATAAAGATACAGGTAGTCCTTGACTTACAACAGTTCATTTAGTGACCATTCAAAGTTACAACGGCACAGGAAAAAAGTGACTTATGACTGTTTTTCACATTTACGACCTTTGCAGCATGCCTGTGATCATGTGATCAAAACTCAGATGCTTGGCAACTGGTTATTACCTATGACTGTTGCTATGTTCCAAGGTCATGTGATCACCTTTTGCAACCTTCTGATAAACAAAGTCAATAGGGAAGCCTGGTTCACTTAACAACCAGGTTACTAACTTTCAACTGCAGTGATTCATTTAACAACTATGGCAAAAAAAGATCATAAAATAAGTCAAAACTCACTTAACAAATGTCTCGGTTAACAACAAAAATTTTGGGCTCAATTGTGGTAAGTCAAATAAGTGTACTTCTATTGGGAGATTTCTACGTCTAACTTACTTAACAAACTTACTGTTTGTGTCAACTCTAAAACTTGGTCTGGAGCTAAATTTTCTAAAAAAAATTGTTCTGCATCATCTGTGAGTAAAGATGACATGCTTCTTTTTCAATGGAAATAATTTATTTTAAAATTTTAAAATGCCATAATCTATCCACAGGTAATATACAAATTGAATACACACATGGGTGCATGCACACACATCCACACACACTGCCTTATTCTCTTTGTATTAAAAGAACATGGTATTATGTGCAAACTTAAAAAAATACCAGTGCTAAAAGTGAATAAAATTCCAAATCAAATGCCAGTTCTGATGGGGATATATGATAATTATTAAGATTGTGCAAATCTTTTGAAAGAGATGTTTTGCAACTGTGTGACTCTACAAGCAGATACATCTACAAGCAGTAAGGAGGAGTTCACAAAGTAGTTGTGGGAGCTAGAAAAAAAAATCTGTTTCTTTATTGGTTCAAGGAGAGATGCTTCACACAGACTCTTATCAAATTCAAAGGATTTGTACAGCCCTAAAAATAAAATCTACTAAGGAAAGCACACAATCTTTAGGTGTCCAGAATGTAATCAATTGTACATTGATCACAGAGTGAAATAGTATCTTCCATTTTCATCACAATACAACAATTGCATTCATTGAATGCAAGGCACATCATTTTAATGTCACTTTTGAAACATATACTGGTAATAAATGGAAAGAAATAGTGAATGGTTATAAGACATCAGTCAACTCAAATATTTTTTTCCAGTTTGGAATGTCTTTCAAAACATTCATGCTTTCTACATAGAAATCCGTGCAAAAACTGTTACACTGGACTAATAGCAAATCCCACCTCACCTTCTGTTCCCTCCCTCCTCATCTTTTTACCATAATATACATACATAGATACATAGATATTACTGCATATATATTTCTATAGTTTTATTGTTTTTAATCTTGTAAGCTGATCCAGAGTTGCATTGGAGCGACTTGGGCAGCAAACAAATTAAATAAATAAAAACTGTCAATTTCACAAGAAAGGGGATTTCTAGTACTACTTCTAATACAATCTTTTATGGACTTTGCTGCTTGCAAAATGTATGAAATATAACATTGAAACTATCATATGAAGAATGAATTACTATATTACTTGATAAAATGTATTGCAATGTGAGTTAAATTCATTCATAGATATACTTGCAAAAAAGAGTTATCAATTTAAGGTCATACTTTTATATTTTTAAAAGTTAATTTGCTTGCTATTGTTTATCCCTATTGATTACGATAAACAATATATTTGTATCAAGGCAACCTTGGGTCACTTTTTCAATTGTGTAATTGTTGTACACCCTCCTCCAGTCTCTCTGCATAGCACGCCAGCCATTTGTGCACCCCAAGGTGTCCTCCCAGACCTGTACCCTCCCCAGCCTGCACCCTTCCTGGCCCATGTTGCATCTATCATGAATCCCTCTATACCCTCCTCAATCCATTCCACATCCCTTGCACATTCCAGTTCTACAGAGGAATTATTGAGTCTATCATCTGAACCTCTATAACTGTCTCGTTGGGCTCTGCAACCCAACAAGACAGAAACAGACTTCAACAAATAATTAGAACTGCTACCAACTTGCTTTCCATTGAGGACCTGTATACTGCATGAATCAAAAAAGAGGGCTGTGAAAATATTTACAGACCCCTCACATCCTGGACATAAACTGTTTCAACTCCTACCCTCAAAACAACACTATAGAGCACTGCATATCAGAACAACTAGACACAAGGACAGTTGTTTCCTGAACGCCATCACTCTGCTAAACAAATTAACACTGTCCAACTATTTACTAAGTCAGCATTACTATCACTATTAATCTTCCCATCCCCTCCCACTTGTGACTGTATGACTGTAACTTTGTCGCATGTATCCTTACAATTTATATTGACTGTTTCCTAGTATGATTTGATTGCTTATTGTATCCTATGACTATTAAGTGTTGTACCCTATGATTCTTTTCAAAAGTTATCTTTTCTTTTATGTACAGTGAAAGCATTTGCACCAAGACAAATTCCTTGTGTGTCCAATCACACTTGGATAAAGAATTCTATTCTTTTCTCCCTGTCCCACCTGAAAACAGCCATTTTCCTTCTTGTTTTTCTTGGACTTGCAACTTCCTGCCAGGTTCCCCCACTATCTTTGCTTGTGAGCTTTCAGGGAGAAATCCATGAGAAAACCAGAAGGGAAGATTGCAAATTGGTCAGGTGAGACTTCCTCACCACCCACACATCCTCTCCAGGTTCCTCTGGCTGACACATCACCAATCAATTGCATCTACCCTGAACTCTGTCAATTTCCGTTTGACACTACACAACACCCATGTGCATCCTCCCTCATTCTTGCCACACTTCTGTGGGTACCCCCTTTTTGTGTGGGAAGCTGGCAGAGAGCATCAGTCGCCATGATCAAGTTTAGACTTCCTGACTGATTTGTGGGAAACTGTCAGGGAGCATTGGGAATACTTACCATGTGAACACAGCAGTGCAGTGGTGCAGTAGCACTGAAATGCCCGCAATTTTCCAAATTTCAATTCCACAGGAGTAATGGGTCCTGGATTTTGGACTCATTCTGTAAATTGGTACTTTGGTTCAAAAATTATTGCTCTATGAGGACCCATTTTACCCAATGGAAGCTTACAAGCAGACAAACAAACATAGCATATACGAGGGCTATCCACAAAATAGATTACGTTTTCATCTGTAGCAAGAAGAGGTGGAGCTAGCACAGCCATTTTTGGTCTGTGCATCCGCCGCTTAGTCTGCATCTAGTTGTGCTAGTGGGAGGTTCGTATCGTTGCCCATTATTTCATAGCAAACATTTGAAATGTGTGCTGCAATTGAAAATCCTGCAAGTTGTGAGGTGCGATCAGTGATAAGATTTTTGTTGGCAAAATTTTTGCCAATTGAAATTTTTTGGCAACTGTGTGAAGTGTATGGGGACAACATCATCAATGAAGGTGGAGTGCGCCAATGGTGCATTAAGTTTAAAAATGGATGAACTAACGTTCATGATGAACAGCAGAGTGGATGTCCGAGCATTGTGACTGATGAACTGGTCGTGAAAGTCGATGACAAGATTTGTGAAAACCGCTGTTTCACAGTAGCAGAACTTTCACTTAGTTTTCCACAAATTTCATGCAGTTTGTTGCATGAAATTGTAACACAAAAGCTAGGCTACCATAAATTTTGTGCAAGATGGGTGCCAAAAATCCTGACAGAAAACCACAAGAGTCAGCTTATGGCCGCATCATTGATATTTCTGTACTCTGTTGTAAGAGTACATTTCTGTACTCTTACAACAAAGATGGAGATTCATTTTTGGATTGAATTGTAACTGGAGACGAGACTTGGGTCAAACATGTGAACAGCGAGACCAAATTGCAGTCTATGGAGTGGGACCACACAAATTCCCCCAAAAAACCAAGAAAATGTTTGCAAACATTCTCTGCAAGGAAGATTATGGCGACTGTTTTTTGGGATAGGCAAGGTGTGCTTCTTATCGATTTTCTGGAACATGGTGCAACAATAAACTCTGTGAGGTATTGTGAAACGTTGCAAAAACTAAGAAAAACAATTCAGAACAAGCGTAGAGGAAAGTTAAGCTCAAAAATTTTGTTTTTGCATGACAATGCCCGACCACACACAGCAAATTGCACTCGAGAAGTCCTGAATGCTTTCAAGTGGGAGATTTTTCCTCATCCGCCCTACAGCCCCGATCTTGCACCAAGCGACTACCACTTGTTTCCGAGGATGAAGACCTAGCTTGGAACACAGCGCTTTGACGACGACGGGGAACTGCGGGTGGGCGTGACTGACTGGCTCAAATCTCAGGCGGCTGAATTTTATGACAATGGAATTACAAAGCTTGTTCACCGCTATGATAAGTGCCTCAATTTGTTTGGTGAATATGTTGAAAAGTAGTATTTAAGTGTCACTTTCAAGTGTATATAATAAAAATTTTTTCCTACACTTTGTTTTTTTTCTATCGCAAAATGTAATCTATTTTGTGGACAGCCCTCGTAGATGACATTCTAACATGAAAGCCAAGATTTTGCTTATTTCACTCACAGCAAATTGTCCACATTTGGAAAAAAATATTACTTTTTGAAAAGATCCCAGATTAAATCTTGATATTCCCCTTATTTTTTAATTTCCAAATATTTCATGCCCTGTAAATTTTGTGGTAAGACTTACAGCTATTTACAAAGTTACGAACATAATCTGCTAACATAATTTTAGAGAATTCTATTTATGGTTGATGGAAGGTTTTAAATGGTGCTTCCAGTTTTCTCCCTTTAATTCGCTGCTTATCATGATTCTTCAAAGACAAGAAAAAAATGCTAACCTAAAGATGCTAACCTTTTCTCTTCTAACCAGAATTTAAGCCTCCTGCACAATAATAAAAAATATTAAGCCAACTTTCACTTGTCAAAAATAGGACAGCAGACAATTCTGAATTCTTTGTGGCCACAGCACAGATTTAGCTACTCTTCATTAGAATCATTTTGTGCCCAGGTTGGAGACCAAAAATCTAAAACATTCTGTCTTTATGAATATTTGTGGGATGGAAATCATACTGAGAATGTATTATGCAGGTAGAAGTACCTGGTTGGCCTTGTCCAAGTCCAAAACTTAGTTTGCACTTGGATTGCAGATTTCCAGATGATACTTGGAACTTGAAAAAGCATTTTAGGAAACAGCACTGACTGCCCAGGAAATTACATGGTTGTGTGGATGTAGCTACCTGGAGTCAAGCTTGATTTGAACCTTACCTCTGTGCTCAATAAATTTACTATCACAGTAACTGGAGATTTCCTGAATTATTATTATTATTATTATTATTATTATTATTATTATTATTATTATTATTATTATTATTA
>BLBF01000002.1:90512531-90524307 GCA_015471245.1 Laticauda colubrina | reverse complement strand
TATTATTATTATTATTATTATTATTATTATTATTATTATTATTATTAACAACAACAACAACAACAATCCTAATTCTGCATAATTCATCAGCTCTGTCATCCCATGTCATGGGCAGTGTATTACAGAGTTAAGCCTATCTATTTCTACATCAGCTATTAATGCACTTGAAACCACAAAGAAACCAACTGGGTCAGTGGTGGGATTAAATTTTTTTTTTACTACCGGTTCTGTGGGTATGGCTTGAATTGGTGGGCGTGGCTTGGTGGGTGTGGCAGGGAAAGGATACTGTAAAATCTACATTCCTACCCCACTCCAGGGGAAGGATACTGCAAAATCTCATTCCCTCCCCACCCCACTAACCTGTTTTCTCCTTTCTCCTGTGCTGGGCAACAAAAGAAGACCCAGCCAATCAGCTTGGACTTGGGAGGGAGAAAATAGATGGTGGCGGAGCCAGTAGAGGTGATATTTGCTGGTTTTCTGAATTACTCTAAATTTCTGCTACCGGTTCTCCAGAACTGGTCAGAACCTGCTGAATATCACCTCTGAATTGGGTATGAAATACTGAGGTGATGGATGATCCAGTTTTCCCCATTGTTTCATCCAGCTCCTGCCATCAGATCGTTGTACCTTGATTTGTTTGTTTAATTATTTGTGCTGTTGTAAGATGGCACCATGACTATCATGCTTGCTGGGATAAGAAAACAGAGTGAAGTGAGAGAAGTGGTAGATATTACTCCTTAAACGTTTTTGAAATATGGTAGATTGATAGGAAAAGGTATTGTGAGAAGTGTAAGAAGATGTGATAGAAATTGACATAAGTAAGACAGATCAGATGGAGATATTACTTGACTGGTATAATGGTGATAATGATGATAATGTTTTGCTTGTTAAATAAACAGTGAAATATGAATTTCATGTAATGACAATGGGAATATGGTGGAGGAAGCTATCAATATATTTTCTTTCAATTATGTGAGGGCTGAAGGTGACTTCAAGATCTCTGGCAACTCAAACAAGGCACTTGCTGGATGACATTTGCATTTTCCAATGGACCAGATCTACCAATTTTCAGCATTTCAAATCAGCAAAACTGAAAATAATCAGTAGTCACTTCAAGCTAATTTTGAGAAACTGGGGAATGTAAATGATTACAGTGTACAAATGTCCAAACTCTTCATGAATGCCAGTTCCATCCATTTTTTGTAACTGAAGTTCATCCATACAGATACTGGGGCTCAGTATCTGTATCAACAAAGGTTTAAGAATTATACTGGACATTTACATCTAAACATTAGTGGATGAGATGCTGTATTTTGAATCTGGGTATTCAGTTCCATTCCCATTTACTTTTCCTCCTACCTTCCCAACATTGGTCAAATAGCCATCATTTTTCCTTTCATCAAAGAAAAGAACACTGTCAATGCCAATGTGGTTACAAATGAAAGAAATACAGTATGGAATACTACTGCCATCCCATAACGTTCCCATAACTCTGCTACCTCTTTAGTCATTCCACAAATGTATCTACACTGATAGAATAGTTTCAGTAGTGACTTGTTCCAGAGATGCATCCATGATATTTTGCTTTTGTCATCTTGCCTTCTGCGTACATAAAACAGCCCAACATAAATTACTTCTGAGAATTTATTTCCTTATAAAATTAGATTTTGTAGTTGCACAAATGTTAATCACTCACTTCTAAGTACTCTTTCACAGATGCAAGATAGATAGATGACACAGATAGATGCTATTAGTTGTATTTTTCCTGTTTTGCTAGTTTTATCACAGATGAAACTGAAAAGATGCATTTGAATGAGAAGAGAAGAAAATAAAATAGAAGGAAATACATTTCTGTATTGTCCGTACACTTCTAATATAGAACCACACCTTTTAAGTATTGTTATCTCGCAAAGCATGAATGATTAAAAGTATAGTCAGAAAAAGATTTTTTTATTTTTATTTTTTTTTTAGTAATATTAGAATATGGATTGACAATATGAGTGGTTATGCAATATAATTGTAATTGACACTATAAAATGAATGCACAAAACTGATGAACCAACCGATACACCGGAAGTATATATGAGAGTAGATGTTTTTAATGTTTTGTATGTTTGTTTGTTTGTAGAAAATTAATAAAAACTTTAAAAAAAAAAAAAAAGAACCACACCTTTTCTTTCTTGTACTATTTTTAATGATTGATTAAAGTCAATCATTAGACCATAAAATAAGGGCTCTTAAAATTGGCCATTATAACAGTTTAATAGAAGGGTTATTGCGGTATAAATATATTCAGAATTTGCTTGGGGCCATTAATGAATGTATTTGTGCACACTAACATTCTTTGGTTAAAAATGGCTGCCAGAAACTGAACAAAGCTGGAATAAATAACATCTCCTAATTTATGTAAAATGTCTTTTTCAAATGACAAAATATAACAGAAGAGTACTGGGAAAACTTGCTAGTTGTTTTGCTGAAACTTTATGTAACCTATTTTAGGACTATTGGAAACTAAGTGAAAAGTCAAATTACTAGATGTCCATTCTTTCAAAAAATAAAATAAGGAGGATCAAAGGTACTATAGATTAGTTCATCTGCAATCAATATCTGGCAATGTTTTCAAGGAGGTTATAAAGACATTGATCTATAAGCACTTTGAAAACAGTATGATAATTACCAGAAACTAAAATTAAAAAACTCTTGTGTTTTTTTAAATTAAGCAATTTGATAGATTGTAGAAAGGTTGTAGATGTATTATAACTTGATTTCATAAAGCATTTAGCAAAGGATTTAAGGTCAAACAGATCAGCAAGTTGAGGTTGGATGATTTGTTAATAAATTGTGTATGTAGATGACTTGAATGTCTGTTATATTGCTCACTGAATTGAAATGAGATGCTGAATGGGGTACCATTCAATCATAGGCACTCTACTAATGTTTTTAAAAAATTAAAGATAGTCCTAGATATTCTGTTCAAATGGTGAAGAGTATGCTTATTGATTTTGCAGATTACATAACACTGTTAATATTCAAGAACACAGAAATAAAACTCAAAACACTTTAAAGAGTTAGAGAAATGTGTTGAAAACTATTGAATGAAGTTTAATACATAGAGCTACATTTAGGAAACAGAAATGGATGTACAGAATGGCAAATCTAAATACACTTCACAAGATTCTTATAGATTTTTGGCTAGTTTCCATATCATGGAAAGGGAATGATAACATTTTCATTCTGTTTGGTCAGGCTCTCTACCATAAGTACTTTTCCATGTATCACATTTTTAAAAAGGATTCTGAGAACCTAAATCAGTTTCAGAAATAAACAAGAAGGATAATTGAAGAACTAGACTTTAAGAAACATTGAAGGAGTAGTGTCTCTTGAAGAGAGTCTCTCTTGAAGAGAGACTACTCAAGGGAAAAAAAGTCTGTTTCCTTATCTTGAATTGTAAAAAAAAAAAAAAGACAATAGAGAATACAGACTGAAATTTACAGAAAGATATGTGTTTAACTTTATAGCATGATGTGTCAAGTTCAGTTAGGGTTTCAATGAAACATACAATTCGACCAAGGATGCCTAAACCTTTGTATAACAACCATGAAAGTTTGGTCCTCACTGACACTGATAATATTTCAGCAGCTGAAAAACCAAGTTGTTTCAGTAGTGACTTGTCAGATACGAGATATATTTTCTGGGGCAGTGAATAAGATGTGGGATGTCACAGAGCTATGAACTGTCAACAACTTTGTTACAGTGTTTTGAGCAAGATGCCATGATTTTCTAAAGCCATTCTAATCCTCAGCTTCAAATTTACTTGCTACAGTAAATTCTATGAGTCTCTAAGCACTCCAGCGGGAATTTTGTTATTTGGATCTGAGCTGATTTGGTGTGCCAAAGTTTTATATCTCTTTGGATAATGTTTGTATATTTATCTGACACACCATGCAGAGAGAGAATTGGCTTCTCTTTATGTAATATGTCTCAGAATTATCAGCAGCCCCATTTATTTTATGAATTATAGATAAAGCGGTAGGAGCAAAATGGGACAAAATGCAGTGTGGCAATAATACTGCCAAAAGAAAACACAAAATTGATCATTTGTGCCTCGGTTAATATGAAAACCTGCACCGTTTTGCAAATTCTGAGATTTTAAAAAAAGATACAAATTAATTAGGTATTGAACCCACTGCCTTCTGCCTTAAGTTACTTACTGACAAGGTCAGTAAAATCTGGCTTTTCCCCCTTCTATCTTTCTCAAGGAAATTCTTGTATTCTTAATGAAAAAAATTATGCAGAGCTGACCAACCCCACACTTTTTCTGTCAAGAAAGAGGTATAAGGTGCATGGCATGATGGTATTCTTGTTGTTTTGATGCAAACCCTGAATGCCTCTGCACACATATTGCAGCAATTAATCGTCAGGTTCAATGCAAAATGTGTTCAGTGGGAGCCTCTGCTATGACTTTATAAATGTATACATAGCTGAATGAAGAACTCTCCGAAGGAAGCTACTCATCTGGTGATTTTGGGTATGGGGTGATCAATCTTTTTGAAGCCTCCTGAAATGCCAACGGCTAAATTTCAAAGAAGTGCTAATCAGCAGAAAACTAAGCCAGATTTAATAAATTATTTCTTGACTCCAAGAGATTTCCAAAAGCTGTAGGGATCAAAATGTATGTTTTCCATGGTTAAAGTTATGTGAACAAGACTCCGGCACATTCAAACTCTCTGTAGAAAATTAGCCTGCAACGCATGGTTATGTCTGCACAGGCAGCCCTCCATTAATAACCACAATGGAGATCAGAATGTCCATTGTTAAGAGAGACAGTTGACACGTCCAATCCAGTGGTGGGATTCAAAAAATTCTGCCACCAGTTTGGTGGGTGTGCTTTGCAAGCATGCACACACTTTGCCAAACACACACTTTGCACAGGCACAGAGGCATTTGTACAGGCGCGGAAGCATTCTAACTCACCTCCTGCAAGCCTGCATGATCCCTGTTGCTTCAGCAGCTGCCACCCGGCACTATTCTGTGCCGTGCAAAGCAGCTGCACTTCAAATTCAGCAGATAAAGGTGAGTATGGGAGCCCAGGCGGGCAGGTGGGCCCAACAGCAAAGCAGCGGAGAGAACTGGTTCAGTCTCCGCTGCCCATTGCTGCTACTGACTTGGGCTGAACCAGTAGAATACCACCACTGGTCCAATCTTTTACAACCTATAGTTATTAAGTGAATCATGCAGTTATTAAGCAAATCTGGCTTCTCCCATTGACTTCACTTGCTAGAAGGCTGGGAAGGCCTCAGATGGAGATTGTATGAACTGGGACACCACAACTGTTATAAATACATGCCAGTTTCCAAACACCCAAATTTTTATCAGGTCATGGTGGGGATGCTGCATTGATTATAAGTTTCAGGATTGGTTGTAAGCCATTTTTTAAAGTGCTGTTTTAGCTTTGAACTGTCCCAAACAAATGGTTGTAAGTCAAAGACTGCCTCAAATGACAAACTCAGTGGTCATTCTTAAAACCCGTATAAGGCAGCCTTCCCCTATTTCCAAAGTTAGCCATGTTGGCTGGGGATAAGGGCTCAAAACACCTGAAAGTGAACTGAGAAAGGAAGATTTAGGGAACTATAGTAAATATCATCACCATTAGCCAGAGGTGGTATTCAGCAGGTTATGATCAGTTCTGGAGAACTGGTAGTGGGAATTTTGAGTAAATACCACCTCTGACTGGTCCCGCCCCCACCTATTCTCTGCCTCCCGAGTCCCAGCTGACCTGCTGGGTCTTCTTCTTTTGTCCCGTAAGGAGAATGGAGATGGAAAGCAGGTTAGTGGGGTGTGGTGAGTATGGAGATTTTACAGTATCCTTCCCTTGGAGTGGGTTGAGAATTGATGTTTTACAGTATCCTTCCCCTGCCATGCCCACCAAGCCATGCCCATCAAGCCACATCACACCCACCAAGCCATGCCCACAAAACTGGTAGTAAAATTTTTTGAATCCCACCACTGCCATGAGCATCTTTTTAGCCATTGTCTATCCACTGCAGGTTGAAGGCCTCTTCTGCATGTTTCCAAGCAATACTGTCCTGAGCTTTCTTTTGCCAGTTAGGACTGCAAGACTTGCTGATCTCATAGCTTGATCTTGTTTTAGATTTCTTTCATGGACCCTTTTTATCAAGTGGAATCCGTTCTATGACTGCCTTGGTCCACCTACTATCAACTCTTCTTGCTATTTTTGACCAGTCCATTTCAATTCTTTTATAATATCAATTCTTTTGATAATATCATATACTTTTGTTTGTTGTCTAATCCATGTGTAGTCTTTCTATCCTGTCTTGTAATGCTAAGCATGTATCTTTCCATGGCTCTTTTTGACACAGTAAGTATATGTACCTTAAACTCTGTTTTGTCCATTTGTCTTCTTTTCTGAAATAATTGTTAAGATAGCTAACCTTGAAATGAATAATGTTCAGATGCAAATGTAACAATGAGCTATAAGAAACTGAACACCATTGTTAAAATGCTTGATCTGCTCACTGCACCTGAACAAACAAGAAGACATGAAAATATATGGATGAGGCCAGAGACTAATCTTAAGTCTTAAAACATATTTTGATTTGGATTCAAACACATTAATCATGTTTCTAATTCATTTATGTTATGCTTTAATTATGGGTTTATTTTGTGCCCTACTGTTAGCAACGCTGATTAAATGGATATACAGATAAATATTTATTTTGGTTTCTTGTTCAGAATAATGATGTGCTAAGATTCATAGGGCAGCAAATAAGGGGCAAAGGCATTTAGAAGGAGAGATGGAAAACTGGACAAATGAAATGAATGATGACTGCTAAGGTTAATATTGTTCAGCAAAAACAAGAGGAAAAAAAAACTAGAAAGAGAAAAAGAGAGAAAAAGAAAGAGAGAAAGAAAGGAAGGAAAGAGAGAGGAAGGAAAGAAGGAAGGAAGGAAGGAGAAAGGAAGAGAAAAGAAAGAAGGAAAGAATAAAGAAAGAGAAAGAAAAGAAAGAGAAAGCAAAGAAAGAAAGAAAGAAAGAAAGAAAGAAAGAAAGAAAGAAAGAAAGAAAGAAAGAAAGAAAGAAAGAAAGAAAGAGAAAGATGCTTCAACTTAAGCATTCCTGGGGTGAAAGCTTGAAAGATATATGAACATTTGGCACAATTGTTTGGATAGCCCAGAAACTTTCCTCTACTTTTCCCAAGGAAAAAAGAGATCATTTTCTGTCACCACAGAAAATTTGTGCAGTATAATGGTGAGACCATATTATGTGATTACCTAGCCAATCATAACTAGACTGTAAAAACTGATGGTTTTTGCCACTGGCTATCTGGATTATTGCAACCTAAACATGGTAATTCTACTCTTAGCCCTTCAGATAAAAATGCTGTTTTTCTGGTCTGGTATTATGCTTCATGATTAGTGGACACCTTGATGTTCCTCCATTTGGAAACTCATATTATTTCTTGCTAAAGTAAGGCTGCAATTTTGCTATGGAAATCTTCTCTGCTCCCATCAGATCTTTTTCCCCAACTCATTCCTAGCGATGCAGTGATTGATTTCCTATCAGTGCTGTTGAGGTAATTCCCCGTTAGGAGAATGAGCGCATACAGGGAGATGTATAGAGAGTAGTGTTTGAATAATACACACACAGTACACAGATAAACTGTACAGTTAATGAAGGTTTTTACTTCCAGAAAGGTTTAAGCAAAATGCAAAGTAGGCAGTCCAAAATCATTCACAAGTAAATCAGTCAGTTTTCAATCCAGGGAAAATCCAAATATCAAAGTCCAGTGTCAAAAACAGTTCAGTATCAGACTTACATTAAATCCAGTAATATCAGTCAATTAGGAAAAATGGAGCAACGGCAATACTTTCCAACAGAAGAAAACAAAGATACACTCACACTCTCTCCTGAGACTCAGACTAAGACTAAACAACCCAGGTTTCTGGCTCCATCTTATGGCCGTTTGAAAAACCACACCCAATTGCAGTTTTTTTCAATCTCTTAAAGACATAGTACTAAAATGTTTATCCTGGTTTATATATTTCTCACCCAAATACCTGTTAGATGACTTATATTCCTAACAAATGCATTGATACCGAGAGGATCAACTTCTAGAAAGGTGGCGATATTTTGCAATATAGGTAGTTCACAACTTACAACCCGAATTGAACCCTAACTGATCAGCGAGACATTTGTTAAGTAAGTTTTGCCCCATTTTATGACCTTTCTTGCCACATTTGTTAAGTGAATCACTTCAGTTGTAAAGATAATAATATGGTTGTTAAGTTAATCTGGTATCCCCTTGTGAGTAGGTTGCAAGGTGAGAAGATTGCAAAAGGTAATCACATGATCCTGGGACATTACAACCCTCCTAGATAGGAGTCAGTTGTCAAGCATCTGAATGTTGAACAACGTGATAATGGGGATGCTGCAATGGTCACAAGTGTGAAAAACAGTCATAAGTCACTTTTTTCAGTGCTGCTGTAACTTTAAATGGTTACCAAAGGAACCATTGTCAATCAAGACCTATCTGTCGTTAGGGTGTATCCAAGGATACCTTGAAGTGATAACGCCTTCCTTTCTCAGTGTTTAAATTTAAGACTAAATAAAATTATAGCTTCAATACACATATAATAACTTCATTTATCCTGTATCTATTAAAAAAAAAATCTAATATTTGGATTGCTGTCATTTTTTACAAAGGGAAATATACCTGTAATTACACTTGATAACTAGAGGATTTTTGCACTGAATTCCCCTTGATAAATGATTGGTTTCTGGATTGATTCTAGGAAATAGAGACTACTAAGTGGGGCCTGAGATAAAAGAAATATTTGGGTTGCACGGTAATATCATTTATTATAATAAGAATGAAACCGGAATACTAATTTAAGCCAGCTTTCTGTAAGCATTATATGCAGTCTCTCCCATTTCATATTAATAGCATACCTGGCATTGAGTTGGGTCTGGAGAAAAAATACCAGAACACACTTATGTCACAAATAGTAAACTCTCTTAGTTCAAGTGGAAGGATAAGGATATGAAGCAACAGCTGCATGACTATTATCAGTCTTAAATAGGTTCAAGATATATTCCGCTCATTATTATTCACTTCCCCCAGGTGAGTTAGAAAGGATGGTTCAAAAATTATTCATCTATATATCATTGGTTTCCAGATATCCCTGCCCACACTGATTTATCTTTCAAGGAATCCTCTGAATTTTTAGAGAGGTTTCTGGAATATGTTAAAGTTCACTCTTAATTCTTACACAGCTGTAATAAATCTAGTACAGTTGCCCTCTCTGAATTGAAGAATTCCCAACACTGGATATGTATTCCAAGTGAATATTACAAACAAGCACTAAATTTATTTGTATAGATGTTTGATTCTAATTCTTGTTCAAGGTTCTTCTGGTATCTTGTTTAACCAGCTTTCTATTCCTCTCCTTTCTCATCTCTTTCCTTCCCTTTTACAACACATATCAATATTTTATTTTAAGGACCATAATTTTATAATTGTACTTTTAAAAAAACCCAAACTTCATTCTCCGTTCCTCTGCCCCCTGAGTCCCAACTAAAGATCTGCTTCCTGCCTCTCTTTGCCACAACAGATATAGGCAATCAATTATTATGCAGTGGGAAATTGAGAATTAATAGAGACCCAGAGTAAAATGGCTTTAAGGATAAACTATCAAATTGCTCTTTGTAGGTAAAACACTACTTTTACATGTGAAAGACTACCTGTAACCCAACCATCCTGGGCTGAGTTTTAAATCTCAGTTCCTATGGAGGTACTTCCAATTAGGTGACTAATAGCAGTTTTCTCCATTCAGAATTAAAAAAAACCAGTTTGTAGATACAAGCCTGTTTTGACATAATATAACTTTAGGGTTTATTGCAGTTGAGAAGAGACAATTGTGAATCAAAGATTTCAGTATACTTTTTTCTGAAATACCACATTATTGGCCAAATAGTTTGACAAAATGAAAACAATTGGTTATTCCCCAGTTATCCATTTCCTGGACTATTTTGCTGGTCTCAGGTGTGGCTCAGTATAAATAAAGGTATTTGCCCTGATCAGCTTTACATGTTTATTCAGCTGAATAAATGCAGGTCCCTCTGAGCAAGAGGGAACCCTGAACACACTTTTACACTTGTATTTATATTTTTGTTATGTTGTCCACTTCTCCACTCAGAAGGACTGGCATATCCCACCCAGACAAGCTGGCACACTCTAGATAAGATAAAGAACTACAGAAAGGTCCTCCAAGGATATTGAATGTCACCTCAGAGACATTGGGTGTTTCCTGATGAACTTTCCATAACCTTGAAGGCCTGCAGAGGTAAGGTTACTTCGGCACATATGCTCCCTCAAGACTATCAATAAAAACATTAGTTTCCTGGTCAACAGGACCACTGTTAATTCCAGTTTCGTTTCTTCACTAGACACTGAATAAGAGTTCAACTATTCTAATAGCTATTCATCTATATGCCAAACAACAAATTATATTTCTTAGTTAAACTATTAAAGTCAAGAGAAACCTGGAACTTGTTGATGGATTACTCATAAACCAGGCTATGAATGATGTTATTTACAAGGTGTTTTCCTCTTCATCTCTCCAAAGGGAATGTAAAGTCATCAAGTTGGCTATAAATATATCAGGTTTATAACTAATAAACTATGACAAAACCTAAAATATTACAGCAATGCTCCTTCAAAATGATTTACTTTCCCGTGGACAATGTAACATTTGAAGAGTTATTTGCAGTTTACAGTGCATCCTCTTAAGAGAATTGCCTAGCAAGGAAGATGTTAAATTGTTTGTGCTGTGAAGGTAAGTACTTAAAATTCCCACCGTTTTTCTGGAAAACATTTCCTGAATGTCAAAATGTTAAAGTGAATCACAACAGAACAACAGAAGTTTCATCCAATGCAATCAATTTGTATGTGCACAAAATACAAGATCATTTAATAATTATGATGAATTTTGTGTCCTTTTCATTTCCCAGTCCTTAATGTGTTTTTGTTTTGTTTTTTGTTTTTTTTTAAAGGGGGGGGGGAATCTGCATTGTGACGGCATTGCTAAAGGATTTCTACTTTCTACTTTATTCATTCTATTTTTATCTAAGCAAATCTGTATGCCATAAAAGCTGTTACACTGAAGATTAGACTGAACAACTTTAAACTGACCAAATTCAAGGTCCTTTTAGGAAAGAACTGTCCTTGACAGATAACAAGTGAAGAATATCTCAAGCTGAGTGTGACTTCTATGATTTCACACCCATGCATACACATCCTTTTCTTGGGAAGGCTGTGTTGGAATCTGAATTAGAAAGGGACGAGAAAGTTCAGAGTCTGCACGGTCAAGCATACTGAACCTGTCAGCAATTCTTTGAAGGATCACTCCCACATCAAATCCCAACCACTCTTTGTGTAATTTGTAATAAAGCATGTCCCATCTCTGCATCGTGCATTTCCCCAATCCTATCAGCTATTAGAGATTTTTTAAAAAGGAAGAGAAATAAATATACAGCATGCAAACATTAGCATATGGTTATGATGATCAGAAACTCCATGATCTCAATGTTGCAATGCTTCAGGCCTCTCCACCTTCTTGCTTTGTCTCCTTTTCTGTTCCAAAATAAGTAAGAAAACAATGCTTAAACTCTAATCCAGTGATTTAACACAATGACAGCTTCAACTTTACTATCTATCTATCTATCTATCTATCTATCTATCTATCTATCTATCTA
>BLBF01000002.1:90483825-90508916 GCA_015471245.1 Laticauda colubrina | reverse complement strand
AGAAGAGAAGAGAAGAGAAGAGAAGAGAAGAGAAGAGAAGAGAAGAGTTGGAAGGAACCTTGGAGGTCTAGTCCAACCCCCTGCTTAGGTAGAAACCCCTACACTTCAGACAAAATCTTCCTTCATTTGTGAAAAATTACATGAATTCCAACAAACTATAGAATTATGCTATGACAATGTTTTTTGGGGGGAGATTGTTTTTTCTGAATGGGAAAATTAGCCCTCTGACAAAGATGGCAAGAATAATATAACCTTATTGAATTAGATATGTTTACAATAAGAAAACTTGGTTAATGTTTCAAAAGCCTTCAGCATGCTTTTATTAGGGAAAGCGAGAGAGGTAAAGTATCGATTCACTTCTTCAAATAAGTCAAGGAAAAAGCTGCAGAGTATCTTCCTGTCCTCCTCTCCTCCTTTCCCAGCACAATACAAAGAAGGAGCAGATGAGAAAGGCTGCAGCACAATGGATGGAGGAGGTGAGTCAGAAAGAAAACATAGTAGCACATTGATGAAATAAGCTCCAAAATATCTTACAAAGAAATTCTAGGTAATTCTAAAGGTCTCGGCAGGAAAGAAAACAAAACAAAACAGAAGCCTGCTTTTGCAAGAAAAATGGAAAACCTGGAGGAGAGATGTAGGGAAAATACTGATGATAAACACAGGTACAGACAGGAACATCAGGTTAAATTATTGGATGGTCAAATTCAGACAGATTAGTTTAGGCAGAGTGGAATTTGCTATCGATGCAACAGACTGATCAGGAATGCTGTTGTGATAGAATGCCTTCCTTCCAGAATTGATTGTTTGTTTATAAAGAAATTCATTTTCTCCAATCCTTTCCCTTAGGCAAGGCTTTGGGTGACTTACAAGAATGAGAAATGAAGCAGGAGAACAACTTCTCAGTTTCTGCCAATTTCTTCATCACTAACACAGTCTTCAAACAACTCAAATGATACCTATATGCATAGACATCATCAGATAGAGAATTATTAATATTTTATGAGCCCTGGTGGCGCAGTGGTTACAGTGCAGTACTGCAGGCTACTTCTGCTGACTGCCGACTGACTGCAATTTGGCAGTTCAAACCTTACCAAGCTGAAGGTTGACTCAGCTTTCCATCCTTTCGAGGTGGGTAAAATGAGGACGCAGATTGTTGGAGGAAATATGCTAACTCTTTAAATCATTTAGAGAGGGATATAAAGGACTGTAAAGCGGTATATAAGCCTAAGTGCTATTGCTATTCACAAAAGGAGTTGGAAGAACTAGGTTATAATAACAAAGCCCTTATCTCTTGTTTCAGCAAACTGTTTCCACAAGAAAAGAAATACAGAGAAAGAGCCCAAGACCTTAAGGAGCAATCCACAAATAGCTTCTACGAATCTCAAGGATCAACCCACAATTGATGATGTGAAATGCATCTCTGCATAATTTGATTCTTTAGCTTGGTCCTCCTAGTTCTTCCATCTTCCACTGAGTGAATAATCCTCACATGTATAAAGTACGTTAATAGCTGAGTTGACCTTGAGAAAAGGAAACCCAATGAGTTCATTGTTTGCCATATAATGTCAAGAAATGTTAAATGAGAAAAGAAATAAGGGTGTGGAGGAGCAGATTGAAATCAAAATAGTCACACAGGGATCCATTTTTGCAAATGCAAAATTCAGCTTGGAATATTATCAGACAATCAGGCACTCAGAAAAGCTAATCAATAAGCAATTTTCATTCTTTACACGTGGAACTGTGTATGTTCTAAGAACACGTGTATGTTTTAAGATACTCACTAATGCATCTCACACGTTCTAATCTGTAATTGCTCAAAAAAGGGAAAAGTACAGGTAGTCCTTGACTTATGATACAGCACTGAAAACAGTGACTTATGGCCACTTTTCACACTGACGACCATTGAGACATCTCCATGGTCACATGATCAAAATTCAGATGGTTGGCAATTGACTCATATTTATGACAGTTGCAGTGTCCCAGGGTCAAGTAATAACTTTTAGCTATCTTCTGATGAGCAAAGTTAATGGGGAAGTCAGATTTACTTAACAACCATGCTATTAACAATTGCTGGGATTCACTTAACAACTGTGACAAGAATAGTTGCAGAAAGGGGCAAAATTCATTTAACAACTGACTCATTTAGCAACAGAAAATTTGAACTCCATTGTGGTCATACTTGAGGATCACCTGTGTGCAAATAATTATAAGCATTCCTTGCTCAATATGCACAGCAGTTCCAAATACAGACATATCAGAAGATTAAACCAATGCCACCCTTGCTTCTCCCGAAACGGTGGTATAAATATGTCATGTTTATGTCTTAAAAGTTGGTAACTGCAACAGTTCTGTTCAGATTTCTAGCCACAGAAATGTGGACTAGACAGGTTTTCCCCCTACTAAACTCTGAGTGATGATGCTCATTCATTAGGTACTTTTTAACTTGTTCTGTCATCTTCTCTTTTGTCTTTCCCAAATCAACTCTGCTCTTGTTTTGTTTCAGATTAACTCTAAGCAACATTTCTGCATCAAACTTTTTATTTTACATGTGAAATATTTGAATATTACTCTGCACTTCTCTCATAATATGCATTTGTTGTATGCATATTTCTTAATGTACACAAGGAATATTTCATAACTACAATGTGTTTTGCTGCATTCCCTCCCAGTATATCTACTGCAAATTTCTGAATGGTAAATTATACCACAGAATTTAGGAAAGTGTTGATTGTAGTCCATAGAAGTTTAGAAATTGCCATTCATCTTTAAAAGCAGGTCATATGAATTTATATTTCAATGATTATATTCCGATATCTCAAGGGTTGCCACAAAGAAGAAAAAGTCAAGTTATTCTCCAAAGCACCTGAGGGCAGGACAAGAAGCAATGCAGGGAAACTAATCAAGGAGAGAACTAAGGAGAAATTAGATCCATCATGTAGGGTACACAGAACTTAACCACGGGCCCACCTAGAAACAGAGAAGGACTGGCCCACAGTGCCTCTGCCAGCAAAAGTGAAGCTCGAGAGGACCGCCCGCAACTCTAACAAGCTCCATTTTTACAAGGGCTGAAGAGGGCTTCAGAAGGCTATTGTGGCCAAAAATTAACAGCAGATGGTCTGCGCGCAGCCTCCCCAAGCCCTGTTTTCACTGGCAGAGGTTTGCAAGAGGCCGCCACAGCCAAACACAGAGCCCAGGAGTACCATTGTGGCCAAAAACAGATGAGTGACATTGAGCTGGCCATGCCCCCTGCCCCCCTCCACAAGGTCAAACTAAACTCTGATGCAGCCTCATGAAAGCAAGTTTGACAACCCTGTCCTGTATCATCTTAACACACAGGCATCAATAGTACCTGCCTGAGTTCCTTATGAGGATTAAAGCGGTACTGCAGGCAAAATTCAAAAACTCGCAGCAAAATCTGTTCATTCAGACATAAGGGCAGTTGCAGAATTTTATATGTTCACTTTGAGCTTACTGCCTCTTTCGACTCACTTTTGACTCTCACAAAACAGATGCTCCTGCATTTCCTTCCTCCCCCAAAAAACCTTCCGGGAATCTTGCCTGTACCATAGGAGATATGCTTCCACAAATAATGCTAATTTTCAACATATCAGATAGACTCTTTCTGATACAGGCAATCTCAAAGATATTTAGACACCAAGCCATAGAGAAATAACATTTAATTGCACAAATGGGCAACCATTTCAACTCTTCCAGTAATAGTGACTGCGAAAGGATGAAAGCGTGTGACTTGTAAGCATAACTGGAGTTATATTTTGCACCA
The DNA here is from genome assembly GCA_015471245.1 of Laticauda colubrina. Taxonomy (NCBI): domain Eukaryota; kingdom Metazoa; phylum Chordata; class Lepidosauria; order Squamata; family Elapidae; genus Laticauda; species Laticauda colubrina. Next base: position 90,505,135 of record BLBF01000002.1, on the reverse strand, counting down.
GCGGCAGTTTCCAGATGACACTTAAATGTAGTGCCATGTACAACCTATTTCAGGATTACAATCAAGGTATGACCAGGACATGACTGATTGTCCTCAGTGGTTCTTTCCAGAAAATACTGCAGCTGCTGTGCCAATTAAAACTGAGCTAACACCTTTCTGGCCACAATTTCCATTTGCTTCTCAAATAACCAGCTGCATGTTCAGGAAGACACCCATCCCTCAATTTATGAGATTGATCTTTGAGGAAGAGCAAAAACCCATCCATTGTCAAAGATGATGCAGTCTGGAATCATGTGGATTTTTAAAAACTAATTATAGCTATTTTCAGCCTGGGATGAGTCTGAACTGAACCAGATTTTTTTTCCTTCCAGACATTAGTAAGGATTTCTGACAATCTCCTATTGAAACTGGTAACTAGGTATCAGTTGTGTATCTCATCCCAAGCCAACAATCTTATGTTAAATAAAATGGAGGAGAGAATTGAACCATGGGCTTCCCTATTGAAGCCCTTGATCTGTTCTCCTGCACAATCATTGACAGGATACTCCCATTATTAAATGGTGCCTCTGTTTCCCAACTTTTGCAGGCACCCCAAGAGGACATCAAAGGCTATTGAGTTAGAAAAAATTGTAGGCCCCTCATCCATATTTTGCTATGGATCATCCATGACAGTGATCAATGCAATTTTCATACCCTACTCAGACCTGAATCCTGACTTCCAAGGATTCAGATAATCCCTTTATCAGCCTTGGAAGCCATATTTTACTTAGAAGCTTCAAGGCTGCCACATTTGGTGCCTGGAAATTTGGGAGGGGGGATTTCATGGAGAGGTGGAAGATTGGACTCAACAACATTCTTTCACAGGAAGTCAAGGACATGTTACCCCTGCACCTGGAGAGAAGTGTCTAGAGGAATGTCATCATTTGGGATGATATTTGATTGAACCATATGTGGAATGGTTGGTGTAGGGGATGGATCATTGATTTTCTTTTGGGAAGGGAAAACCTGGAACTCTCAGATTCGGGTTTTGCCAGATGTGCTAATATGACATCTCTAATAAAATGGAACTTTGAGGAATTGCTTGTCTCAGAGTTTACTAGTTTGGAATTTGTTAGTTGGAACAAGTGTTAGTTTGACACCCTTTCTTTCATGCTCTTGCAACCTTTTCCAGAAAGAAATGGTGAGTAAAAGGGAGACAGTCATCAATTTAAAAAACATTGTTTAAGGAGCTTCTTTCTTCCCACCATTATCAACTTTTCAATGCCAGTAGGAAGGGAACATGGTTCCACTTTTTCCCTGTTGAAGGCAGTAAGATATATATCAGAAAACAATCTAACAAATGTATACAAATCTCATCATTCCTGAACAATTCCATCTGTTGTGACAACAAAACTCGGACTTTTCAAAAAAGATGGAGGTGATCCAGGCAATTAAGCTCTCCTCCAAATGAAACTGCACAGGTAACTTAAGAGTTTTATTAAATCTCTTCAGGAAGGCAGATGTCCAAAACATAATTCTTAATCGAGCAGCATACAGTATGATCTATGACAATCTGGTTGATATTTTAAAAAATGAAATGCTAATATGACTCTTACACAACACACAAGAAGAAATTTATCTGAGGCAAAGGACAAAGAACAAAACTCAAGCATACAGTTCGCCAGTTAGTGTTTACAAAAATTCATCAAAATCATTAATAATCTCTAAAACAAAGGAAGTACATAAGAGATGCCTGCAAATGTCTTTTTCCACATAAGCAACAAGAGGATTATTAGACAATAACAAATGTTATTTATCTTCATAATAGCTAAATGACAAGCTACTTAAAAATAACAAATGACTCCTCCTTGTTTGCTATATAGGACAAATATGACCTTCGCATATTTTAAACAAAGGACTCCTCTTTTCAAAGAGTTTGCTGAGGTTTTTTTTTTTTTAATTAGAAATGATGAAATCCTTGCTGTTGGCTTATAAAGAAAAAGATCTATGTATAAGTTTGGGTCCATGTATGTTTCATAAATTTCAGGCATTTCTCACTCTGAAAAGTGAGAATGTACTATTAGAGTTATACTTTCCACGAACTATAAGTTATCTTCAAAAGGGCTGATAAAATAACTCATGTAAGATATTTCCACGTTAGAGAGAGACTAGACAGAAAAGGTCCCTGGATGGAATTTCTTGTTTCTTAAAAACCTAACCTAACTATCTGACGTAATCTTTCACCAGAATCCTGTTGGCTCCATCACTCTTAACCTAAAGGAAACTCTGAGAAACTGAGATATTTTATAAGGGCACATAATTTAGATCTATCATCAGTATGAATGAAGGTGCATATACATGTTGCAGGATCCAATCTGGGTCAGTCACTGGGACCAGAGATTTTGTCTTTTGAGCTTCCAGACTGTGGATTTTTAGATAAGTCATTGGCTGTTTGCTTGTGCTGTCAAGCCCTCACCTCCTAAGTATTTGATAAGCTGGTGGTAAATCAGTATTCTGGTTGACTGTCAACAGGAATGCTGATTTACCACCAGCTTACGCACCTAGGTTTAGAGGAGGAAAACAAGTAAAATATTTTTTTTTGCCTCTGTGCATCCCATTTTTGTCCTCCACAGTGTCTAGAAGCACTCTGTATGCCAAAAATGGAGACCTCCCAAACTTTCCATGCATTCTATTTTTGCCCTTCCCAGAGTGCTTCTGGATGCTGGGGAGGGCAAAAACAGGACATGCAGAGGGTTTGAGAGGCCAAAAACAGGCCCATTTTTGGCCTGCAGAGTGCTTCTGGACACCAGGGAGGATAAAAATGGGATGTATAGAGAGTTTGGGAGACCAGAAACAGGCCCATTTGTTGCCTGCAGAGTACTTCTGGATATCAGGAAACGCAAAAACAGGACTCATGGTGGGTTCAGGAGGCCAAAAACAGACCTGCATTCGCTCTGTAAGACACACAGTCATTTCCACCCATGGGGGTGAGAAAGTGTGACTTATAGTCTGAAAAAATATGGTACTTAGGAGGCAAAGGCTTGGTAGCACAAGCAAACAGCAGCCAACAACTTAATAGTCTACCATCAACATCCAGATCAACATCTAAAAAGTCATAGACACCATATAAATACCACACAAAGAACAGCCCAAAGCACACACTCTGCTAGAGAGAAGTTTCCCGAAGAAGGGCTCCAGTACAATTCTAAAAGCTTGAAAGAAAAAACCTTTGGTCTTGGTGATCAACCAAGACTGGACTCTAATCATCAATATACTTATTCCTATGACAATGGAACCTAGATACTCATAGTTAATTTGTTCCTGAAGGCATGATGTGTACCAAAAACAGTGAATACCAAACTAATTTTTTCACATAAGGAATAATGTAGTGAGTCACAACACGTTCTAACTTGTGCATTGAGTAGCAAACAAATGATGAGTACTGGGAGAAAAGTTTTGTGTCAAAATGTGTTGAGTATCAAATTTGATGAGTTTCAAAGCAGTTAAGTACCAAGGTAATTCATGAAAGAGTTTGACAGTTTTAAGAAATATTATTTCTGTATTACTTTTACAATAACTCTGGCTTTTAATGTACATTGAGCCATGAGTACTCATGGAATTATGTGATTGTATATAAATATGCAATGCAAAGAAAGAAAGAAAGAATGAATGAACTGAATGCAGTCCCAAAGGTTTTTTTATTCAAAGTTCTCAAGGGAACAGAGTGAACTTTATTCAAAGTTCCCAGGAGAACCGAAAACTTTATTCACAGTACCCAAGGGAGATTTTTGGATCCTCAAAGCAATCTACTAGATAAGGAACTTCTGGAAAGAAGGGCAATGTCTTAGATTTCAGATGGGGAGGAATTTCTGGAATACATTTTGTTGCAGGTTTGATCAAATAATCACTCCTTGATCACATTTCATTCAAATCAGTGAATTAATTTGTTAAAATATATAGCAATCCCAAGATCTTCGATATAGTGCAATGATATATAGTGCAAAAAAAAATAAAAACTGTAAAACCTTATGTAAATTCAGGGTTCTTACTTTTTTATATTAATTGAGTCAACATATTGATTCTGCTGTTTTATTATAAATGGAATTATCTTTTCATCTCTCATGATCTCATAAACCTATCAACCATTTTAACCATTTGAAATCAAAGGTAAATATTTATTACTTTATTCTATTCAGATTCCACTTATTCTGATTGTATCTTAATTCTGCATTTTCTGTACCACCATTGAACTATAATGGATAGCAGTTTGAGAAAATTACCAGATTCTTAATTGGACTAAATCTCATATTGTTTATATGTGCTCTGGTTAACACGGATCTTTTCAAGAACTTTATCGGATGGCCAATTTGGTGCAATAATTAAGGTATCAGATTAGAAATCTAGAAATTAGGAGAGCATGTGTTCAAGTCCTACTTTAGACACAAAGTCAGCTGGATGACCTTGGGCCAATCACTCCCTCTCAGTTCTAAGTGAGAGACAATTTCAAACCACATCCAAAATTTTGCCAAGAAAACTATAGGACTTATCTAGACAATCACTAACTCGAAGACACACAAAAGACATACAAAAAGAGTATGTTCCACTATTGCCTTGTTTTAGCTTATTTGGTACGTTGCCATGGAAATGAACATGGTTTAAAGATACAGTTGTACTTCTAAATTAAACAAACAAATGAAATCGATCACTTTAAGAAAAGCTAGTTTTATTGACCATATGGCTTGGTAAAAATAAAAGTAAACCTGTTTAACATTGGAAAAACAATGTAAACCTAGATTCTCCATCTTACATATTATCAATGTTAAAAGTTTTTTTTTCTGTTATGAACTAACTGTCTGGACATGTGAATAAAAGGTCAGTGTTATTCCATGTGTTCAAGGCTGAATGTTTTGTTTAAAAACTGGGCTGAATTATTTTCTTTGTACTATTTCTTTATTTCTATTTCTTTAATGTTGTACTGTTCATTGGATTCAAGGTCTTTTCTCCCTTTTTTGGTTTTCTTTATTTCTTTGTATAGTCAAGCAACTTTAAAAAAAATAACTCCATAGATCATTTCAGAGAGTTTTTCCACACATGACCATTACTGAATTGTTGACTTCAATAGGGACTGTACAATACTGTACGGGGAGGAAAGTATTTTAATTTAAGAAACAATGGAGAGAGAGAGAAAGAGAGGGTGGGAGGGAGGGAAGGAAGAGAGAGGGGAGAGAGAAAGACTGAATTGAATATTCTGTTCTCTATCTCTTTTGAACTGTAAGGTTACTATAAATTAATGATATATCTCATTTGACAAATCAAGTCATATAAACTAGTGTAGTTTAATATGCTTGTCATTTGAGAATAACCACTTCTTTCTGACTTTGGCCTCCAACCTCAACAGGAAAATTTATTTAGAAATATGGGGGGGACAGTGCTTATAAGAAATGGTGTGCAGGATTCAGAATGCTGGATTCAGAAATCAATTCCAAGTTGCAGTATTAAAGAGAGTTGATTGTACTTCCTCAGTAGAAACTTTCAAACACATACTGAAGATATGCTTCCCCACCATATTCTAATTCTGATTCCTATCTTCTACACAATTAATGTCTTTTATAACATCAAGAATCCACTCTCTGCTCTCACTACCCATTAATTATGGAATCCTTGGTGTTCTCTGAATTAGTTGTTTTCTTACAAACTTTTCATTACCTGACTAGTATGTAAATTTTCAGATGCATTTTTGAAAAATTAAGAAGCCAAATTAGATGCTTTTCCATTATGTTTGCAAAGTCCAATTGAAAGCAATCTTAGATATTTTTTTCCATGACAAATAATTTGTCTTTGTATGCATCAAAAATGAAATGAAATTCAATTATTATTAAGATTAACAATATGAATCAATAATATGAATCATGTGACCAAATTAATTGCTCAGTAAAGCACCCATTGGGATAATGTATGGGTCTTCCAGGAACATGGTTTCTCATGTGGTTAGAATGCTGGATTGGAGGTTAGCAAGCCCATATTCGAGATCAGAGTGCTGCTGTCTGGCAGGATAAGCTCTCATCCTTCGCTCCAGCTCCTGCCCAGGATATACACCCTCAGACAATGGTGATGTCACTGGCTAATCCTTTCAACCAGGAAACACCCTGGTGTTTCTGAAATGAGTATGATACAATTGGTCTTCCATCTCCTTATGTGTGAAAATTTAGTTCCCTCATTGTCAAAAGTAAAGAATCTGATGCTAGAACAAGCTATTGCCAAAACAAGGACAAATAGAAACTGTTTCCTCTATCTAAAAAAGAGTTACTTCTAGATTTTAACAGGCACGAGAAAAGGCATAGAAAATTTCAACACTAATTGTAGTATAAATTGAGCTTTTATTTGATACACACTGCAACAATTCTCTCAATTTTTTCATAATGCTTCATAATTTTTACTACAATAAATATTATCTATATCTTTGCATTCTGAGATATGCGTTCTTGCAGTATGTTATGTTGTCTGACAATAAAAACACACATACACATCACTTAGACTTTTTCCAAAAATGTATGTACTCATCATTTTCTCCCTCCCTACACATGCCCTCACATTCATCCTCCTCCCATCTTCCTTCAAAAGTAATAAAAGCAAATTAAAATGAAAGAGAGATAAGAGGACAGAAAGACTAGTTAATATGTGAAAATATTGGAAAGATAACAAAATAGTAAATTCCTAAACAAATTGGAAAAGAGGTGGAAGAAGAAATAGATTGGCTTTGGGATGGATGAATGAAAAAAGATGGAAGAATAGAGGGGAGAAAAGATACTGGAGGGTGATTTTTCTAGCAATAATAGCGATAAAGAAACTGCTTGAGAGAAAAACTGGTAGAAAGACATTGTCCCACAACTAACCAGAGGAATCATACACTGAGCCAACCCGTGGATCTGCTTGGTCTCCCTTCTCTTTTCTGGTAATTCAACAAATAAGAGTGAATTTTAGGGGATTCCTTGAATGCTGGCAACCCTAACTTCCCTAGAAATGAAATAATATTGTAAAGAAACAGAAGGTCGCAAAAACTGCTGCCATTGTTCCTTTTTCCAATCAGCAGTAACCATTGCATCCAAATTCCTCTATTAACTGAAAAAGTCTAAACATTCACAAATTTATTCTGGATCCAATCCATTATCCAATAGCATGGAGTACAATGTAAATATCTTCTTTTGTGTCTAAAGTAGCAGAGATATCTCTTTTTCTTACGAACCAGTGTTGACATGCAAGTTCCTTAGAATTTGCACAACAGTTCTGTTGATTGGATGGCATTCTAAGGACATGGTTTATGTTACTGAGGCACAGTAAAGGAAGATGGGTAATTTGGGGTTTGAAAGCAGCAATGGGTCAAAGGCTAAATGCTATTCATTATAGAAATAATGTGAAAAGTAGCAATTACACTTTCAACCTTATAGTAATGCTATATTAAAATGATTGGCTCTACTGCTTATCATGACAGCTTTTGCTCTATCCAGAAGACTGATGAACATTAGATGGAGGAAGAGTTACTCTAGAAGAAATTATCCTAGTCTTAAAGACACTAATTGTATTTTTTTCTCCCCACCCACATGTTTTTATAGTAATAATCAACATGTGAAATTAATGTTTCTTCTCTTCTCCATTCATGTGGAATTCATATTCTCCCCCATAAAATTGCTGAACAATAAATGGCAGTGAACATTTTTAATATAAGCATGATTCTAAAGAGACATAATTAAAAGTAGTATAAATTATAAATAGAAATTTTGACAATTAAACTGCAATGCTATCAACCTTGATTGGACAGCAACTGAACTGTGCAAATTTCTGAAACAAACAGCCGAAGGTGAACCTCTTGTAATGAAGCAAAATATCAAATTGATGATTAGCTGTTTGGTTGGGAAAATCCCTTCTCTATGATAGAAATAGAACAGAAATGAGTGAGCACACTCTCACTGGCAGTTGGAAGTGACAGAGCTTCCAATGAATATAATGGTAAGAGTTGCTGCAGAAAATGTTTGAACAACTTGGCAGTAAAATGACTAAATGACTTGACACCAAATTGACAGGGTTTTTTTTTAAAAAAAGAATAGATCAAAGGCTTGTAAAGATTGAAGAGTAGATGAAAGAAGAAGTTAAGAAGATGGAAAGCTTGTAAAACAAGTGTCTACAGATGTGAAACAAATTAATGACGAAGTGGAAAAGTTTGGAGAGTGAGACAGAAGTTATAGACAAAGAATTGGAAAGAGAACTAAATAATCTGGTCTACTGGAATTGAGAGAGAAGGAATTTTTCTTGAGACAGGGTTTTCTTCAGGGGTTTCTGAAGAAAAGATCTTAGGAAAAAAAGATGATGACAGTTTTGGCAAATTTTTGCAACTGGGAGGAGGAGACCAAGAGAGAAATTGATAAAATTTATAAAATAAATTCAAGATATGTGAGTACGAGAAATCTTCCAAGGAATGTTTTGCTATACGTTGTCAGGAAGAAGACAAATCATGTTTTGCAGCAGCATTTTAATATAAGACTGAAGTTTGATAATACAGATATAATTGTCCGCAAAGAAACTAATTTCAGAATTTTGCATACGAAAAAAGATTTTCTTTGGAGGGGGGTACTGAAAAATTAACACAGAAAGAAGTAATGATGAGAGGTTTAAAAAGAAATTAAAAGATTTTTTGAAGATAATCTAAGTAAAAGAAATGATTTAAGAATAGTTTGGGTTGTAAGTAAAGTTTTTATCAGGTTAATTTATACAATACAATCCTGAATTTAAGAGTCAAAATACAAACTATTTGGAAGAGATAAAGAATAAAAAAGGCAATTTAAAGAAATTCCAAGGGAAAATAAGTATTTCTCAACAGATTAACCTATCTCAATTACAGTTATGTATGTTAGTGAGGGAAATGGAAATAAAAAGTGTATTATGTAAAGCAAAAAATGAGTTTGAAAATAAACCAGGGAAATAGTATACAAATTATAAAAAGAAAAGAAAAAAAAAGAAAAGAAAATGATATTGAAATTCTAAGAGGGGGACATGGTATTAATCTACAATGTGGCCATATAAAAATATTTTATCAATATTATTCCAACTTGTATAAAGGAAACAACATCTTGTAGAAAGGCTGAAAGTACCTTTCTCTGAGGGTTCAAATTTTCCCACTGGGAGAGCTCTGGTGCAAGGATACAGACAACTGCTTGAAAGCTGGATCTTTTATTTTCAGGAAGGCTAGAAAAAGCATGACTGCATTCCTGGAGCTAGCTAGCTAACTTTGAATGATAAGTTCCCAATTTTATACCTTTTTCCCTCCCTTTGTGTATAAGGTTTTGACACTAACATCCTGTCAGAGTTTGTTTTTCTTTCTGCCAAAAGGCAACCTCAACAACAGTGATTTGTTAACAGATTTATTAAGTGATTTGTGAACAGAGGTGCGAAAACAAACTCTGTGGGGCAGCTTCCTGTATTACCAGTTTTTCCCTCTGATCTCTTTTAGTTTTTTATGGCTTTTTGTAATCTTCTATTTGTAATTCCTGCCTTTTGGCTGGTTTGGTATGTTGTGGTTTTTGTCTAGGGGCGCCTCTCAATTTCTTTTATTAGATTTCTTTTCCTATGCAAGCCTGTTCCATGGCTGGCCTGATGTTCCCTTTAGGCATTTTCCTTTCTGGGTGACACCACTGTCCTCATGAAGTTCCCTTTCTATAATCTCTCTAGAGAAAATAGATTAATATAAATCTATAAAATTTACTGAGAATTACAAAGGTACAGAAATTAATTATGAATGGTTGTAACAATAAGAGAAGTTTCTGAAGCTATAAAAAGATTAAATCAGGAAATGTGCCAGGACCAGATGGATTGTTATCTTCTTGTTGCAAATGTTTTGAGGATGAACTTTAGAACTTCTACAAAACACAATGAACTCTATTTTACAGGGAGGAAAGATGCCAGAGAGTTCAAGAGAAACAAATACAGTGTTAATACCTAAAGAGAGACAAGATTTGACTTTACTAAGATAAGGGTTACCCATTGTGTCCTCTTTTATTTATTTTTGTTCTTGAAATAATGAATAGAGACATGAGATTGTGACAGTAAAGATTGAGAAAGATAAGACTTTTGCATTGGTTTTGGAAGATCCTCTAAAGAGAATTAAAACATTAATAGGCAAATTAAAACAGTTTAGTGCATTAGCATGCTTTATGAACAATAAACAGAAAATTTGAAGAAAAACAGTAAAATACAAAATCAAACAGATGGATAAAGCAGGTTTTATTGAGAAAAGATTGAGAAAAAGATAAAATACTTGGTTGTTTGAAAATAACTATGTTAAGACATGGACTGAAATCAAAAAATTACATATTAACACGGGAAGAAACATCAATTGTCATCGCTGAGTAGAATTTTTGTTTGATTACGAAGAATGTCTTGACGAGAATGTTGTTTTTGTGTCATACAATATCTGTTTTGACAACTGATACACCAAACAATGGCAGAAAAATATATCAAAATTTGTGTGAGAGGGAAAAACCCATGACATAAATATAAAGTATTTCAAGATACAAAGTAAAGAGGAGGATTGTATTTATCAGATTGAAAATGGTATTTTGCAACTTGCTGTTAGATTTGAATGAAAGATTGGGTGTTGCTGAGGAAAAGAAGACATTTATAATAGAAGGACATGACCTGAGATTTTTGTAACTTTGCTACAACAAAGTTAAGGCGAGTGTAGATTTTTAAAATAATTATTTTAGAGGTGCCAAAATGAGAATATGGAAAAATATAAATGCATGATGTGCCCAAAAACATCCTTGTGTGGTCCTCAGGACTAGAAGCACTTAATGGATGAAAAATACTAAGCAAACAAATAGTTACCATATTGTGAGATACAAGACTTTTGTCAAGGAGGATGTAAAATAATATCAAAAGAAGATCTATTGCAGAGGAATACACTTGCATTGATTATTTTATTTACAATTATTAGAAATACAGTGGACAAAAGAACTCGTGGTTTTGAACATTGCAAGACTGAGTTTGAAAGAGAACTGTATACAAATTATAAACATGTAATTGCTAAAATATATAATTTTTTACTGAAATTTGAAACAGAAGAAGAAGCTAAATAATATATGATGATAAATTGGATTAAAATATACAGATGCAATAATGGGAAAATATGTGGCTGAAAGGATTGATATTTACATTATGTTAAAGAGGATTTTTTTTAATATAAAGGATATATCATTGGTATATGTCACTGTTAGGAATGTGAGTCACCTAACAGCTATTTGGGATGGAAATATATAAACCAGGATAGACATTTTTATACTGCCTCTTTAAGAGAATGAAAAAACTGCAATTGGGTGCGGTTCTGCATTTGGCCATAAGATGGAGCCAGAAACCTGGGTTGTTTAGTCTTCATCTCAGAAGATAGTGTGTCTGAGTGAGTCTCTGTTTCCTTCTGTTGAAGAGTTTTGCCGTTCTTTCTAATTGACTGATATTCATGGATTTGATGTAAGTCTGCTACTGAACTGTTTTTGACATCGTACTTCATTATTGGATTATCCCTGGACTGAAAACTGACTGATTTAACCTGTGAATGACTTTGGACTGCTTATCTTGAACTTTACTTAAACCTTTCTGGAAGTAAAAACCTACATTTACTGTGCAGTGTATCTGTGGGCTGTGTGTGTATTATTTAAACACTTCTCTCAAATATGTCTCCCTGTATGCGCTCATTCTCCTAATGGGGAATTACCTCAACAGTCACCATAGAAATTTAGTTAGAATTTTCTGTATAAAAAAAAAATCAAATTTATACTGGAATTGTGCACAATAAGAGGGGATTTTTTTTTAATCTTTGTGAATTCCAAAAACCTGGAAAGTTTTGTATTAGAATTCATATTCTAATCCAAAGGGATTTTTTGATCTCCAAAGAGATTAGTGTATAGTTGAGGCTTTTTTCTTTTGGCATTGATAAACAAACAACTGGGAAAAAGCCATGGAACTATGTTTTATACATGAATAACTGCAGTAAGATTATTGTATATTTTATGAACAAAAATAGAAAGATTCACTACTACTCACAATGGAATAATAGGTAAAAATGAAGGATCTTACCAAAATTAGCAAAATGACTTCAGTTTGATATCAGCCTTCCCAGGTACTGCAGATCAGATGGGAAACATAACCAGATGAGCTAATTCTATTTTATTGTAAGGCTACATTAGAATCTTGCAAGTCTGAAATTATAAATGTCCTGCTATCTTTTTAACAGCCTGAGAAGTCAGGGAGGTTATTTCTCAGTTTATTTCTTGCCTATTATGCAGCTGCCAGATATTTTCTTCTCTTATTTTATCATTCTCTAGGCCGGGGTGTCAAACTCACATTCTCACAGCATCATCACATGACATATCAGGATATTTTTCCCCTTCGCTAAACCGGGCATCGGCATGGCCAGCACATGATGCATCCAGCCCACGGGCTAGGAGTTTTACAGCCCTTCCCTAAGCAGCATCTCTTCCCCTCAGCCCTCACCCCAGTCTCCCAAGAGTTATTCCCACAGACCATTACAATACCAGATAACCATATTTGATTAAGCATAATTCGTTTTAGTTCAATTAAACTTTCTTTTTGTCTTCACATATGTTTCTATATTACTGGCCTTACCCTGTTGATAGTTTGTGATTCTAACATGAATATTAAAAGGTTAAGTGTGGCCCTTAGCTTGAAAAAATTTAAATACTCCTGTTACAGAACCTTAAAATTAGTGAAGAGATTGGCCAGTGAAGTGAAATTTATCACCAAACCCAGATAATTTTCTAGAAAACTATCTGGCCTCTGAAAAGAGAACAGTGTATTGGCTATGTCATTTTCATTAAAAGGAACCCATTTTTCTACTATAGTTACTAACTAGCCAAATGCCTATTTTACTTTTTTGTCATAATCCATGCATGCAAGCTATAAAACCTAATGGACTTATATAGCTATCCATTATGACCTCCTAATAATAAATCATGTTTCAAGCAGCTTTTTAGCACATATAAAATACAGTGTGGAATGTAATAGTTTAGTTCTAATAGAGTACATCAAATCAGCCCACAATAACATGTATTATTTAGAACCCATTTAATGATAGTCCAAAAGCTTTAAAAATAGGCAAAAAGCATTGCACTGGAACATAGATATCTAAATTACTTTGATTTGCTGTATAATATACAGAAGCAGTTTCAGAAATGGGCTTCAATTATGCAGCAAAATGGAATAAATGATAGACTGTAGGTGTCTCATTATTTGCTTTTTGATACATTTTGTATTTATACTCGCAAATAAGCTCCTGATTGCGTTCTATTGTCATTACTATCCATGAAAAGGGCAGTGGTTTTGTAAAGCTCAGCTCATTATGCTGCTTTTCTTAATGCAAGTATTAGTTTATATTTTGAACTTTTAGCACCATATTCTCAATGGAACTGAACTGCAGGATGCAAGATAAACAAGAGTCTTTGCAAAAATATTTGCTTTGAAAGGTAATATACAAGACAAACAGCAAAGGGAGGAAATGTAGTTCAATGATAAAGGACATGCTTTGTGCACACAAATTTCCTACTTCAAAAGTTAGCTTTCCAATTTTAAAGGCTCTTACATTCAAAGCCTGAAGAGATATCTGTCTGAGATCTTGGAGGTTTCTTTTTGCTACTTCCTTAGGCATGTATGGGCTTTGATGTTTAGATGCACCCAGAAACCAAACATTTTAGACCACTGCAACAGCCTTGTTTTCATTTGCAGCTAAAGACAGGACGCTAAATGGAAAATGTGTTTTGATCATCACAGGGTTGGAGTTACCATAGCTGGTGCTTTGTTCATCGGCTTCATAGAAAGAGTAGGATGACCTTTACAGAGGGAAAATAGCAATAACACTTAGACTTATATACCACTTCATAGTACTTTACAGCAGGGTGGCCAATCTTTTGGACCTCAGGGACCACCAAATTCATAATTTTACATCCCAGGGACCACTAACCGGTTCTGTGGGGGTGGCCTAATTTGTGGGTGTGGCTTGGTGGTCATGTGACTGGCTGGGCATAGCTTGTATGTAAATATGATAAATTTGCTTGCTATGAGTCTGCACTGAATTTGCTTGCAAGCAAACCTTCAGTCCTAAAGCCCTTGTCACACTGCAGCAACGGATGGAAAGAGGATGTAAAATGGAGAAAAACACTTACCATCCATTGGTTAATGCGATGCTTCTGTTCTGTACTCACTGCCTTCATTTTGCTTCCTCTCTATCCATCCAGCATCCGTCTATTGACATTTCATCCGCTCAAAAGGTTTTGAACTGCTCAAAACTTTTGAGCGGAAAATGTATCAAATGCGTCTGTTCTGCATCCGCTAGGCATACGGGGGACATCCGTTTGCATCCGTTGTCATCCGTTACACGTCCGCTATATGCACTAGGCATCCGCTGTGCATCCACGCAACTCAAATCCGCTCCAGCGGTAAACGGATGAAGGGAGGAAGTGGAACGGATGCGGAAAGACGTGCAGGGTTAATAGCACAGACGGAGAAAGGATGAAAGCAGATGCAGCTTGCAAAGAAAGCATTTAAAACGGAAAAAACGTTCACAGAGGGGACCTATCTCGGATATTAAGGATGTCTAGAGGATGCCTAGAGGATGCAAAAGGATGCTTCCATTCCGCATCCTCTTTCCATCCACTCTGCGTCCTCCCCCCGTCCATTCCTTTCCATGTTATCCGCTCTGTTTATGAAAATTTTTGCCCCTTTTGAGAGCGGATAACAACGGATAGAACATTTTTCTCATCCGCTGTGTCCTTTCTACAAATGTTTTGCATCCATTGGGCAGTGTGACAGGGCCTTAAGGGAGGTTTGCTGTGCTGAGCCGAAGATCTAAAGACTAGCTAGAAAGCAAGAAATCCAACCATTTCCTGCTTCCTAGCTAATCTAAATCTCCTGGCACAGCAGAACAGATTATGGTTGGAAAAAGGAAAAATAGCAATTCAGCAGGCAAGTTTACCAGGTAAGGAGTGAGTGGGTGGGGAGGATTCCCACAGGCCATGTGGGCGGCGCAGCCTTGTGTTTCTGTGCAGCCTGGATTAATTGCTTTGTGGGGATCCTCTGGGCGTGAGATTTCTCTGCAGCCCACCAAAATTTTCTCAGGGCCCACCAGTGGGCCGTGGGCCACCAGTTAGCGATCTCTACTTTACAGCCCTCTCTTAGAAGTTTACAGATTCAGGATGTTGCATTGTAGGAAAGGAGACGCGAGACCCAGTTGATTTTTTCTCTTTTTATTTTCTCTGCAGGAACCATGGCAACCTTTCTATAGCTGGCTACTCATGGTTCGCGGCCAATGATGGCTCATCAAAATTCCCACTGTCTGGAACAGTCTATCTGAGGTGAGTATGCAAATATATAACACCTCTCCCCATGTGGTCCAGTCCAACCAATCAGGTCTCACCTATGTTATGTAGTCACGTAAATAGGTGGGGCTTTTATGGTTTTGACTGGACCTGCGCAATTCAGTTGTGGGTTCATCTCCGGACTGTTTGGACGGAATTGCTGCTTTTCCCGTCCTCTTCCGTAGAGCCTTCTGGAAGGTAGAGTCAGCCATGCCGCTCCCGCCAAACCTTTTTTGGCTGGTTGAATCGACTCGGCCACTCCCGCCAGGAGTGGCTTCTTGATGGTTCTCCAAAGCCTGCTCCAGACTCCCCATGTGTCTTCTTCTACTATGATTCCAGGTACGTGTTTGCAAATTCCAATTGGGGCTAGTGTTAGTATTGGTTGTTGTATCATTGTTAGGGTTTGTTTTGTTACTTCTCTTATTTGAGAAGGGTCTTCCCCTCCCCTCTCATTTGTGTTTGAAGGGTCTCCCCCCTATCTGGCTTGGCTATTTTTGTCTAATATTGTAAGTGATTCCTTAGTTTGTGTAAGTTCCCTGCCTTCCTCCCCCTGATGGTTAGTGTTTCTCGGTGTGGCCCTTGATCTGATTTGGTCTATGTGTCTTCTCCAGCTCTTTCCATCTTTTGTCTATACTCTGTATGACCTGGGCCCTGTTATTTGAGGTATTGTTGCCGGTATCCACAATGGTTCCCCCATGAGATTTTTTGCACAGACTAGGTCCCCTATGTTGAATGTGTGGCACTTACTGGATGAGTCTGTTGGTTTTTCAGGGCTATATGTGGGATGTAGTCTGTCTAGGTTTGATCTTAGTTTTCTGCCCATTAATAGTTCTGCTGGGCTTTTATTTGTTGTGGTGTTTGGTGTAATGTGCTATCTTAAATAATGTCTTAATAGCTTATATATCTTTTCCTGTATATCTCCCGTTCCCAATTTATGTAGTGTTTCTTTAGTAAAATGGACCATGCGTTCTGCCCATCTGTTTGTGGCTGGCCGGCCTGGCGCTGTTTGTGCATGCCTTTTCTCTTGTTCGGCTCGGAACTTTTCAAATGTAATTGCCATGAATTGTGATCCGTTGTCAGATACAACTAAATCTGGCAAGCCATGTGTTGTAAAAAGCTTCCTTAGTTGTCTAATAACATCTTCTGTTGTAGCTGAGTGCATAATGCTTACCTCTAGCCAATTGAGTAAGCGTCTACCACTATTAAGAATGTGTGCCCTTTAGTTGGTCCTGCAAAATCAATGTGTATTCTAAACCATGGACCCCAGGTGTTTCCCACTCAAGTGCAGGTGCAGAAGGGGGTGTAGGTCTAGATTCAACGTTTGCAGGTTGCTACCCATTCACTCATTCTCTGAGTGAATCTTGAGCCAATCAAGATCAAACTAGTGGCAACTGGCAGAGTTAGCCTGCAATACTGCATTCTAACCACTGCATCACCACACCTAGATGTTGAGATAAACCTAGCCAGACCCCCTTCATGAACTGGGGACACTGTTTTTCCTCCATGAGGAGTATCAACCTGTTCAGATTTATTCATTATTAGCATATATGTTTAGAGATGAAAAGAAGAAATAAGATTTATTAAGAAAAAATATCCATCTTGAAACACTTAATATTCTGTTTTCAGATATGGGGGAAAGAAGAAAAGGACACTTCTTCTGGAAGCAGCTTAAGAGTTTTTCAGTCAGAAAAAAAGGAGGACAGAGACAAAGACACAACCAAAGAGATGGTCCATTTCTGATCCTATTCCTAATGATCACAGTAATCAATAATCAACCTAGTTTCTGGCCCTTAATATCTCATTTTTCACCTCAACACTTAAAGCCCCTGTCACACTGCACCAACGGATGCAAAGAGGAAGTAAAACGGACAAAAAAGCTTGCCATCCGTTCGAAAACGCAATGTACTCATTGCCTCCATTTTGCTTCCTCTCTATCCGTCCAGCATCCGTTTATGGACATTTCATCCACTCCAAAAGTTTTAGGCTGCTTAAAACTTTTGCGCGGAAAATGTATCCAGTTCATCCGTTCTGCATCCGCTACGCATCCGCTATGCATCCGCTACGCATCCGCTTTTCATCCGCCCTGCGTCCTCCCCGCTTCCGTGTTGTCCGCTCCAATTATGCACATTTTCACCCCTTTTGAGCGCGGATACAATGGATGTAATATTTTTTTCTTCCGTTGTGTCCTTTTTGCATCCGTTGGGCAGTGTGACACGGCCTTAAGTAACAAAGTTGACAAAAATTACCTCAGTGCCATCTTTAGAACCTGCATAAAATTCATCCCATTGTTAGCTCACAACCTTTGCAAATAAATATGTCCTTGTATATAAGAGCTTTTTAATGTCACTGACATTTCAACTCCTGTCCAAAAAGGGATTTTTTCCAAATGAAAAACCAGAGCAATGATCAAAGTTGTAGATCTGAATATGGAACAACTGGCAAGATTTTCACTGTTTGTACCAGACTTTTAAATGTTTTTTTTTTCTTTTATGACGCTGTAATCCCTTTTTATCAGAGTTAAGTAGGGGTTACTGAATGGGGTGTTTATTGGCCAGAGCATTTACTAGTTAGATGCCCTTCCAGATGCCCATACGGAATTCGCAGCAGCTATTTTCTCTTCGCATCCTAACAGAAACATCTGTTGCTGTCTAGGATTGAACTCTCAACCTTTTGAGTGGGAGGCCACTATGTTGTTCAGACTTTGCAAAATAGTACTTTAATAATTAAATACTTTCTCATGCTTATCTTGATGAATACCTCCACATTGTGTTTCAGCAAAATAATGTACCTTTTTGAGAGGTAACCTGTAATTTCATTTTATATCTACTTTCGTTTTCTTTTCCAAGAATATCATCATTCAAGTTTATATTAACACCATTTATTAATGTCTACAAGTAAAAAAGTTCCATTTGTTAGAGAATGAGCCCTTTCACCATTTCTGCAATGATGCTCTCACACACTTTCCAAGCTTTTAAAACAAGAGAATGGTTTCATACCATTGGGCACATTTCCTAAAGTTAGAGTATAACAAAAATCGATAACTAAAATCTCCCTTGAAGAAAACTAAAAACAGGTTTTTTTTCCCCAAGACTTTTAAACTGAGCAGGAACCTAGTGTATGTTATATCAGCTTGTTAGGCTACCTGAAATGATTATTTGAAATATCTGCTATCTGATTTTTAAAATTAAATTTACCAAGTATTGAATTGGATTTTCTGGATTCAAAGGTTACAGTCTATACTGAGCTACATTTTTCCTACAAGTCATTCTTTTTTGCATTCTTGTTAGGTGGATCTACCATTGCATATAAATGTTCCATCCCTAGAGCTAGCCCTCAACCTTTTGAGGCTGATGAACAGATTTATACCTTCAAGAAAAATGACTCAGTCATAGCCATCTTGCATACCTATTATGCTTCCATAATAGACATGATGATTCACAATGGTCAAATGGTTCTTTGCTATTCCCATTAATGTCTGGTAAAAGCAACAGTGACATTAAAGTAATGCCACATGAATCATGGTATTATCATATTATATATATTATGCAAAATGATGCACAAATGTCTCTTTACTCCACCTGTAACTCATCATAAATATGAGTGGGAATAAATAAAATGTCATTGGTCTTACTTCCACTATAATGTACCATTGCATTTACACTTGGTTACTATAGGAGAAGGAATGACAGAAGCTGGGGAAAGAGCCATGATGCCCATCTCTCTGGGCAAGCCAGCCATTGCCTGTTGCTCTTCCAGGTTCTGGCACGCACATGCATGCCAGACAGCTGGTCTTCACATGCATGGGAGCACTGGAAACCAGAAGAGTAGCTCCCCAACATGAAATACATGCACCGGGGAATCTGAGCTTCTGGTTTCCAGCATATGAATGAGCACTGGCCATCTGGTCTTCATGCACACATGCACACCAGAAACTGGAACTCCTGGTGGCCAGCATGCATGTGTGAGCTGGAAACTGGAAGCTTGACTTCTGGGCACGCACATGCATGCTGGGGAGCTGCTCTTCCAGTTTTTGGTATACGCTCCCATTTTGGCACTCAGTGCTAATTAGATAGTGCTAATCATTAGTTGAGTAGATTCCAATGCATAGGCATGTTGAGTAATAAATCAGTTTAACTGGAGCTCCATGTGTGATCCTTATCTTTCACAACTGGAAGTTGCAATCCTTTACACTTTATCTGTGGTATCTGTGTTAATCTCAGAGGTGTTCCTTTAAATAGAAATTGCATAAATAAGTATATCTACATTTATTTGAGATGGAAGGAGAGATATTTCAAAAATGTTATTTTATTGAAGCAGAATATGTTAGAAGAGAGATTGGTAAGTGTGCAAGAGGTGTCAATGGATACACAAGTATAGGTGATGATCTTTATGAATCCTTCTATGAACATTTCCTCTGCATTTTAAAAACTTGTTGCGATTGTAGGCAAACCCATCAAGTGTTGGAATCTCAAGGGAAAAAGGACTTTGTTGCTTGTTTCTGTTCTTCAAACCAGACAACCTATATGGATATTTTATCCATGTATTTTCTTATAATTTTCAGTTTAGGGAAAGATAAATCATTTAATGAAATGAAACATTCTTTCCTCTCCCTGTTCTCTTTTAATCTTACTATTGAAAACAGAGAATATGTCCATTATAATGCCATGGATAAGGCCAATTAAGTACAGGAAAAGAAGAATGAAACAGTGGCCAATGAAATAAAACTATCAGGCTTTGTCTTCTTATGACTTAACCAATCAAATAATCTTTTCACCTCAGATCAGCAGTATATTTTATAAAAGGGTACAGTAGTCAAAATGGCTGCATTTCATAAATACATCTGGTCCAGAAATATCTGGATTAGGATACATATTGTTTGAAATGTTGAATTATAATCCCCAGATTTAGTCCAGGTAAATCTGGAAGTCACAACTACCAGGAAACGTGTTTTAATGCATAAATAAAGTACAAATAGAGTCTAGACAATGATATCATCATGGAAATGAGCCAAGAATAGTAAATTGTTTCTAAAGAAAACTCATTTCTTATCAATCATTTATTTTCCACCAGAAGAAATGATTGGTTGGCCAAGCTTTAGGTTTGTAGGACTTGCACTTTTTTAAAACTAGAATTCTAGATACATCAATGACAGACTAGCTAAAAAAGGAATAGTATGAAATATGTTTTCTCTTTTCTCAAAATTAAATAATGTACATTATGCCATCTTGTATGCTTTGAAAATTTTGCTTGAAAAATTGTTTTCCAAACAACACCCTTATGACACTTACAAGTAATTTTTCTTTATTATTCTTTTTGTTGGCCACACAGTCAACCAGATATTTAGACAGGATTTATTGTTCTGATCCACCTATAAAGTCCTCCCCAAGGATCTGGCATAGTCAGATGTCATTTTTGATAGTGTTAAAGTTATTGTCACAGGATGGACAGATTTTAACCCAGAGGTGGTATTCAGCAGGTTATGATCAGTTCTGGAAAAGTGGTAGCAGAAATTTTGTGAAGTTCAGAGAACCAGAAAAACCACCTCTGACTGACCCCGCCCCAATCTATTCTCTGGCTGGGTCTTCTTTGGTTGCCCTGCACAGGAGAATGGAGCTGGAAAGCAGATTAGTGGGGAGGGGAGGAAATGGGGATGCTCACCAAGCCACGCCACGCCCACTAAGCCATGCCCACAGAACCAATAGTAAAAATATTTGAATCCCATCACTGTTTTAATCCATTTTTTAATTAGAAATTGTTAAGAATATTTGTAGCTCAGATTGTAGGCTTTGGTTAGGTTTTGGCAGGGGGTCTGTTGTCCAAGCTTGCTATTTAGCTTCCAGACATTTCATTACCAAATTAGGTAACATCTTCAGTGGCATTTTGGGGTGAAGTATCTTGTTCATTTATATATGTCCTGG
>BLBF01000002.1:90468494-90478825 GCA_015471245.1 Laticauda colubrina | reverse complement strand
AACTTTAACAGAACTACAATGACGTGGGATAATACCCGAAGGAAGCTAAACAGCATATATATACATAATATATATACAGTGTGTGATATATGCTGTATATATACTGTATATGTGTATAAAAGAGAATTTATGTTATGCCAGTATTTCAACATTATAAGATTTCTTACATGAATCTCCACCTTTACTCTGGACAAAATATATTAATTTTTTAAATCTTTAAATGATAAGGCAGTTTTATAGGCTTATTGATTAACACTTGCTGATT
This sequence comes from Laticauda colubrina, assembly GCA_015471245.1. Classification (NCBI taxonomy): domain Eukaryota; kingdom Metazoa; phylum Chordata; class Lepidosauria; order Squamata; family Elapidae; genus Laticauda; species Laticauda colubrina. The sequence goes on along the minus strand of BLBF01000002.1, from coordinate 90,478,560 downwards.
AAGAGATTTAACTTCGCTACTTGTTGCAAAATCTCATAAACAGCAGTAAAGGGTAAAGCAAAGTTTGTGGGTGTGGAAGAGACAGAGAAAAAGACTGTTTTCGATTTCAAAATGAGATCTCCCGTTTTATATGTTTATAACGTGCATTTTTATGGTTCCCCAAAATGGAATACAACTGATTGAAAGAAAGAAAGAAATATAAATATGTTTTGAATCTTTAAACTTATGGGAGACCGTAAGTTCTAGTTCCACTTTAACCATGAAAGCCAGCTGAGTGACCTTAAACTAATCAATTTCTCTTCGCCCAACTCACCTCACAGTGTTTTTGTGGGGAAAATAGGAGGAGGAAAGTGTATTACATAAGCTGTTCACCTTATTTAGAATAGAATAGAATAGAATAGAATAGAATAGAATAGAATAGAATAGAATAGAATAGAATAGAACAGAACAGAACAGAACAGAACAGAACAGAATAGAATAGAATAGAATAGAATTCTTTATTGGCCAAGTGTGGTTGGACCCACAAGGAATTTGTCTTGGTGCAAATACTCTCAGTATACATAAAAGAAAAGATACACTCATCAAGAATCATCAGGTACAACACTTAATGATAGTCATAGGGTACAATGAGCAATCAATTTCATACTGAAACAGTCAATATAAATCTCAAGGACACAAGCATTTGTAAAAATAATAGAAGTGGCATGCAAATAAATAAATAAACTAGAGAAATAATATAAGTAAATCTGGACTGAGTTCAGCACATGCATTATCCATGTTGTAGCCCAGGATTACACCATCTGGTTTTCTCTATGTGGTATGTTTCCATTCCACGGCTTTTCCATTAGCCAAAAATGAAACCTGAAACAATAAGATATTTGCTTTTGGTATATAAACTGTATTGCTTAGGACTACTATTTAAAAAAAGCAAAATAAATGTTGTTCAACTGTTCGGTCATTTCGGACCCTTGATGACCTTATAGACTTCATTTCAACAGGGTTATCTGTCAGTAACTGCTTTTAGTGTTCTTATAACCTTATGCTTGTGTCATCAGTGATAGCATCTCACCACTGTTTCTTCTGTCAAACTCTTTTTTGATTGCTTTCAATTTTTCCAAGCATCAAAATCCTGTCCAATGACTCTTGCCTTATCATTATGTGCCTCAAATATATTAGCTTTAGCTTCCTTATTCATTGGCTCATGGAACAATCTTAGATTACTTTACGTACTATCGAAATCCTTGTTTTTCTCACAATCCAGAGGATTCTCATTACTTTTCACACCATCATTCATTGGCATTAATTGTTCTCCACTCACAGCCATATGTTTATAAATGGGGAAAACAGAACTTTGTCTTGAAGCTTCCTGGGTGAAAAGTGAAACATCTTCAAAGAAAAATCTGAAAGTCCAGTGAAATGGCCTCCTGAAAAAGCACCTTTGGGTCAACCATGACCTGGATGACTGAGAATCTACATAGACAGAATTCATGTAGTTATATGACAACCTCTTGTTCTGGCATGAACAACATACCTTTAATCTTGCAGCCCTTATCTGCACATCTTACTGCACATCTGTAATATTGCTGAACTGCTATCTTTACAGCTTTGGGTGTAACATTTAAAAGGCTGCAATTTGTGATTCCCTAGGATAAATTTTACACCTACCCAACAGCATTCACCATATACAGAGCTTCCTTCACTCAGCATATGCATCATTCAGATTATTGCATCACACACACTAAAGAAGTACAAAAACCAAGTCTTTTCACTTGCATTTTGATTTATAGACTTAACTTGTGAGTTGGAATCAACTAAATATTTTTGTCTCTAAATTCTAGAAGGTCTACATTTTAATCTGGGATAACTGAGAGGAATACAGAACCAAACCACTTTGAAGAAAATAGCACCTGAATCAGAATCATAATGCAGAAATCATCCTGGTTTCTACAAAAAAGCTGCACATTTTTCATGGCTTTTCCTGGGGCCCTACTCCTTCTAAATCATTTCAATGGTGCTGATTAAGTTTAAGGATGCCTAAGACATTGTGCTGTTGATGGGCCTGAAGATGCACTCTTGAGAGTTTTTTGAGAAATGTGAGTGATAACATGTTGGGAATCACTGCACAACTTACTGTCATAAAGAAGAAATATGTTGGCTGACTCCCAACAGGAAGAGGAGCTGCCTGGTTTTGCAGTGTTTGAAGGCATTAGTGTTAAATTTGCCCAGAGGGAAGACCAGTTAAAGGGAAAATTACAGTATTTCAAGCATGAAAAATAAGCCTCTGCTGCACATGATCACCCTCTGATCTCAAGTAAACATTATTAGACCTTCCTTCTGGTTGCATTTCTGCAACCAGAGGTAAATAGACAGCATACATATTTTAGGATTCAAATAAGCACAAAATACTCCATTAAAATACATTTGAAAAAGCATTTTATATATTAAAAATATTCGCTTGCATAACTCCCTAAAGCATCCCCAAGTAAAATGCCAAATCTATTCATTCCGTTGTCTCTTTTATAAAGGCTTGGGTGTGAAATATAAAACAATGCTCAAATAGCTTTATAAGGGACTGAGCAATAAAATAAAACAAGACCCATCTGCATTAAAATGTAAACATTAGGGAAAAGTTACAATTCGTTAGCTCTACTCTGACAAATTAAATCCCTGTGTGGATATTGATCCTGAATTTTTACCAAAATACCTGAAAAGCAGACTAAATCCAAAGCCAGAAACTGCAAACTTTATTTGATTTGGAAGGGAAACAACAAAGAAGAAGAAAAAAGACTGAAAAGCATCCTTTAAATAGAGCTTAGCAGAAGAGGATTAGAATTCAAAATTTATAGCATAATGTTTGCAGGTCATTACAGTAAGAAGCCCACATCAAAAAGGACAGACTGGTTTCATTTACTTGCGAGACAAAATGAATGCAGAACTGCTCTATTGTATTTGCATCCTGGACCCGCCTTCTAATAAGTACTGAATTGTCCCCATTGTGCAAAAAATACACGTGTATGTGAGTTAGGGAAGATTAGAAGAGCGGGCAAGGAAAAATGCAAATATTTCATTTCTAATTACAACTTACTCTTTGCATATTTTCCATAAATAAATTGTTCTGTTTGCCTCCAGGTAGGTATAAGGTATCTTATACAGGAGAAGTCTATGGAAATTCTCAGTCATTCAAGTCATGGTTGTCCCAAAGGTGCTTTATCAAGAGGCAACTGGTCTTTCTTTTTTTTCTGTTCAAAGAAGCTTCTGTAAAGTTGTATATCAGTCTAAGTGCTATTCATACATGGCCAACAGTTGAGATTTTGTTGGGGTCTCAGGAACCTTTGTATTCAGATATATCTTCACACTTTCTTTGAAGACGTTTCACTTCTCATCCAAGAAGCTTCTTCAGAGGTGAAGAAGCTTCTTGGATGAGAAGTGAAACGTCTTCAAAGAAAAAACAGAGAGTCTAGTTGCCTCTTGAAAAAAGCACCTTTGGGACTTACGTAGGAGAGTTTTCATGATCCAAGTATCACTCTCTCTACTGACACTTTGAAGTATAAAGATGCATATATCTGAATAGAAAGGTTCCTGAGACCCCAACAAAAATCTCAACTGTTGGCCATGTATGAACAACACTTAGACTTTATACCACTTCACAGTGCTTTACAGGTCTCTTTCTAAGCAGTTTACAGACTCAGCGTATTGCTGAGGGGGAGTCTTCATTTTCTTACCTCAGTAGAATGAAAGGTTGAGTCAACCTTGAGGCAGTCAGAATCAAACTTGTGGCAGCAATCAATGAGTTAGCCTGCAATACTGCATTTTAACCACTGTGCACGGCAGCTCCAATACCAGGATGAATATTGTGGTAAATAAATTATTTATAGATTAACTAGAACAAAAGCTGATCATTCTAGTATGCCTGAAAAAGTGGTTGTTCGTTTGTTTGCTTGCTTGCTTTTTTGTAAAGTGGGTAACTGCCTAACTTAACATCCTCTGGCTGGGTCAATGTTTTTTGTTTTGTCCAGGGAAATATGCAGTGGGGGTATTCTACAGGTTCGGCCAGGTTCTGCTGAGTCAGTATCAGTGATGAGCAGCAGAGACCAAACAAGTTCTCTCCACCACTCTGCTGTTGGGCCTGCCCACCCTCCTGGGCTCCCATACTCACCTTTATCCTCTGCTTTTGAAGTGCAGCTGAGCGCCGCGTGGAGCTGCTGAAATGACCAGGAGAGTGCAGGCTTGTAGGAGGTGTGTTGGAATGCCACTGCACCTGCGCAAAGTGCGCATTTGGCATTATTGTGCATGAAGTGTGCACTTGTGTACAAAGCATGCCCACTAAGCCACGCCCACTGAACCTGTGGTACAACTTTTTGAATCCCATCTCTGTAAATATGGGTTGGAGTCAATGGTGGGATTCAACCAGTGTAACAATCAGTTTGGTGAGCACATGAGGTGCATTTGAAAATAGCAATAAAACCAGGGGTGAGATTCTACCAGTTCGCACCTATTCACTAGAACCGGTTGTTAACATTCTAAGCAGTTTGGAGAAGCGGTTGTTAGAAGAAATTACTGGCCTAATCCTGTAAGGAAGGCAGGAAGGAAACATTCTGGTGTTGCTTACAGAAACTGCCTCTCTGCTAACCCTTATTACATTCTTGGCAAGACTAGACTTCTTGTCTCAGGAACTTCTCTGGAGTTTTTTTTCCCTCCTTTGCTGGTACTTTGCTTGTGTGGAGTGACCATTCAATATTACAATGGCACTAAAAAAAGTGACTTATGACCATTTTTCACACTTACAACTGTTGCAGCATCCCGCAGTCTTGAGAGGCCAGGCGAGGGGATGCGTGCCTTGATGTGAGTCATATTGAGTTGGCCATGCCCAGCCAATAACATGACCACAAAGCCATGCCCACCAACTTAGCCATGCCCACAGAACCAGTTGTTTAAAAAGTTGAATCCCACCCCTGAATAAAACTTACCTTTTACTGCAGCCCCAGTGAGTAAAAGCAGTAAAAACAGCTGAGGCGTGGCAATCCGTGATGCTGTTTCAATTAGCTGGGCTTCAAACAAAGGAAACATAGGACAATATACTGCAGGGCTGGGTGGGTGGGACTAAATGTTCACCAGAACTACCAGTTCTCCTGAACAAGTCCATACAGCTGATCCCACCCCTGGTTGGAGGATTTTAACCGGACCCTCCCTCACAGTCTTTGTGGTGGTGGTGGTTGTTAGATTTTTATCCCATCTTTTAATTAATTTATTTGTTTACTTTATTATTATTTTTATAAACAACTCAAGGCTGCAAACATACCTAATATTCCTTCCTCCTCCCATTTTTCCCCACAACAATTCTATGAGGTGAGTTGGGCTGAGTGAGAGTGACCGGCGCAAGGCTTTCACGACTAAATTGGGATTAGAACTCACAATCACAATCTCCAGCATCTTAGCCACTGTATATCACTGGTTCTCTTTTATATATATTATATTTATATATTTTGTTCAGCTGAAGGTAATGTTAGTCATTCAGAGTTTGTCCCACCAATGCCCTGATTACTCCATAAGGCAGGTCTGCATAAAGTATAGCAGAGAACAGGCCATAGGAAGAAATTAAAAGTCAAGGGATGCAAAGGAATATCTAGCACTTGGATCAGTTGTTTGATGGCTAGTAGAGCAGCAACAGTGTTGGAACTAATGGTGGGGTTTGGAAATACTGAAAGTATTGGCAGTACATCTTTCAGGGCAGCAGTTGCTAATTCATTGACCTTTGAAAAAAGTGCTAGCAGGCTGCACAATATTGGTGACCCTGAAGACATACAGGGGTCTTTGAGACTAATGCCATCATCAACAAAGTTGTAATGAGAATCACATTTTCAACTTCAGGATTCAAATTATGAAAGGGCTTATCTAGAGAAATGCTTTTAGTGCTAAGCGCCTTGTTTGGGGGTTTCTAGACAAAGATATTTTTATTCTCAGCAGGAACTATGAACTGACTGATAAGATGTCATCGTCTCTGCATATATTTGGCAGCTATTTTCTTTATTCAATAATCTGTTGTTCTGATTTCTGTTGTAACATTTTCTTGTGTGCCACCTAAGCAATGTTCTTGAAGAGACAGCTAATATTAGTTTAAATATATTCACAGCAAATTATATCAGTGATGTGTAATTCCTTGAATAATCCTTGCATAATTCCATACCTATTGTTTACTTAAAGTAATTTTTTAAAAAATCTCATAATTGAGATTTACAAAGCTGTAGAGATCTAAGGAAGGGAGGGAGGGAGAGAGGGTAGAAGGAAGGAAGGATTTTTTCTGGTTTTTAGGCTACCATCTGGGCTGCAGTAATATGGATGATCTTTTGATGGCAATAGAGAAATATAAAGTATCTAGATTTTGTATCCTTGATTCAGTTTATAATCCAAATTCCAAACAGCTTTGCAGGGGTAGATATGTTGCCAGTTAAGTGGAGAAGTCAAAGGAAGCTCTGAATGTTGGATAGCACAGTAAAATGGAGGAATACAGCACTTAGTTATAAGTACTGTATATTGCAATGAGAGTCTATCCCCCTACTCCTTCATTTTAATTTCGTTCAGCAAGTTTTTTTCACAGTCTAGAAAATCTAACTGCAAATGCTCTTGGTGCAGCAGTAAATGACAAGGTAAGGTTAAGAGTGGTCCTTATTCCTCCCTTCTAGCCTATCAGAAGGTTCCCCCCAGACTTTGCAATAGGATAATATTGGAGCCCAGTGACTATTATGGTTTAGATATTGGGGAGTCTTGGTTTAGATAACTGGGAGTTGATTTTTAGATGCTGGTTTTTATTGCTTCTTTTGTGTGTGATTTTTTTTTTTTACTGCTGTTGATTTTGAATCCCCCAAAATTATGGCAAGGGCATATAAGTCAAATGAACAAAGATACAAATAATTACATTTATAGGGAAATTTTACCAAAAAAAATGACAACTATTTATCCCCTTTTCTCCCATGTACAATATGTCCCAAGAGAGGTTTTTTTTTTTAAGATTTCTCTGTGTGCCTGGAACTGCCCTTCAAAAGTGCCAGAGTGGTATTCAGCAGGTTCTGATCAGTTCTGGAGAACCGGTAGTGGAAATTTTGAACAGTTCAGAGAACCAGCAAATACCACCTCTGATTGGAGATTTTACACTATCCTTCCCCTGCCACACCCACCAAGCCACATCCACAGAACCAGTAGTAAAAAAATTTGAATCCCACCACTGAAAAGTGGGCATATTTATTGAGAATTCTATTGAAATCCCAAAAGAACTGAAGGATATCAGATTGCAAAGGCTGCTGTCAATAGAATCCAGAATCTGCTCACACATTTAGAGATGCCATGGTAGATATTGTAGAAGTTTATAAATTAACAGTGAACACTCATGTGGTTGCCTCTGATAAACCTTCTCAGGCACATTCTGTTCACTTAGAATAAAGTTATTTTCCTCAACAAATTTGAAATATGTATTGTTTAAATTTTAAAAACCATATCAAAGCTGAACACGGAAACATGGTTTTGAACAGAGAGGTTAAAGGCTTCAAAGGAAACATGGTTTTGAACAGAGAGGTTAAAGGCAAGAAGCCTGTCATTAAGAAATCATTTTATTTATTTATTTTAAAAATCTCAGACATGAGTGTTCTAAAGAGCTCAGGGTTACCATTATATCCATCAATGAGGAAATAGAATTTACTCAGTATTTAGGGACAGGAAAAGGTCAGGCTAAAAAGCTGGAGTTACAGAACATCATGAAAAGAACTAAATAACAGGGCATTTTATATATATATATACACAAAGCCAGAATGTTCTCCATTTAAAGAAATGTAATCAGAAAAGTCCCAAATAATACACCAGAGAAGCAGCAGTGTTTTTATTTTCTTGCTATAAGCATGAGTGTCATTTTGGAATGAATAGGCAGACCTGAATGCCAGAAATCTGGGAAGAATCTCAGGAAAAGGACATTATAATCTCATGCATACCTGTGCTATCCCAGCCAGTCTATGGGAATTGGATAGTTACTTAGGAATTATGAGCTGTCCCCTTAAGGGAATACATCATGGTAAATGTAGTTAAAGGTATCCTGGGAATGTAGTTCATGTCACGTGGCCATATCTGTAATCCTGATTGGTCATTAAATTGACCCTCAAGGGGTTGGGGGAGGTTTCCCTCCATTCTTGCCTGGACTCATGGACTGATAGTAGCTTTTTCTACCACTACGAGATGGGTGAGGAGATAACCATCTTTTACTGTCCTATCTCATGCACAGGGGTGGATTTGTAGCTGTGCAGATGCAGATAGATAAATTCCACAAAATATCCATAACAAAGTACATTTATTGGTACATCAGGTATCTTCATAAGTCACAAAGTTCTTCTATAATGACCAATCCTTTGTATATCAGCCTTGCAGGTAAAAGATGGTTATCTCCTAACCCATCTTGTAGCGGTAGAAAAGGCTACTATCAGTTCATTAATCCAGGCAAGAATGAGGAAACCTCCCCCAACCCACAAAGGGTCAATTCAGTGACCAATCAGGATTACAGATGTGGATTACAGACATGAACTACATTTCCCAGGATACCTTTAACTACAGTTACCATGATGCATTCCCTTAAGGGGACAGCTCATAATTCCTAAGTAACTATCCAATTCCCATAGATTGACTGGGACAGCACAATGCCGCAAACCAAGTAAAAGAGCCACGTGGTAAGATTTGCATATTGCTGGTTTCAAGGTAGGGCTATTTAAATGGTTGCTATAAGATAGTGTATGTGACTTCTTGTGTTTATTTTTTTAAGGCCTTCTGGTAATGTTTTGCCAGAAGGCAAAGACATGTGTAGAAAGAAACAGAACATCAAAATATGTAAATTGGAAACTTTGTCCCCATTCTTTTTCTAAATGCTTGAGATTTGAAAATATGAATCACTGGGATTACCCTCCGGTAGTATGAAATATGTAAATATTGTATGTAATATGAAGATCCTCTCCAGGCTCCAGCCCCTTTATTTGCTTTCATCTCCAAGTGTGTAAACATGCCTGGAGTCTCTAACTGCATTTTACAAGAAATGATATTCCCCACCTCCCTTTTAACATCTTTTTTGGAATAGCGTGAATGTGGATAATGTTGCAGCATTTCCAAATTACTCAGGCCAGCCCCCACAACATGTGGCTGCCCATTTTCTCATATTTATTTGCAAAGAAAAAAGATCACCCCAAATAATTAAAGGGCTGACGCAGCTCTCCTATTAGAAAATATGTTAGCAGTTGGGGGCATTGATTATTTATTAAGCTTGGAACACAGACAGATAAGAGGAAACATAACAGAGATACATAACTTCATGCATGACATGATTTCCTGGAAGCTTGTCACAACCCTTCACTTTAGGGAATAGAATAGAAAAGTATATCTATCTGAGCATCTTATGATACCATCTGTTATATTGTATCTACTTTATTAAGGTTAATCATTTTGTAGCATTATTTATTATTATATTTCTATTACTACATATAATATCTATCTCAGAGTTTAATGTGATAAAAGTGGCCTGTAAGTTCAATAAATAAATAACAATAGTGGAAAAAATATTTTGTCTTTCTCTCTTACAATATTGCACTGAAACTATATGCACTGAAATGCAGAAGAAACTGAGGAAAATTCTTTTTTTCAAAATACAGCACATAGCAGTTGAAATATAAATTTCATTGCCTCTAATTCTGGCTTAAGTGGATTTACAAGGCAACAAAAGAGATTCATGGATGTTCAATCTATCAATTTTGGGAGGATTTTCGAAATGTATCCAGCTGACCACTGGATGATATGGAGTGCTGGGCTGGATGGGCTTTTCATGTTGTTATCTCTTGTCAGTAACTTCCTTAATTAAGATAGCCTACTGGAAAACACTGTTTTAAGAATAAATTGAGAAAAAGAAATTTAGAAAAAGAAACTTGTGGTCTATCAGAAGATAAAAGTGAAAAAATAAAAATCATAGTGGTCTAAGAAGGAGGAGGAGGAGGAGGAGGAGGAGGAGGAGGAGGAGGAGGAGGAGGAGGAGGAGGAGGAGGAGGAGGAG
>BLBF01000002.1:90390836-90428421 GCA_015471245.1 Laticauda colubrina | reverse complement strand
AGATATAGATATAGATATAGATATAGATATAGATATAGATATAGATATAGATATAGATATAGATATAGATATAGATATAGATATAGATATAGATATATGCTTAGAAGTAAGACCCTCTAAATTCAATGAGCCTCTAGGCTTAAGTATGACTAGAGGGACTTCTTCATATGGGACAAAAAAAGAGATACTTATCATGGGAATTGAACTCTGCATTCTTTGGAGTGGGCAGCTTTCCATTTTGGAATGGCTTCTTGAGTATAAGCGTGGGCAATTCTTAAATTGCTCCTGAGGATGATTGGAGTATTTGGGGGGGACACACTTTGTGTAGAAGACAGCTTTAGATATCTTTTTATTTTTGAATGCCATTGTTATGGGCTCAGTGAAAGTATATCAGTACATCAGTGAAAATGGGAATCTATTATCCTTATTTATTGTATGATATAAGCTGAAAAATGATATATTTTCAAGAACATTTTGCTTAGTAAAAAAAATGCTTCAACATTTCAGAGAATCTAATTCTGCATAATTTAACTTTAAAAAGCAACTTCCTCAAGCTGTGTTTCAGTTTTGATTAAAGTTTTACTTCTAAATTGTCATCCAAACAATTATTTGTACTTTATGAGCAGATAATTGGATCCACAAATTCACTGATCCACAAAGATCTGTGATGTCTTTGAAGAATGAGGGGTCAATTTTTTTTAACATCCTTCTTCCTTCCTTTAAATCTACCCCTAATATATATCTCTGCAGATTTTGATTTGAGTTTCAGTGGAAAGCCATCTGGGAAATTTGAGAAGGTCCAGTGACCTTGAAGTAATGGTGTGATATTCAATCTTTCAAATGGTACTGAGAATGATGATAATGTAGAACATAACTATATGTAAACCACCAGAGGACTATCAGTCTTCAGCATACAAAACTGATAAGACAACTAACATAAACCAAATCTATAAATCAAATCTAAATAATCAATGTTGTCTTGTAGCTCACTTGATATTTCAACACACTTCAACTAGTAGCCAACAACACCAGATTTAACAATTGCTTCGATCTCATCTTCTGCAACAGTTTGAATTGAATTTACAGAAGACAAATTAATGAACCCTTTTCCAACAGTGACCACAGCATGAATGACTTTGTCTCCTCACAAAAATCACCTCCTCACAAAAATAACCATAATGACAGGATCTCCAATTATAAGTTCAAAAAAAGACAACCATGATCTTATAGACAACAATCTCTCATCTCTTGACTGGCAAATTCTATTCACTGGATGCAATACTGTTGAAGACCATTGTAACATATTTCTACTTGAAGTCAAAAGAGTCATCAAACTATATGTACCAACAACAACTCCCAAAACCAGGAAAAATAAACTACCCATAATAATAAGGAAGCTCCAATCCAAAAAGAAATCCCTTTGGAGAAAAAACAAATCTGGTCACGTTGCCAACTTTAAAAGCTGATACAAAAATTGATGCCACCAGATAAAGACTGAATGCACCAATTATCACATTAAACAAGAGGAAAACTTTCTGTGCCCCAATTCCACCCGCACTTTCTACAGTTTTGTAAACAACAAACTAAAAGATTCAAGGTCTATCCCATTCCTGAAAGGACCTAATGGTAATGACTGCAACAGTGACACCATTAAAGCCAACCTCTTTAACACATTCTTTGGCTCAGTATTTGTAAACAGCAATGGATCATGCCCAGTATTTCCTAGTCAAACCACAGACAACTACAATGATATAATACATATCAATTTTACAACAGACAATGTTGAAAAAGCACTATGCAATCTAAAACCATCTCTATCTATTGGGCCAGATGGAATATGTGCCTACTTCTTAAAAAAAGCTATCCATTGCCATAGCCGAACCTCTAAGCATAATATTTGAAAAATCTTTCAGGACCAGCTCCTTACCAAATCTATGGTCACTAGCTATGGTCATCCCCATCTTCAAAAAGGGAGACCCCAGCCTAGTTGAAAATTACAGACCAATCTCTTTATGCTGTGTTACCTGTAAAGTCATGGAATCAGTTATTAACCAATCTATTATTCTCAACTTAGAGACAAACAACCTACTCTCTAACAAACAATTTGGTTTCAGAAAACAACTATCCTGTAATCTGCAACTCTTATACTGCAAAAACATATGGACTACACAACTCGATCAGGGCAAAGCAATTGATGCAATTTTCATAGACTTCTGTAAAGCCTTTGATTCAGTGGTACATGACAAACTACTCCTAAAACGAAAATCTTATGGTATCTCTGGACACCTGCATAACTGGATAGAAGCATTCCTGTCAATCAGGCAATAGATGGTCAAAATTGGGAACGTCCTATCAAATTCTGTACCTGTCAACAGTGGTGTCCCCCAAGGCAGTGTTTTAGGACCAACTCTCTTCATACTCTACATAAATGACCTCTGTGATCATATTAAGAGCAACTGCATTCTTTTCGCTGATGATGTAAAGCTGTTCAACACCACCGACAATACTGCTACCTTTCAAAAAGACCTCAACTATGTGTCAGAATGGTCAAAAAAATGGCAACTTCAAATCTCAACAAATAAATGCTCTGTCTTACATATTGGCAAAAAAATAAATAAATCAGAAAATAAAATACAAGCTGAATAGTCAAGATCTTGTTGATGACCCAAACTTTGTCAAGGACCTTGGAGTACTCATCTCAAATGATTTAAGTGCTAGAATCCACTGTAACTACATAGGCAAAAAGGCATTAAGAGTTGTAAACCTAATACTGCATAGCTTTTTCTCTGGTAATATAACACTACTAACTAGCGCATACAAAATATTTGCTAGACCAATACTTGAATACAGCTCATCAGTCTGGAACCCACATTACATATCTGATATTAATACAATTGAGAAAGTCCAGAAATATTTCACAAGAAGAGTTCTCCACTCCTCTACTCGTAGCAGAATACCTTATGCCATCAGGCTTGAAATTTTAGACCTAGACAACCTAGAACACCACCTTTGGTTCAATCTAAGTAGAGTACATAAAATTATATATTGCAATCTCCTACCTGTTAATGAATACTTCAGCTTCAACCATAACAATACAAGAGCACACAATAAATACAAACTCAAGATAAACTGCACCAAACTTGATTGCAGGAAATATGACTTCAATAACAGAGCAGTCAATATCTGGAATACTCTACCTGACTCTGTGGTTTCTTCCCCAAATCCCCAAAACTTTAACCTTAGACTGTCCACTATTGACCTCACCCCTTTCCTAAGAGGTCCGTAGGGGGCGTGCATAAGCACACCAATGTGCCTACCATCCCTGTCCTATTGTTTCTTTTTTTTCTTATTTGTATCCATTTCAAGTATTCATAACCATGTTTATATTTATACCTGTTATCTAATAATCGCTTGACAAAATTAATAAATAAATAAAGTGGTTCACAGAATCTCCTATGACCCCATACATGCCTAGTGAACTGAAGCTGGTATCTTGTGATGATCCTTTTCTTCAGCCAGAGCAGAATATGAAATACTATGCAACTGCATGTTTTGCTCTTTGCCAAAAAGATGCCAGTAAAGAGACAAAAAGATACCATTAAAGAGATTCACCACAAGGCAGTGTCTGCCTAAGTGTGCCTTTGTTTCTTCCTTTGAAATATTTCTTTCAATTCACCTCAGCTCAGTATATGGTATCATTCCTTTGTCACAAGAGAATGCGAACACATGGAGAACTCAAACAGTACTAGTTTACAGATTATTTCTTTTAGAGACAAAAAGTGGGCTAAGGGTATCAAGTCTGCCTTGGATTTGAGCCCAATACTTGCTGGTAATTATAGTGGTGCCTCTTGTGTGAGTTACAGAAAGAGCACAGAGTGCATATCATGAAAGAAGTGTGGAGCACTTTTTCTGTCTTATATTTCAAGTCAAGAAGACCTCCCAACTAATTGAAAAGAAGGGAATAAGTGCAAGACATTCTGTTCTGCCTGATGCAAAGGAGAAAATGGAGTCCTCTGATCTTTTCCTCATACAGAAGTTGATTGGAACGGTTGCTGAATGTTCCCTCAAGAGTGACACTTATGAAAGGACCTTTCCAATCCAGAAGGATATACATAACTCTTCCAATTAATTCTTCATTTACTCTTCCACCTGATCCCTTTTTCAAATGCTATAGATCTGCAGATTGACTAAGCGAACAAGTTTAACCAAGTTAAACTGCCTTGTCAATTGTTTTTTAAAACGCTCAGGTTAGTTCCAACACATTTATGAGGGAATTTGCATATGAATAGCTCTTAGCCAAAAAATACACTTAACATAATTCCTATTATACTCAACACCAGATAAATTCAATGCATACTGTCAATCCCAATATAGAAAGAACTATATTGTATTTGCCTGATGTGTTGCCATTAAAATGAAGATAAAAGATGAAGAAACCTCCCAATGCATCACCACAAATATTGGCTGAATAATATGCTCAAGGACACATATCCAGTGTTAAGAATTATTCCCAAAAAGCCTCTACCTTGATCAAATCTGAAAGTGTGATTTGATAGAGAACTACTGTTAGAACCTTAGAGAAGTCCCAAAGTTGCTTTTTCAGGAGGCAACTGGATTTTCTTATTTTTTTTCTTTAAAGTAGTTTCACATCTCATTCAAGAAGCTTCTTCAGCTCTAGACTCTGGTGGGGAATGGAAGGATTTATACTTCATGCAGACAGTTGGTCATTTGCATTCTAAAAGAATAATTGAAGGGTATTGACCATTCTTTCCTTTTTTGAAACACATTATTTTGATTTTATTTCAATGCTTATGTTATCTTTCAATGGAATGGAGGGAGAATTGTCCTAAAAAAATGTAAATGACCAGCTGTCTGCAAGGGGTATAAATCCTTCCATTCCCCACCATCCAGCCAGAGCTGACGAAGTTTCCTGGATGAGAAGCGAAACCTCTTCAAAGAAAAACAAGAAAGTCCAATTGCCTCTTGAAAAAAAATCACCTTTGGGACAACCATGACCTGGATTGAGAATCTCCATAGACATTTAACCTTACAGAAGGTATGAAAAGGCTATTAATGAACCATAAATTCAGCCCAGGAAGACAAAATAGCATGAGAAAGTTAAAATTGCTGCCTTGATTCACTTTGGTATAAAAGGGAGGGAAAGAAAATGCAAAGGAAATTCTGCTATGACAGCTTATATCAATATTTCTCAAAGAATCTGCCTCTCTTGAAGCAAGAGAGTTGTACAGTCTTCCTCATTCCTTCAAAGAATAACATAGGTATTGAAACAAGATCAAAATAATGTTCTCCAAAAAAGGAAAGAATGGTCAATATCTTTCATTTCTTTCTTCTGCTTTTGGTTGCATTCAAGGAAAGTCTTTGGGACCCTGCAAGGGATCTTGCTCTAAGAGGCTGCGCTGGTGTGACAAGACTCATTGCTGGTTGAGTTTGGGAGAGAGAAAAACTTCTGCTGCTTCTGCTGCTTTAGCTGCTTTTCTTGCATGAAGCCAAAAGTCTCTCTCCCTCTCTCTCTCTCTCTCTCTCTCTCTCTCTCTCTTTCTCTCTCTCTCCCTGAGAATGGAGCTGGAGACAGTATCCTATGATCTCAAATAAACAAATAAATGATTGATTGGTAGGAAAACAGAGTGGGGAATTTTGGGGGGGATTTTCCTGGGAAAAAGTCAGCAAGCCACTGGCAGTCAAAATTCATATTAGTGGTCTGCGGGATTTAAAATTATGAGTTTGGTGGTCCCTGAGGTCCAAAAGGTTGGCGAACCCTGAACTAGCAGGTATCTTCTGTTATCAAGTGACGAATAATTCCAAATGGGTCTAAGCTGAAGAGGGGGGGGAAATCACATTGAGCTTTCCATACCTTCACTATTTCCATTTCCAAAACACTTTAACTAGATACAGGTAGTCCTCAACTTACAACTGTTCATTTAGTGACCATTCAAAGTTTTATCACAGCAGTGAAAAAACTGATTTATGATCATTTTCCACACTTGCAGCATCCCCATGATTATGTGATCAAAATTCAGACGCTTAGCAAACTTGCTCATGTCTATGAAGGTTGCAGTGTTATGTGATTCTCCTTTTGTGATTTTCTGACAAGCAAAGTCAATGGGGAAGCCAGACTGACTTAACAACGGTGTTACTAACGGAAGAACTGCAGTGATTCACTTAACAATTGTGGCAAGGAAGGTTGCAAAACTCCCTTAGTTTTGGGGCAAAACTCCCTTAGCAAAGATCTTGCTTAGCAAGATAAATTTTGGGCTCAGTTGTAGATGTAAGTCAAGGACTATCTATATTTCAGTTTCAATGCCCAACTGCTTCATCTGGACAACTTTGCATTCTATAATATTTTGTACTTCTGACCAGTAGTTATGAAGGCCCGCTAGCAGAATCCCTTTTATGTTCTCCAGTAAACCTAGGTATCTGGAAAATAAATACTTTTATAATCTTCTTTTCCATATTTGACTGTTGTGGCCAATTGGTAATTTGGAAAGTCTGCAGGACTCTACTGGTCTGCCATGCAAGCTGCCAGAGATAACTTTATGGAATTCTGTGAACATAGTTATAGATTATATATAAATCCTACTCTAATTAATGCCTCCATTTAAAATTACAATTTTTGTAGCATAATAGACTTGTGTTGTATTAATAAAACAATATTGTGGGGGTTTTTTTCCCCATGGCAGCATTTTTTCTTCTAGCACAATGACACTGTTTGAATGATCAAAATTTCTGTGGTTTAATTTAGAGCTTGTTCAAATATTTGAGGCATCATGAGTTTAATAGATGTTGTAGTCTTTTTTTTTTTTTTTTTTTGTGGATGATCTCGCTGCATCATGCATTCATGCCAATTCTGTCTAAAGCCAAACTTTTAGGTTAAATGGTATTTTATGTACTGTCCCTTTACTTAGTATACAAAATGCATTTCACCTGCAAGTTGCAGAACTTGTGGAGCTCTCATGAAGCATAATTCACGCTTTCAGTGATTGCATTAATTCTCTTTCTCTATAAAGCTCCCATTCTTTGCTTTGTGTTCAGGACATGTAAGAAATGATGCAGCAAATCTGCAAATGGAACATTTCAATGAAAATCACTACCCATTTGTCTTAGAAAGGGTACAGGCAGTTACAAGTTGGCCTAACTAGCAAAAGCACTCTGAACCCAAATGTCTGTGATGTCAATAAAGCAGAAAAATAACTTTTTGTGTGTGTGACGGTGCTTTTTTATTTTGTTGCAGAGAACATGGTTAACATTTCCAGAAAGGTACTACAGAACTATGACTGATAAATATATAGGAAATAATTAAAATTTGGCTTTGCAGGGAACTTTCCCTTCCATATCAAATGAGAATGTGAATCGAGTTCACCAGAAAGGTACATTTAAAATCTAAATTGGGATTTTCTGAAAGCTCATGAATGGAACTGGGAGAAGCTTTCATTAGGAATTTGGAACATACTGTGCTTGTGTAATTCTCAATCCCTTCTTTTGGTCTCTCTAATCCTCTATCCCTGCTCTCTTTCTTTCATTTTCCTCTCTGTGCAAAACTATCTCAACATTGGTGACTATAAGCATTTTTATAATTACTCATGAAATTTTTTTACAGATGACTACAAACTACCTGATGTTATATGTTTGTTTGGCATGATACCTTCAGTGTTTTCCAGCTCCCTGTGACATATATACTCACTTTGTGTGTTTAATACCCAAAGGAAGAAGACAGATTCATCCAGGTAATAAATAAGGTAATCAGTGGGAGTCAGAAAATAGCATACATGGTTAATCTGCCTAGTTTTGCTGTGCTTCCTTACAGTAATAATCACATATTGTTTCCAACAGGGTTTGAATCATTGGTCTGAGACTGAATAGTTTTCACTACCAATATAGTGAGTAATATTTTGAAACGTTCTTTAAAGAAAATAAAAGACAACCGGCCAATCATTATCCTTAAGAAAAAAAAATCATTAGGGAAAACGACAACTGTTTTCTATAGTAGGTGATATATCTACATTTGTGACTGAGCAGAACAATTAGGTTGTAGTATCAGGTCTATGTGCCCAGCTAGGTGGCAGCATCTAACCAAACATGGCTAGCTCAAAAATGTAAACATCCATAGACCTATAAAAAACTTGACAGAAAACAAAAGAGCTGAGAAGAAACTGGGAAACTGGAAAGAAAGAATTCTAAAAGAATAACAAATTCTTCTATATTATTGCCCATAACTAAGTGAATTTATCCATGACATGTATCAGGAGCTAAGCTTGACAGTTGCAAGCAGAAATGTATTCTAAATTTTAGGAGAATTTAGCACTTCCCCTATTATCACCATATAATTATTTTTTAAATGCACAGAATCTAATGATACATTATGATGTTTAATTTATTCACTCTCTTTATTGTCTTTTTTTTATTGATACTTTATTACTCAATATGCACTTCAAATGTATTTGAATAATGATGGATGGTTTACACTATATGAAAAGAAACATGCAAATCAAAAGAAGCTGTCACTGTCATAATTTTATGTGTATGTAAACCTAAAGTAATTCTAACCTTTATTTTAAGGAAATGTTTGGGACTACAGTTTTAACTAAACAGCCATATTTTTTTACACATTTATATGATATAGTGCCTGTTAAGATAATTTTCTTTTGGTTTATCCAATTACAACTTGTTCATTTCTTGCACATACTGTATCAGCATAGCCACGTATTCTAATAGTCCTATCAATTTGAACTGACCTAATTAAAGGTATTTTCTTGATGATTCAGATTAATGGAGTTTCCCGACAGTGCAATTGTCACTTTCAAATGCACTCCCTTCCCAAAATGGAGAAGATAACACTTTGAAGTATTTTCCAGATCTGTGTTTTTAGTTAATAGTAGCTGAGGATCACTTTAATCCAAATTATATAAACTGCTGAGTTTCATAAGCTTTTAAGATATTTTATAAAAATGATGTCTCTTGTTGTTACCACTTTTTGGAGAACATCAGAAATCTGGAAGTATTCATTGGTCCAAGGAAAGAGATCAGACAAAGTGGGAATTATAATAATATATTTAAGTTCCTTTATTAGTTATGACTTCTGGCCTTCTGTATTTTATTATACTTCACATCTCCCCCATACTTCCAATCACAAAGTAATTCAGCATTTTCATATGTGCCTGCAAGAATCTTCCTCTGGTCTACAGAAAGATCACTGTGGATACTTCGCCAACTTCATTCACTCTAAAATAAATTTGCTTTCATTTAATTTAAATGAAATTTAAATTTCATTTACCTGCTTTCATTTAATTTAAATGTTATGAGGGCTGCTTGCCACAAAAGGAGGCATCTCTTCTTTGGCTGATCACTTGCAGATAAGAAAAGGCAGGCCTAATTAAATCTTAAATAAGGATCCACTGGCAAACCAGTGGCTACAAGCTAGAGTAGAAAATTGAAACAAAAACTAGCCAAGATGTATAAAGACACGTCAGCTAAATGTTGGAAGTGTAGTCAGACTCTGCCGGGCTCATACTTCCACACTACCAAAGCAAAAACTTATGAGACAAAAATGCATACTTGGATAGAAAAAATGATAAAGGAATACGTAGATTTAAAACCATAAATATTTCTGTTGGGTATCATACCAGAAAAATATAATAAAGGGACTATGTATTTAATACGACACGTGTTCACAGCGGCCAGAATTTTATTTGCACAACATTGAAAAGATACAGAGATCCCCAGAGAAGAGAAGACAGTAAAAAAAAAAAAGAATGTGCAGAAATGGATAGATTAACACTTGAAATTAAAAAGAAGAAAGATACAGAATATTTTGAAACATGGGTTTGTTTTATCTATAGTTAATTAACAAAAACAGAAATTAGAATATTTAAAATTATAAGTGAAGGGTTAATTTTATCATGAAGATTTATTATATGTTTATTATCAATATGATTTAGTATTAACAATTAAGTATTAATATTGTTGACAAAATACTGTTGTTATATGGTCACTATTGATGAACATTATTATTATGACTATTACTCAAACTAACTATAACTGGACAACACACTGTTTATATAGATATTGAAATTGTTGCTCTTTCTTTATAGAAAAAAATAAAAAGAATTGAAACAAAAACAAAATTTATTCCAGAAGAAAGGAATCTCAAATCCCTTCTGTATTGTTGCCAATAAAATATGCCATGAATATGCTGATGTCAGGTCAAGGAAGGATTTATCTTTATAATCTATTTAAAATGAAGCTAAAACTAAGTTGAAACATCCAGATTAGGGATGCTTTGCTTGAGGACTTCATCCTTCATGCAGCCCCTGAAAATTTTATCCCACATCTAACATTTTCTTATAGTTCACCTTTCTAAACAGTTTTTTCTTTTGTAAAATTCCAAACATACAAGAGCTGTTATAAATGCTGCTGAACATCACCATGCAACTGATGATAAAAATCTTAGGTGTATGCATTGATGATGCAAATATACCTGCATCAGCTTCCTTGGGAGTCTGCCTTGTTCTATATGCACAGATGCCTATTATGATGTAATGTCAGAAGTCTGGTCAAAAAGCAGAGAAAAGCATGTTTTTCTCCACAACTTTCACCCACAAACTTTGTGCATTTTGAACTGGAGAAATCATTGTTCTTCTACAATTTCACTTAAAATGGCCTTTGCTGTTTTCAAAAGACCCTTCTTGATCTATTGTATCTTCTTGTAAACATTGTTAATCACTGGCATGGCTGTTTGGTACAAAGCTTCAAGTCAGCTATACCCCATAGAACCTGCTTTGCACTAAAAAAAAAGACCATTCAAAAACAGCTAAAATTATTCCACTGATTTGACTGCCTTTAATTATTAGGTCAATTTGGTGACAATAGCATATTTATGCATGTCCAATGAACAATTAACACAATAAAACAATTGTTCCGTCTGGAAAAACGCGAGGTAGACCGGGTTCCAACAGTAAAAGTCTTTATTTTCAACAGTAAAGATAAACGGAACAGTTTGGCTCTAGCCGCGGCAGCCTTTATATATGGCTTGCCTGCCGGCTTTAGCCAATGACATCAGTTTGATTTAACCGCCTTTGGCGGTTCCTTTGGATTGGTTCCTAGTGGACCAATCCCTATGCCGGCTTTCTTAGCCAATCAGATTAGAGGATTTGGAGTAAACTATTTTTATACAGAACACCCCTCCCTTCTTGGTTTAGTCCTACGTGGTGACGTAGTCGCGCAGGTAGTTGGGGCTTCTTCTGATTCTACTGGACTTTCTCAGTTCATTTTCGCTGGAGACTTCGGATGGGGTTGCTGTCTCTCCGGCTCTTCTCCATGGAACCGCCTGGAAGGGTGAGTCAGCCATTTTGCTACCGCTTGGGTTTCTCAGGCCGGTGGTTTCGCCACTCCCTCCTGCTTTCTCCAGGCAGGTCGAGCTGGCTTGGCTGGCCCCTTCGTCTGGATTTTTCCCACAAGTTTCATCTAACCGTGAGTTTCTTTTTTGCTCTTTTTGATTGTTCATATGTTCTGGGTTTATTTTAAAAAGTTCTTTATTATTTTCTTGTATTTTCCCCCCCCTCTTTGGTTTGATTTTCGTCTTTTTTTATTATTTGTGGTTGTGAGTTTGTATTTCTTTCAATGTTTCGGGAACGAAGCTGGTCTATGTGCCGCTTCCATTCCCTGCCATCATCTACAGTTAGTCGGTCGGACCGGGGGCCTGTGATTTATGTGATTGTGCCTGGAAGCCATAAGGGGTCTCCGGTGAAATTTTTTGTGTAGACTAGGTCGCCGATTTCAAATGTTCGGAAATGGATGGAGGAGTTGGGGGGTCTTTCCAAGGTGTAATTTGGGTGCAACCTGTCTAATTGCGACCTAAGTTTTCTTCCCATTAATAATTCCGCCGGGCTTTTGTTGGTTACAGTGCTGGGTGTGATATGTTGGAGGGTGAGTAGGCAGTTAATTTTATCCTGGACATCCCCAAGGCCCATTCTCTCTAAACCTTCTTTCGTAAACTTGACCATTCTCTCTGCCCTACCATTTGCTGCCAGGTGGGCCAGCACAGTCAGTGCATGGCGTATACCTAGAGAGGCTAGGTATTGTTCAAATTGGATGGCGGTTAATTGTGGCCCGTTGTCGGACACTAGGACATCCAGCAATCCATGGGTTACGAAGAGTTTGTTAAGTTGTTTAATGACCGCCTCGGTTGTCGTAGATGACATTACTACAACTTCCAGCCAATTTGAGTATGCATCTACAACAATTAAAAAGGTATGTCCCCTAGTATGACCCGCGAAATCAATGTGGATCCGAGACCAGGGGCCTCATGGGGTCTCCCAGTCCCTTATGGGTGCTTGTGGTGGGGAAGGCCTGGTTTTCTGACATTTATTACAAGTAGTAACTCAATATTCAATGTCTTTATCTATACCAGGCCACCAGACATAGCTTCTAGCGAGGCTTTTCATTTTTACAATACCAGGGTGGCCTTCGTGCAGCATACCCAGCACTCTAGTTTGTAATTTAGGAGGGATTACTACCCGATCACCCCACAATAAACAACCTTTTTGAATTGAAAGTTCGGTTTGTCTGGTCCGGAAAGGTTTAAAGTTTTCAGTTTTTTGGTTTTCCAGCCAGCCTTTACCTACCCAGTTTAACATGCGGGTTGTCACTGGGTCCTTTGTGGTGGCTCTGGCGACATCGTTTGCAGATATTGGTAGTTCGGGGCATGTTCCTATTTGCAGGGTGGTCATTGTTGGCGCCGGGTCTTCCTCTGTCGTGCTCTGCTTAATGCATCTGCATGGGAGATTTGTTTCCCGGGTCGATGAGTCAATGTGTAAGAGTATGCTGCTCGGAATTCTGACCATCTAGTCATTCGCGGGGATAAAATGTTCAGTGTAGGCTTGTTTCCCGCGAGAATTCCTAGTAACGGTTTATGGTCCATTACGATCAAAAATGTTCTTCCATAGAGGTATTCGTGGAAGCGTTTCACTCTGGCGACGATTGCCAGGGCTTCTCTGTCTAGTTGACTATAGTTATGTTCTGTTTTAGACAGAGTCTTTGAGTAATAAGCGACGGGTGCCTCTCTCCCATCTGGCAATTGGTGACTCAGGATGGCACCGACTCCAAACAGTGAGGCATCGCAGGTTACCGTCAATGGAAGTGTGTTACTAAACTGGATAAGAATGGTGTTTGATGTTAATAAATCTTTTATTTTCTGGAATGCTTTTTGCTCTCTATGACCCCAAGTCCAATTAGTTTTCTTATCAAGCAAACAGTGTAATGATTCTGCTATTGTCACTTTGTGGGGGAGGAATACGTTACAGAAATTTATTAGACCCAAAAATGCCTGCAATTCCATTTTGCTTCTTGGCTGTGGTGCGTCTTTAATGGCTTTGATTTTTTTTTCAGTAGGGTGTATAACCTCTCCGTCAATTAAGTAGCCCAGAAATTCGACGCGATCAGTCATTAAGCAGCATTTTTCTTTTTTAACTTTCAGACCGGATTCTCTGAGTTTTGTTAGTACATTTCTTAGTCTTTTTTCTAGTTGGGTCGTATCTTTAGCCGAAATCAGGACATCGTCAAAATATGGTATGACCCCTTTTATTCCATTTTATAAGCATTCCATGAGGCTTTGGAAAACGCCTGGGGCCACACTCACTCCAAACTGGAGTCTGTTACACTTGAATGCCCCTTTGTGAGTCACTATTGTCTGTGCCTCGGCTGTTAAGGGGTCTACTGGAAGCTGTTGGTAAGCTTGTGCTAGATCTAGTTTGGCAAAAATCTTTCCTCCCCCGAGTGAGTGTAGCAAATGTTGTACCACTGGCACCGGGTATGCGCTTTGTTGCAGCGCATGGTTCAGGGTAGCCTTGTAGTCTCCACAGATGTGTACCAACCCATCAAGTTTAACCGGTGTTACTATTGGCGTCTCCCATTTAGCATGGTCAACAGGTTCCAAAACCCCTTGGTCAATTAATTTGTTCAATTGTTCCTCTATTTTTGCCTTTAATGCAAAGGGAACTTGTCTGGCCTTTAATCTTCTAGGGGCCACCTGGGGGTCTAAACTAAAGGAAATTGGGGTCCTCTGATACCTGCCTAGGGAGCCATCGAAAACGTCCTGGAACTCGTGGATCAGGTTTTCTTCCCAGTCGGTTGCGGCCACTCGGTCTACTCCGGTCATTCCGATGCCCAATGGTGCGACCCATTCGATGCCCAGGAGGCTGGGTTGGTCTCGGTCGACTATTGTCAGGGGCAGGACTTTGACATGCTGATTGTAGGCAACTCAGAAATGTCCTAGACCTACCACAGGGATTCGATTCCCTTGGTAGTCCTTCAGGGTTAATTTTTGTTTCTGGAGCTCTTTTAGCTTAATATTTGGGACCAGTTGTTTGATTGTGTCCCATGACACCATTGACAGGAAAGACCCTGAATTGACCTCCATCTCGCAGGGGCTGCCTTCGATTTTTACGATTATTTTAACTTTTTTTCCGCTTTCCGTCTGAGCACTTCCGATAGTGAATGTTTGATGGGTCTTTTCTTGGTTATTGGCTCGTTTGTTGCGCTGCCACTTTCTCTCGGTTTGTTTCGATTCAGCTTGTGGGGAAGAGTTACTGCGTCTGTTAGGGCTGTAATTTTTTTGATTCCTACAGACATTCTCGATGTGTCCCCTTTTCTTACAAGCTCTGCAGATGGCATCAAGGAATCTGCAATTGGCTCGAGGGTGGTTTCCTCCGCAGCCAGCACATTCCCGCCAGTTTCTTTTTTTGCGCCCTTTTTTGTTGGCGTATAGGCGGTGGACCTCATCGTCTTCCTCTCCTGATTCTGATGTCTCATCAAAATCTTCATCGTGTGTGGTGGTGGGAAATTGTTTCTTCCCTCTGGTTAGGCTCGCTTTGTCGTTGTTCGCTTTCATTTGTTTCATTGTGGCCGCTGACTTTTTCGTGGCTTCTGCAGCTGTGGCTTCTGCGATTGCTTCAGCTATGGTTATGTTGGGTTTATTTAGCAACTTACTTTGTAAATTAGAGTCTTTTAAACCCAATATTACTTGATCTCGCATGGCTTCATCTAAGTTTAGGAACTCCCATGCTCCCCCCAGTTGTCGGAGGGCTGCCACAAAATCAGCGATGGTCTCGCCTTCTTTTTGGTCCCTTAGGTAGAATTCGTGCCGTTTGATGAGATTTGACACCACTGGTGCGTAATGAGCCTTTAACATTCGCTGGAGTTCAGGCCAGGTCATTTGCTTTACGTCTCTGGGTTTCGCCAATGCCTTGGCCATTTTGAATATTGTTGGTCTGCAATGCGTTAAGAAGACAGCCCTCTTACGCTGGTCTGAGATCTCTTCCATCTCGTTGCTTTCCAAGTACATTTGGAAACGGTCTACGTAGGATTCCCAATCCTCTTCATTGGGGTTGAAGGGTGCGGGCGGTGCATTATTTCCAGCCATCGCTTCCAGCCTGGGTTTCAATTCACCACGTGCACAGTCTCGCGTTTTTAGGATGATCCCACCCTCGTTGCCAGTGTTCTGTCTGGAAAAACGCGAGGTAGACTGGGTTCCAACAGTAAAAGTCTTTATTTTCAACAGTAAAGATAAACGGAACAGTTTGGCTCTAGCCACGGCAGCCTTTATATTCGGCTTGCCTGCCGGCTTGTAGCCAATGACATCAATTTGATTTAACCGCCTTTTGGCGGTTCCTTTGGATTGGTTCCTAGTGAACCAATCCCTATGCCGGCTTTCTTAGCCAATCAGATTAGAGGATTTGGAGTAAACTATTTTTATACAGAACAACAATGGTCTCTATAAACATAATAAATCAGAAGATCTATTTCCTGAACTTAATAGTCCAGTTCAAGTCCACTTTAAAACAAAAAGGAGCAGCAGACCAAGCAATTGCACAGGTCAGTAGTAATCTTCCAATTCTCAAAAGATGTATTCCTTAAATTAGAGCACTTATTTCTCAATGGGCATTTATGCTAGTTGTCAGCAAAATGCCCATTTTGCTGTCCTGCATGATCCTCTACTTTTTTTTTTTGCAGGAGGATTACGTCTATCTTGTTGTCTGACAATGTGTAATAACAACCTGTGTTAAAATTGCTTTGAAAATTGTTACAGACATGATCAATATGTTTTGACACATATATTTAATTTTAAGATGAATATAAGGACTCAGTTACAATTAAAGACTATAAATGTCCAGTCATTCGAACTATTTTTTTTAAATCACAAAACTCTTGAAGTTTTGAAACAAAATAATGTAACATCAGATTTAAAGCTATTTCATCCTTTTTTGTTTTCCAAATTCCCCTTCCATCTTAAAATAGAGGGCCCCATCCAGAGGCCCTCTATTCATCAGGTTCTGGAGAACCGGTAGTGGAAATTTTGAGTAGTTCGGAGAACTGGCAAATACCACCTCTGACTGGCCCTGCGCCCATCTATTCTCTGCCTCCTGAATCACAGCTGTTTGGCTGGGTCTTCATTTATTGCTCTGCACAGGAGAACAGAGCTGGAAAGCAGGTTAGTGGGATGGGGAGGGAATAGGAATTTTACAGTATCCTTCTCCTGAGGTGGAAATGGAGATTTTATAGTATCCTTCCCATGCCACACCCACCAAGCCACACCAGGCCCACCAAGCCATGCCCACAGAACCAGTAGTAAAAAAATTGAATTCCACCACTGGCCCCATCTGGATGCACTCTGTTGTGCATATATTGGGTGTTTCTGACCAGAGAAATGTACATTATCAGTTTATCAGTCATGGAACAAGAAAAAGACTATCCAGAGATCATGAGCCATAAGAATTGAAAATAATACACTAACTATATCTCTCTTGATACAAGTGAATTATAGTGTTCTTGCCTGAAGGCATGCCATCTTGAAAGCTTGGCTTAGTGATATTTAGTAAGGTGAGATGTGTTTTATAACAATATAAATTCCTTCTACTATTCGCCATTATTGCATTTATTTTATGACTTGTTCCTTTGGGCGAAGTTTATTTCAGTTTTATTTTAGGATTTTGGAATCTGCTTGAGGTGCAGAAGATGGCAATTGTGGAGTAGTAATGGCAATGACCTCAAATTTCCCCTTATTCACAGAACAGAGAGCATGGAAAAGGCAACATATTGCTTTTATCTCTGTTAAAAAGTATTGTGGCATACATAATTATATATTTTCAGAGTGTGTTTAATTGACTGTCCATGTTAAAAGTTAGCAAAGTGATGTTTGTAAATGGCTGTTAAATATGATGGGAATATGCATGTGAAGATAAAGGATGAACTATAAATAATTGTGATTTTCTTAAGGCATTTTATGGGAGGGAGGAAGGAAGATCAGATTTGCTTTCTTTTTCTATAGAGGTTTATCTATAATAATAGATAATAGAAAAACCATAATAGAGGTTTATCTTGAACAAGACATCACTTCTAAGTAGGCATTGATCACATGCAACTGAAAAAGAATGGGGGAGAAAAGAAAGTGGAGGTAATGAGGATAGAAGTCCCCATCTAAAAGTAACTGAACAACAGAAGATAAAGCAGTTGTATCTTAAGCCCATGTCACACTGGCCAATGGATGTAAAAAGGACACAGCGGATGAGCAAAATGTTCCATGCGTTGTTATCCGCGCTCAAAAGGGGCAAAAATTTGCATAACCGGAGCGGATAACATGGACGCGTGGAGGATGCAGGGTGGATGCAAAGCGGATGCGGAACAGAAGCCCAGCAGATGGAAGCTGATGGGAGCGGATGGCACATCCGCTGGGCTTCTGGGGGGCCTCAGTAAAGCGGACGCGGAACGGATATAGCGGATGCACAGCGGATGCAGAGCGGAAGCCTAATGGATGCCTGGCGTTAATTGCGCATGCGGGGAGGATGCATTGTGTCAGCCCCTTGGATATAACGGAAGCAGCTTGGAAGCAGGTCGCCATTCAGAGGAAAGACCTGCTGCCAGACACATCGACTGCCTTGCCTGCCCTGCCTGCATGTCTGCCTGCCAGCCTTGCTGCCAGCCGTCCTGCCAGCCTTGGTGCCTGCCTCCCTGCAAGCCTTGGTTCATGTTTGCCTGCCAGCCTTGCTGCCAGCCTTGGTTCCTGCCAGCCTTGCTGCCAGCCAGCAACCCCACAACCATGTTGAAGCACAGCAAGCCTCAGCCATCTGCTGCCAGCCCTGGCAAGAGGGACAGGGCTACCATCCCGCCCCCTGGCCCTCACTCTGGTTCTGCTGGGGCTTCTGCAGCACGGGCTCACTCTTCTGGGGCTGGCGCTTCTGCTGCTTCTGCTTCTGGAGGAGCTGATGAAAAGCACTCCAGCACCAGCCACCTCCACAGCACCTGCACCCTTCACCCCTGAGACTGAGCGACCAAGAGGAGTGACAGAGACTCTTTTTTGTCTTATAGCTTGTTGTTAATAAAGTCTGTTTTTGATTCACACACTTGCTTCATTTCTTTTTTTTAATAAAGTCTTGCTGGAAACTTTTAGAAATGGTTTAAGCCTTTGCATGCTTGTGGGATGGGTTAAGATAGCTGTGGGATGGGTTGAGATAGCTGTGGGATGGGCAGGGATACCTGTGGGATGGGAAATAGCTGTGGGATAGATAAACCTCCAGTGCAAGCATAGTGGGACTGGATGGTCCACCCTCCCAGGTGCCACACTTACGGCCCTTTATTATCAATAATAATGTAATAATTATCCACACATGTTAACATAAACACAACTCTTTATTAAACGCCCTGTTCATTGTAGGCCAACCAAACATACATGGCCCAATCTCATCCGTGTGATGAGACAGGCTGAAGGAAGCATCCATTAAGCATCTACCATCCTGTCTTGCCACTCCACTGCTCCAGCTGGGGAGTTGCACCATTGTCTCAGGAGGTTGCGCTGCTTCTTCGCTTCATGTGAGGCTCTGTTGGGGCCTTGCACATCCTCAGTGTTGATCAGGTTTCGCCCTTGCCTCCATTCCCCATTCCCCAGCCTCCATGTCCCCATTGCCTTGCTGGAGGTCCATGAGCCTGTTCTGCAAGACTGGGTAGCGGGTACGCATGAGATTGTGCAGGATGCAGCAAGCTTCCATGATCCTCCTCACGGTCTCTGGGCAATGCTGCATGGTGGTGAGAATTACCTGGAACCTGTTGGCCAGGATGCCAAAGGCGTTCTCCACCACCCGCCTTGCCCTGGACAGCCTGTAGTTGAAGATCCTCTCTTCACGGGTGAGGAGTCTGGAGGTGTAGGGCTTCATGAGGTAGGTTGTGAGGGAGAAGGCGTCATCCCCCACGATGAAGTAGGGCACATCTTGTGTGTCGTTGGGCAGGGGTTCTGGATCTGGGAAGCCCACGATGAGGTTGCCTTCCAGCTCCTCCTTGAGGTGACTGGCATTGTATATCTGAGCATCTGAAGATGAGCCGTTGCCTGAAGCATCGATGTACATGAACTTGTAGTCAGCATCGACCATGGTGAAGAGGATGATGCTGAAGAAGCCCTTGGAGTTGAAATAAGTGGACCCCAACTTGGCTGGAGATTTGCAGGCCACGTGCTTGCCATCTATGGCTCCAACGGTGTGTGGTAAGTTCCACTTCTGATACCACTGCTCTGCAACTTTCTTCCAGCCTTCTTCAGTGGAGGGGCACTGGAGGAGCTCCTCCTTGTGTTCTTCAATGATGGCCTGCACCACTTCTCTGACCACAATGCTGATGGTGTTGGATGGCACCCTCCAGCCGTAGTGCATGCTCCTGTAGGAGGTCCCTGAGGCCAGGTGGTGCAGAGTGAGTGCCACCTTGAGCCCAGGTTCCAGGCTGGGCTGGAAGCTGGTGTTTGCCTTGGTCAACCTGGGTGTCAGCCACTGCACAACTTCGTCAAACATGGCTGGAGGCATCCTCATGAAGTTCTGGAACGCCTGAGTATCTTCGCTCCTGAGCTCCACCATCAGCTTGTTGTACAGTCCATCCTCTGCTCTTTTGGAGAACCATCTTCGGATCCAGACTCTTTTTGGGTGGCTCCTTTTCTTCTCGAAGTAGAGTTCACAGAGCCTGCAGATGGCTTCGCACAGTTGAAGAACGATGGTGGCTGCCGAAAGGACTTTGTCACAATCCACGGTGGACATGACTGGATGCTGTGGAAGAGCAAGAGGCAGATGAAGGCTGCAAAGGTCTGCACCGCTGGGCTGCTGTTCTGAAAGTGAGATGCAGGCGAGTTGCTCCCCCTTTTTATAGGCAGTATAGGTTTTCCGCTAGGCATCCTCTAGGCATCCTCTAGACATCCTTAATATCCGAGATAGGTCCCCTCTGCGAACGTTTTTTTCCATTTTAAACGCTTTGTTTCCATGCTGCATCCGTTCTGCATCCGTTCTGCATCCGTTCTGCGTCCGTTCCACTTCCTCCCTGCGTCCAGGCGGATGTGAGTTGCGCGGATGCATAGCGGATGCCTAGCGGATATAGCGGATGAGTAACGGATGAGTAATGGATGCGTAGCGGATGCAGAACGGACAAACTGGATACATTTTCCATGCAAAAGTTTTAGGCAGCCCAAAACTTTTGGAGCGGATAAAACATCAATAAACGGATGCTGGACGGATAGAGAGGAAGCAAAACAGAGGCAGTGAGTACATCGCGTTTTCGAACGGATGGCAAGGTTTTTTGTCCATTTTACATCCTCTTTGCATCCGTTGGTTCAGTGTGACATTGGCTTAAGCTTTCTTCTCTATTCTTTCTGGAACTTTCTCATTTAAAAAACCTGTAACTTCTTGCCACACTCTAGAAGGAAGCCATATCAATATACAGAAGAGATAAAGCCCTGTGTTATATGTAAATGTTCTTCATTGCAAAGTTTACATTGCAAAGGAATGTGTAAATGCCCTGAAGCATACATGCTGTTCTTATTAGACAATAATGGTGACATAATGTTTCTTTCATCTTCTCCCACAGTCTCTAAATTTTAAAACTAGTCAGTACAGTCTTTATTATTTACCCGGTTTCCCGAGGATTTAAATTTCATGGGTTCAGCAAAAGAAAGCATTTCAATAAGTGTTAAGAGGATATGAAATTCAAAAAAAGAAGTTTGCTTAACAAGATGCCAAGTCAATTTTGAAAATTGGCTTGAAAGAGTCTGATGGCTTTTTGCCGCTCTTTTGTCCCCAAACTTTTTTTTTAATACTATAGTTCTTGGTAATATTTCCTTCCAAAGAAGCAAGTGAGATTAAATATAGATCACCATAGGCATCTCCAGTTTCATTTACATGATTAAAGAGACAGTACAAGAAATATGATGATGTACAAAATTGCAAGGCTCCCTGATAATCTTCAGATTCAAATAAGTAAGTTGGTCTAGACAATTTAAAAATTGAAAACTAGCTGTTAATTACACCGGTTCATGTTAGATTCCTCAAGTAATTAGATTACAAATCACATATTATGGACAGAGATTTATTCAAAGATCTAGAATTGAGATGGGAGTACCGTTCCACTGTCCAGATTAGTAGTAGACATTGAAAACAAGTCTAATATCTGTACTTTGCAGAGTTATAGAGGATAGTACACAGAAGGCCAAATGAGTAGTAATTTATACTGATGTCCTCATGCTCTAACGCTTCTTAATTATCACTATTGATTATGTGCCATCAAGTCCATGTTGACTCTTAGCCACATAGATATTTTTTATCCATGACAATCTGTCTCTAACCTGATCTTTCAACCAATCCTTTATCTGAGTCCACCCATCTTGCTTCTGATCATCGTCTTTTTTTTTTTTTCTCCTTTCACTTTTCTCAGCATTACAGCCATCTCCGGAAAACTAGGGTTTGCATAAGTCCAAGTAGGATAATTTGAGCCTGTTCATTTGTGCCTCATGTGAGAATTCTGGATTGATACTTTCAATGATTCGTTTGTTTTCATAGCCTCCATTATATTCTCAGATGTCTTCTCCAACATCAAAGTTTAATCCTGCTTCTTTGAAGACTTCACTTTTATTTCCATAGAATTGTCCCAGGGAATACTATTGTTTCAACTATTCTGATTTTTGTAGAATGGAGACATCACAACATCTGAATGTCTTCTCCAAAGCCTTGATGGCTATTCTTCCAAATGGAAATCTTCAACAAATTTTGTGATAGCTTGTTTTCTTTCTATTGATAATTGATCTTAAAATGCAGATGACTTTTATTACTAGAGCTTGCATGGTTTTTGCATTTTTGGCTATCTGAATAGTACCATCAGGAAGCAAAAAATATTATTGTTACTTCTTCCAATTTTAAAACCATACTATATTCTTCCTGTACATATTCCCTTCATACATACTGTACTCAGCATATAGGTGAATAAATGAAGAGAGAATATGGAACACAGATGTTAACAAAAATATGTGTCAGTATGTTCTTTCATCTGTTTCATCTTCTTTAAACCAGTTATTTTTTATTCATTGGCATCCTTTAGAATACCAATTTGAGATTGGAATCTCCTTCTGATTCACAGACATTATAGAAGAATTTTCTTGTTTTTCCATGTCTATTTTCATCTTCAGTGTCTTTACAGGTATTGTTATTATATTGCTACTTGTCTCTTCTAATGGTTCTCTGAAATTCTTTGTGCTTTCCTGAGATTGTTGTTGTACTTGGCTTTGGCTTCTCTCCTCTTCTGGGCAATTCCCACTGTTTGCTTTAACATAACAGTCATCAATAATGTCTTCTTTGAGTTCAATCCATGGTTCCTCTGCTTCTCTATCGATGGGGTTCAAGATGTCAAAGCAATTCCTGATGCTCTTTTTAAAAATTGTGCGTATATTGTCAAAATCATGTGTGGAAACTGCTTGGTTTTCATCTTCTTAAGCAGATGAACCAGCATATGAGAAGTTTATGATTTATTCCACAATCAGCCCCTGGCCATGACTTTGATGAGACAACTGAGCAACTCTACCTCCTTTAAGCAATAATGTAGCTAATTTGATTTCTATATATATTATATCATAATATTGTATACTAGAATCATTTTTGTTGTTGAAGAACATTTGCTATGAGTCTCTAGAAGGAGATTCCAAGCAGATTTAGAATGGCAGAAATTGATAAGTCATTTTCCTACTTCTTATTAGTTTCATAAGCGGTACAATCCAATATATTTTCTTCCTTAATATTTCTAACTTAGTCTAACTGCAGAAAGCTAGAGATCAATTGAGTGCTGAAGTTTATCTGGATCTAAATTCATGCAGATTAAGACAAGATACAAACTTCCAAACTGAATCAACCACAAAAAATGATTTGTTTCCAGAAAAAGCTATCTAGGAAAAATACTGGTCTATTGAAACATCTCAAAGGTTTTCCCTTCCTCTATTCAGAACACATTTTTCAAAAGATGATTAGCTTTTATTAGTTCAATGCATACTCAAATTACTAAACTTATCTTGCCTCCATCACCTTTTAAAAAGCATGAGGAAGTCAATGTTTGTTAGGATACAAACTTATAAAAGAAATCTACTATAGAAATGGGGGGGACTAGAAATAGTGTGTTCTGAAAGAATAAAATCTCTCTCTCTCTTTCTCTCTTAGTGGAATGACAGATGTCTGTTATTGCAATCTCAAGAAATGGAATAATAAGTGGTAGAATAGCAAATGATGTTTTTCCCAGCCATCCACAACTTAACATATACAAAATCCAGGTTAGTTTGACACTGTCGTTGGAAGCTACAAATTAGTAATAAATCAAACAGCTAACAATTTGCTACACCTTTGCAGCATCCAGAATCAACTCCTTCCAACTTAAGAGTTAAACCAACTCAATGAGTTTACCCTTTAAAATGAGTGTGCTTTTTTTTTTAACTCCAGCTTTCAGTTCTATTCACATAATACATATTGAAAAACCTAATCTCTCAAACTGTCTCCTATCTTTCCAATCTAATCTAGTCACAGACATTACCATTTTATTTAGCTATAGGGAAACAGGAATGTCCTTATCTGAATAATTCAGTTTCATCCAGTATTGTACTTGAATTCACAATACAAATGCATAATACATAATACACATTAATACAAATACATAATACACATTAAGGTTTGGGGTTCTTTGTTTCTTTCTGGCTGTTTCTTAATAAAGATTCGTGGGTGCAAGCACATGTGTGAAGGAACCAAAAGACTTGCTATGACAAGTTTGGATTTACTGTATCAACATAATTCCAATATTCTGTTATGGCTGTGACATTGATTCAGAAGGAAATTATTCTAAAGGCAGGAGAAGAGGATAATTCAACAATATTTTGAAAGTTATTTTGTTATATTTAGGCTTAAGCATCCGTCAGTAAATCCCAAGAATATCAACTTCACATCACATATCTTTGGACAATAGAAGTGCTTGGCACTTTCAATCCCATTTACAGTCTGTTGCTACTGTTGTTTTTATTTATTGTGCATAAAGCAACATTCTTTTGAAAAGCAATCAAAATCAGTACTACAAAATGATATTGTCAGTTGAACTTCAAATTGCTGCACACCAGAGGCATTGTTAAAAAAAGTGCACACTTGCACACTGCTTTTGCATATACAAAATATATGCTAGAGTAGCTGGTAATTTAAAAAAAAATCATACTATTATAGAATCCTCTAGAGTGCTCTGTGATGCATGTATAACCATCATTTTATGTATTGTTGATTACCTTAAATTATTACTTAGAGCACTAGAGAGTGTCTGCATTTTATTTTCATGGTGCTATGGTGTATAGAATAATCAAAGTATATTCATGGCAACCTAGACTCTATTAAAGCTGTCATATATATTTTATTCTTGCTTACTCCCACCCTCTCTACAATATAACTTTTTTTTAGCAAATTGAGATTCAGAGATTTGACAGTAATATGCCTTTTATTAATTTACTTCTGAAATTCCTATCTTTAAAATAGGCAGCAGATGAGCAAAAGGATTTGTGCAGTGGCATGTTGTACTGCAGGAACCAGAAATGTGTGTAATGCATGCTGCATTTTTGTATCCAAAAGGTATTCAGAGGCTCCTGGCCTCGAAACTATTATTTCTTGTTTACTCAAGATGAAATAAACCATTTGGTTTGTTCATCAGAAATGTGGAATACCCTGAAGGATATTTGGCACTGCTGATTATTTTAGGGATATATAACATGAATTCCCAATTATAATATTTCATCAACACATCTGTCACTTGTCTCAAGAGAGAAGCACAAGTTAACAAGAAAAGCATCATCTTAACAATCACTGGTATCAGTACCACTTTGTGCTTATAAATTATTTCAGAGTTTATATCTCAAATCTAAACCTTAGTGCCAATGTATTTCTATATAATGTTATCCTGTGGAAGCTGACTTTCTTTCTCCATTACTTCTGATTTCTACTTTCTTGGCTTCTTCTCTTTGACTTCCACTGTTCCTTTTTTTCTTCTTAAGACTTCTTGCTGTTCCATTACCTTTTCATTGTTTGCTTTATCCATGCTTTCTATTTCCTTTAGAATAATATCTTGGTCCAGGCCTGTCAAACTAGTGGCCCATGGCTGGATGCATCATGCGCAGGCCACGCCCATTCCAGCTCCACAAAGGCACAAAGTACATGATACATCACATGACATGGTCAGGTTTGACACCCATGCCTTAGTCTATCTGTTTCCAGTCTTCCTTTCCTCTTGTGTCTTTCTGTTATTCCATTTTTGCCTCTGCCATCTTCTCCATTAGAAATGTCTGTGGTGCTCTTAAATCAAGTACAAGGCAATCTCAGAATTCTGAAATAATTATAAATTATATTAAAACTGGGCATCCTGCTCTTTCAGCCTCCCACTTCTAATCATTATCTGGAAAAAGGAAGTCAATGAGACAACCACTGTTGTCTGTAAGGTCAATGTCGTAGTGTTATTATTTTTTAAAAAAGAAACAGTAACCCTTTTACTACATGTTAAAGTCATGTGTCTGATAATGAAGATACATAAAGATCAGCATGCTAGATAGTTTTAGATAGTTGGCTCTTTGGTTCCTTCAAGCAAGATCTGTAACCCTTCATTTACACTCCTTATCACACTTTCTTACATTTTCATAACCACTCTTTCCTAGAAAATCTCTGTAGCTTTATTAACTGAGAGTAATTAAAGGAGAATATTCCTGCTCTACTTTTTCTTCCCTGGAAGGGAAATAAGCATATTAAAGTCAAAATCCTTTCAGAACCAAAGTCCATATTCAAATCCTTAAGTAATAGGAAGATGTAATGTAATAAGCTTGAGGAACAGATGGAAGAGATGCAACAAAAGTAATGCTCTCAAAAGGGGCAAAAATTTGCATAACCAGAGCGGATAAAATGGAAAGGAACGGACGGGGAGAGGACGCAGAGCAGATGGAAACTGGATGCTCCACGGAAGCCTAGCGGATGGAAGCGGATGAGAGCGGATGGCACATCCATAGGGCTTCCGGGGGGCCTCAGCAAAGCGGACACGGAATGGATACAGCGGATGCACAGCGGATGCACAGCGGATGAAGCGGATGCACAGCGGATGAAGCGGATGCAGAGTGGAAGCCTACTGGATGCACAGCGGAAGCCTAACAGATGCCTAGCGTTAATTGCGCATGCGGGGAGGATGCATTGCGTAAGCCCCAGGGATATAAAGGGAAGCAGCTCGGAAGCAGGTCACCATTCAGAGGAAAGACCTGCTGCAGGATGGATTGACAGCCTTGCCTGCCCTGCCTGCATGCCTTGCTGCAAGCCTTGCTGCAAGCCTCCCTGCCAGCCTCCCTGCCAGCCTTGCTGTCTGCCTGCCTGCCAGCCTTGCTGCCTGCCTCCCTGCCAGCCAGCAACCCCACAACCATGGGGAAGAACAGAAAGCCTCAGCCATCTGCTGCCAGCCCTGGCAAGAGGGACAGGGCCACCATCCCACCCCCGGCCCTCACTCTGGTTCTGCTGCGGCTTCTGTAGCACGGGCTCGGTCTTCTGGGGCTGGAGCTTCTGCTGCTTCTACTTCTGGAGGAGCTGATGATGCTGCTTATGGCGGTGGTGCTTCTGCTGGTGACTATGCTGATGCTGCACCCCAATGGCACTTCAGACAAGCACTCCAGCACCAGCCACCTGGACCCTTCACCCCTGAGACTGAGCGACCAAGAGGAGTGCCAGAGACTCATTTTTGTTTTGTAGCTTGTTGTTAATAAAGTCTATCTTTGATTCACACACTTGCTTCATTTCTTTTTTTTAATAAAGTCTTGTTGGAAACTTTTAGAAATGGTTTAAGCCTTTGCATGCTTGTGGGATGGGTTAAGATAGCAATGGGATGGGCAGGGATAGCTTTGGGATGGGTAATAGCTGTGGGATAGATAAACCTCCAGTGCAAGCATAGTGGGACTGGATGGTCCACCCTCCCAGGTGCCACACCTATGGCCCTTTATTATCAATAACAATGTAATCATTGATCCACACATGTCAACATAAATACAACTCTTTATTAAATGCCCTGTTCATTGTAGGCCCACCCAACAAACATGGCCCAATCTCATCAGTGTGATGAGACAGGCTGAAGGAAGCATCCATTAAGCATCTATCATCCTGTCTTGCCACTCCACTGCTCCAGCTGGGGAATTGCACCATTGTCTCAGGAGGTTGTGCTGCTTCTTTCCTTCACGTGAGGCTCTGTTGGGGCCTTGCATATCCTCAGTGTCTATCAGGTTTTGCCCTTGCCTCCATTCCCCAGCCTCCATGTCCCCATTGCCTTGTTGGAGGTCCACGAGCCTGTTCTGCAAGACTGGGTAGCGGGTGCGCATGAGATTGTGCAGGATGCAGCAAGCTTCCACAATGTTCCTCACCGTCTCTGGGCTATGCTGCATGGTGGTGAGAAGTACCTGGAACCTGTTGGCCAGGATGCCAAAGGCGTTCTCCACCACCCGCCTTGCCCTGGATAGCCTGTAGTTGAGGATCTTCTCTTCATGGGTGAGGCATCTGGATAGGGCTTCATGAGGTAGGTTCTGAGGGAGAAGGCGTCATCCTCCACAATGAAGTAGGGCACATCTTGCGTGTAGTTGGGCAGGGGTTCTGGATCTGGGAAGCCCACGATGAGTTTGCGTTCCAGCCCCTCCTTGAGGTGACTGGCGTTGTATACCTGGGCATCTGAAGATGAGACGTTGCCTGAAGCATCAATGTACATGAACTTGTAGTCAGCATCGACCATGGTGAAGAGGATGATGCTGAAGAAGCCCTTGTAGTTGAAATAAGTGGACCCTGACTTGGCTGGCACTTTGCAGGCCACGTGCTTGCCATCGATGGCTCCAACGGTGTGGGGGAAGTTCCACCTCTGATACCACTGCTCTGCAACTTTCTTCCAGCCTTCTTCAGTGCTGGGGCACTGGAGGAGCTCCTCCATGTATTCTTCGATGATGGCCTGCACCACTTCTCTGACCACAATGCTGATGGTGTTGGATGGCACCCTCCAGCCGTACTGCATGCTCCTTTAGGTGGTCCCTAAGGCCAGGTGGCGCAGAGTGAGTGCCACCTTGAGCCCAGGTTCCAGGCTGGGCCGGAAGCTGGTGTTTGCCTTGGTCAACCTGGGTGTCAGCCGCTGCACAAGTTCGTCAAACATGGCTGGAGGCATCCTCATGAAGTTCTGGAATGCCTGAGTGTCTTTGCTCCTGAGCCCCACCATCAGCTTGTTTTACAGTCCGTCCTCTGCTCTTCTGACGAACCATCTTTGGACCCAGAGTTTTTTTGGGTGCCTCCTTTTCTTCCCGTAGTAGAGTTCACAGAGCCTGTAGATGGTTTCGCACTGTTGCAGAAGGATGGTGGCTGCCGAAAGGACTTTGTCACAATCCATGGTGGACATGACTGGATGCTGTGGAAGAGGAAGAGTCAGATGAAGGCTGCAGAGGTCTGCACAGCTTGGCTGCTGTTCTGAAAGTGAGATGCAGGCGAGTTGCTCCCCCTTTTTATAGGCAGTATAGGTGTCCCTTTGCATCCTCTGGCAACCTCTAGGCATCCTGTAGACATCCTTAATGTCCGAGATAGGTCCCCTCTGCGAATGTTTTTTCCATTTTAAACGCTTTGTTTCCATGCTGCATCCGTTCTGCATCCGTTCTGCGTCCGTTCCGCTTCCTCTCTGCGTCCAGGCGGATGTGAGTTGCGCGGATGCATAGCGGATGCCTAGCAGATATAGTGGATGCGCAACGGATGCATAACGGATGCGTAGTGGATGCGTAGCGGATGCAGAATGGACGAACTGGATACATTTTTCGCGCAAAAGTTTTGGGCAGCCCAAAACTTTTGGAGCGGATGAAACGTCCATAAATGGATGCTGGACGAATAGAGAGGAAGCCAAACGGAGGCAGTGAGTACATCGCGTTTTCGAACGGATGGCAAGCTTTTTTGTCCGTTTTGCATCCTCATTGCATCCGTTGGTTCAGTGTGACATGGGCTTTAAATGCTTTGTTTCCATTCTGCATCCGCTAGGCATCTGTTCTGCATCCATTCTCCATCTGTGCCGCTTCCTCCCTGCATCCGTTTACCGCTGGAGCGGATGGAGTTGCGTGGATGCGCAGCGGATGCCTAGTGGATATAGCGGATGCAGAACGGATGCA
Source organism: Laticauda colubrina (assembly GCA_015471245.1). Taxonomy (NCBI): domain Eukaryota; kingdom Metazoa; phylum Chordata; class Lepidosauria; order Squamata; family Elapidae; genus Laticauda; species Laticauda colubrina. Next base: position 90,398,912 of record BLBF01000002.1, on the reverse strand, counting down.
GAACAGATGCCTAGCGGATGCCTAGTGGATGCAGAATGGACGCATTGGATACATTTTCCGCTCAAAAGTTTTGAGCAGTTCAAAACTTTCTGAGCGGATGAAACATCAATAAACGGAGGCTGGACGGATAGAGAGGATGAAAAACAGAGGCAGTGAGTACAAAACGGATGCATCGCGTTAACCAATGGATGGTAAGTGTTTTTCTCCGTTTTACATCCTCTTTCCATCCGTTGGTGCAGTGTGACAGGGACTTTAAATAGCAACAGAATTTCAGAGAGACAGAATGTCGGAGAAACATAATTTCAAAGAGAACAAGCCATGATCTTTAGCTCCCTCTTATGGCAATCTGCAATACAATCAACCAATTGGAACACAGTACAAATCAATATAGTTATTTTGTCTTAAAGCTACAAAACATACATTGTTGGTTTATATATTGCCAACCCAACTAATTGTTGGACATATTCCTAACACATCAGTTTGTCTGCAGAACTCTTCTTGGATTGAGCCACCATTGTCTTGTACACAAGTATCAATCTTTTAGACTTTTTAGTTTGTCTTCAAGTTAAATATTTAATTAGCTGGAAGCCACTCTATTTTCCCTCTGTTCTCTCAATGTACCAAAAAAGATGATACATTGCAATATTTTCTGTTCCAACAAATAGTGTGTGTGTGAGGGGGGTATCTGGGTGTGGGTGTGTCAGTGGATATGCCTGTGCCTACACTTGTAGATAAGTACTAGATATGTATGTGTGTTTATTTTTTGTCCCCTGCAAGAAAGATATTCCCCCTCCATCCTTCAAATGTAAATAATTGTACTAGATTCTCAAAGTGCTGGAAGTATTTTTAGTCTTTAAGCATAAAAACAAACTACAAACCAAAACTGAAATTGAACAAAATAGAACAATTCTGTTGTCACATCAATCATGGAAAACCATCCACAAATTTTAAACATTTTAAAGCATTTATCTAATCTGTCTACCTATCAACCTATTGATCATCCTAGTTTTCCCTTCCAAAAATGAGTAACAAATCACTTACAGAATGTAAAATTAAGATAAAAATAAAAATAACAGCAATCTGTAATAATAATGAGAATGTAACCTATGAATAAGCTCATATGTAAGGAATTTGTTAAGTTGTAGAGCTAAATCTTTATAATTGATGTAAATGTTTTATAAAATAGGTGTATTATTTGCTTTAGTAATTATAATTATCCTTGCTTCTCTGCTGTAGCAGTATTTTATATTTTATTTTACCCAATATCATCTCAACACTTCAAACCAGAAAAGGCTATTTTCAGACCCAAATAAAAAATGATTATAAAGAAGCTTCCGTTAACAATGCAAACTTACTTAGAATTCATCTAAGATCAATAGTAGTTACTCCTAGGTTAATGTGTTTAGGTCTATAATCTTAATCAATATTTTTAAACCCTCCAGTCTGACTACATTTCATGTAGTGATTGAATGAAGATGGAATAGACTGTCTACTACCCTTTCAAATGGCATTCCTTGCATATAGTTGTATTTTCAGCAATAACCCGAGAATGGGAAAGACCTAGGAGAAAACAGATGGGGTGTGCGTATGTATCCACACTCATTGGGTCTTGCACCAAGAGGTGAAATGGACTAAGAAATTAGCAGGAAGAGACTGGATTCAGAGAAGAAGGGGAAATGCTTAGTAAGCAAAATAGTATTGTGCACTTTCAGACAAGTAAAGACATAGGTTCCTGAATGGTTCAAAATCATTGGAGTCAGAATAACTACTGCAGCACAGGAATAAAGTCAACAAAATATGTGATCAGTCTAACCCAGAAATGGAGATCCAAAAAAAAACAATCAGATGAGTAAAATTTAGCTAGCATAGAAAGGTCACCAAGTTTTAATGAAGCCTTTGATTAACTCTTTGGGGAATTTATTAATAACTTAGCAATAGCTTCAAATAAACATAGTGACACAGTAGCAAAACAGTTACTATTACAGGATGTGAGATAATTAATCTCCAAATATGACCTGTTAGGCCATAAACCAGTTAATTGCATCAAGCAAGAGGGAGGGGAAATCAGATTAAATGCTAAATGTGATTTGCCCAGTTAGTATTGCAGGACTGAAAGTGGATTAAATTCTGTCTTTGATATTGAAACTCTATATTCAGAAGCAGAAAACCCTGGAGAAATAAACAGTTTCTGAACGTATAAGTTCCAATTAAATATCACTACCAATATTAATTATCACTTGATTTATTTTTAATACTAGAACACAAGCTAAAAAAATATCCCTTATTGGTAAAATTTTGCAACAGTTATCACTTTTGAAAATAAAGACTTATTTAAAAATCATTCAGGGTTATTTTAATTGTTGACGAAAACATAATAACAACTATATTTTTTTCCTTTGGAATAAGGGTTCAAAGGTTGGGGAAATGGAGTAGGGAACTTGTGAAATGAGGCAGGGATCCTAAAGGTATTTTATATCCAGATATGGAATCTTCATGGACTAGTTTAGATTCATAGATTGAAAGTTGTCTCTGTTTAGCTTCGATGAGGCATACTTAAAAAAGAAAACAAGATTAAGTGTACATGCATTTGAACATTCACACACCTTGCATGAGTTAATTCTGTGAATGTGTATCTTGGATGAACATTAATTTTAATCCACACCATTTTTTTCTTAATAATATCCCGCCTACATTAAGAAATAAAAATCAGCATGGAAGAAGAAATCTGTATCTACTACACATGTATTTTGCATCCATCCTAGCTCTGTTTAAAGCCCCTGTCACACTGCACCAACGGATGGAAAGAGGATGTAAAATGGAGAAAAACACTTGCCATCTGTTAGTTAACGCGATGCTTCCGTTCTGTACTCACTGCCTCCGTTTTGCTTCCTCTCTATCCGTCCAGCATCCGTCTATTGACGTTTCATCCGCTCAGAGAGTTTTGAGCTGCTCAAAACTTTTGAGCGGAAAATGTATCCAATGCGTCCGTTCTGCATCCTCTAGGCATACGGGGGACATCCGTTCTGCATCCATTAGGTATCTGCTATATCCGCTAGGCATCCGCTGTGCATCCGCACAACTCAAATCCGTTCCAGTGGTAAACGGACGCAGGGAGGAAGCAGAACGGACGCGCAGTGTTAGTAGCACGGATGGAGAAAGGATGAAAGCAGATGCAGCTCATCTGCTCTGCATCCGCTCTGCATCCTCTACGCATCCGCTCTGCATCCTCTACACATCCTCTACACATCCGCTCTGCATCCGCTTTCCATCCACTCTGCGTCCTCCCCACGTCCGTTCCTTTCCGTGTTATCCGCTCTGCTTATGCAAATTTTTGCCCCTTTTGAGAGCGGATAACAACGGATGGAACATTTTTCTCGTCCGCTGTGTCCTTTTTACAAACATTTTGCATCCGTTGGGCAGTGTGACAGGGTCTTTAGGTACATATGAAACTTATTATAAATCTTACAAACTTGTCTGAAGTGTTTTCTTTACAAAGTAATTCATAGGATATTATTTCCTGAGTAAGAACATTCCTACACTGAAGAATCATTACTATTATTGTTGATGTTATTTTATTGTCCTATTATGATTTGTCATGTGATTGGCCAGAAGGCTAGATTGGATTTGGCATTATGTGGTTATTGTTTATCTTATTGTCATCTAAATATGAAACATAGGCAGCAAAATCACCAGTAATACTGGCAATATATCTAACAATCTTACACATGTGAAATGATATTAAATCATAGTGTTGACAATATGCCAAAATATAAATAGGTCACAACTACAAATAATTTGTAATAGATGTTAAAAGAACAACTAGTACGTTCATTATAGATTGAACTTATAGATTCTTGGCTTATTTGACACACTTTACTGAAACAATAATTTGACAATAGATATTGGATACTGTGTACCACCAGAATGTGTGTACTTTTAACTCCATTAAGTAGGATACTTCTAGGGAAGGCTTTCAGAGCTCTTTTATGTTCTACAAGCTAAGCCTAAATCCAACTAAGAATTGTATTGACATAAAAGAAAATCCCTTTTCCAGAATTCTCCTTTTAACTTTTTAAGAACAAGAAAAGTGAGGACAGCTATGAATCTGACACGCAAGCAGGACCAATACAGACTAGGCAAAAGCACTATATCAATTTCAGTTGATTTAATATATTTATTAAAGAATCAAGCAGAAATAATAGACATAAGCTTCTGCTTCTTTAAAGTACAGAACTGGTTATCCGAAGTTATCAGAAACTGAACCTCTTGAGGATTTATTTGATTTCACAGAATGATCTGACATTTTGACAGCCATATGCTGGAAAATCAAATTTTATCAAACAGAAATATTCCTGGGACATGAAACTAACTTCTGAGGAACAACATTCAAGCAGACCAATGAAAAATCATAGATCAGCCATTTGAAAAGGTATCTTCCAGGTATTTCTTGCGATATCTGCTTAGTATAGGACTGAGTCATACAGAAATTACCTTGAGATGAGCTTTAAATTGATATTGATTCTCACCATATAATTTGTTCAAAACATGGTTTATCAAAAAAGCAAGAAGGTTCGCTTCATCATAGATGTAACAAAACATGGGAAGGCTCCTTTGGTGTACATGGTAATTTTTCTATTTAATGGATCTGTAGGGCAAAAGAGATGCCCGTTACACCCAAATGTTCTTTGAATGGCAAATGTGATTTTTACACAGGGCATTATTCACACATAAAATGGCATAAAGTAATGTTTAAAATAACAGATGGGATTTTGTCCATTGTATCCAGTCTGCTTTAACTGATATTTTAGTTAATTTTTGTTTTCTATGCATACACGAAAATCTAAAATCTGTGTGCTATTATGCTAATGAAATCTCTGTCAAAAATCAGTCCAGCCTGTTTATTGGTATCTCTGAAAACATTTTCAAAACATTTTTAATCTGAGTTTAGCAAGAGGTAAATTAAGCTTTTATCTTATGCTTGGCATTATATTTTATACGCTAGAACTTATTATCACAAAATTTCAAATTTGGCATCATTGAATATCCTTATGCTGTACTTGCATGGAGAACACAATTAGCTTGGAGAATGAATTCTGCTTTACAAGGGCTTTCCAGGTGTCTTCATATGATTCACAGGAGATATACCTATATATCTATCTATCTATCTATCTATCTATATATATATATATGCAGTTCAGCTTCCTTCGGGTATTATCCCACGTCATTGTAGTGCTTTTAAAGTTGTAGCAACGTTTCAGCAGAATCTCATCTGCCATCATCAGGCTTCTGTATTGATGATGGCAGATGAGATTCTGCTGAAACATTGCCACAACTTTAAAAGCACCACAATGACGTGGGATAATACCCGAAGAAAGCTGAACAGCACACATGTAAGTACCCGCGAAAGCTTTAAAAAAATTAAAAAAACATATCTATATATATATATATTTGTTTTTTTAAGCTTTCGCGGGTACTTACATGTGTGCTGTTTAGCTTCCTTCGGGTATTATCCCACATCATTGTAGTGCTGTTAAAGTTGTAGCAACATTTCAGCAGAATCTCATCTGCCATCATCAGGCTTCTGTATGGATGTGTGTCTCACAGCTCCTGGTTTCAAATTTGAGGCTGGTCCATTCTGATTGGCCAGGAGCCTGGGTCTGTATTCACTGGACTTGGAGTTTGATTGATTGGTGTTTCTGGTTTCTTCTGTCTGTTTTGTGGCTTTGATTGGTTGGCAACACTCTGTTCCTGTGTTGGAGGCTTTAAGTGCAGCTTGGCTTTGTGTGAAAGGACGGCTGCTATCCATTAGGAAGCCAGGTTTCACCTGGGTGCCTGGTGGGGAGGTGTTTGAGTTGGAGGCATCAGAGGGAGTCTGTTTGTGCTCAGGTGTTTGTCTGGTTTGTGGTGTGGAGATCTTTCTATTTGAGAGTGCAGGCTTCCAAATGATTGACAGTCTGCTGGAATCATCTCTTCTGTTAAGCCTGGGTTCCCCAACCAGGGTTAGGGAGACAAGCTAAACAGAATGTGCAGCGTTAGTCAGATAGGCACACAGATAAATGAGTGAGCTAAGCTTGTATGTTTATTAACATACAGTAAAAATAACAGATACGCTTGTGCTATCAAGAATATAGTTTATTCCATTATACGTTCATGGCATAGTCAAATAACAGTCCAATAGTCATGTATCAAGTAGTCAGTCCATTCAGGGATATTCAGTTAGCAAAGTCCATGTAGAATATCCTATGTCAGTTCACTTACAAATCAGTCCTTTGTTGTCTCTCCCGTTCGAGCAATGCAGTCTAGATTCCAAGCAGTAATCAGGGATCATCAAAGCCAGAGTAAGCAAGCTGTAGACTTGCTACTTTTATATTGTTTTCATAACCACTCCCTTAATTGCTATTTCACAGTTAAAGCGGCAGACACTTTAACATACACTAACTATGATTCATAGTTATTATTTCACCTAAACTAGTTAGGGTAAACAATGTTATCCCTAACATTCTCCCCTTTTAGGTTAAATAATAACTATGAATCATTTACATCTTTAAATTATATTTTTCACAACTCTCTTTAAACTTAATTGCTCCTTGAGCTTTTGTAAATTGATCTGCAATGTTTTCTTCTGACATGCAGTATTCCACTTTTATTAATTCATTTTTCACTGATTCTCTTACATTTAAATATCTTAAGTCAGTATGTTTTGATCTAGTTTTTACAGCAATACTAGTAGCTAACTTTATAGCTGCTTGGTTATCCTCGTACACAATAATGGAATCTTTTACAGTTATACTCATGTCTAACAATAACTGTTTGTAGAAAATCAAGTCAGTGCATAATAATGACAGACATGAAAATTCAGCTTCCATCGTGGATAAGCTAATATGCTGTTGTCTGATTGACCTCCATCCTATTAGTGTCTTACCAAATAATATAGCCATCCCAGATGTTGATTTTCTAGTGTTTATATCAGTTGCAAAACTTGCATCTGCATAAGCACTAAGACTCAAATCACCCTTTGGTTCTATATACAATGCATGGTTCATTGTTCCTTTTAGATATCTTAATATTCTTTTTAATGATTGCCAATGACATTGTTTTGGATCTGAATTAAAACGTGCCAGCTGATTTACACTATAAGCTATATCTGGCCTTGACCAATTGCTTATATATGATAAGCTACCAATCAAAGATTGATATATGGACTTATCAAATTTGGGACTTTGATCATTAGTTTGGCAAACTTCCTGACTCATTGGAGTCTTTGCCAGTTTACAAAGTTCCATCTTATACGTTTTAATTAATTGGCAAATTTTATCTTCTTGAGATATCTTAAAACCATTATTTGTTTTATTAATTGTCAATCCTAGATACCTTTTAATTTCAGCTAAATGCTTTATTTTTATCTTTTTGGCTAATAATGATATAATCTCATTAGCTTCATTATTAGTCTTAGTTATTAAAGCAATATCATCTGTAAATAATAACAATAATGACACCGTTCCATTATTTTCTCTTTTAAACACACACGGATCTGCTAAACCAGATTTAAAACCTATATTGTTTAACTCTTTCACAATATATTGGTTCCACTCAAACCCAGATTGTTTCAACCTGTAAAGACTCTTTTTGAGTTTCCAACAATCATTATTATTTTCTTTATTATCTTTTATACCAATTGGTTTTCTTAAATATATAGTGTGCTGCAATGGTGCATGTAGATAAGCAGTTTCTACATCTAAATGGTTAATGACATAGTTTTTCTTAGCTGCCCACACTAATGCTGCTCTTAAAGATGTAGCTTTAAGGCTTGGTGCAAAAACTTCATCATAATCAGATGCAGTTTGATTAAATCCTTGAGCTACTAACCTAGCTTTATGGGTAACAGTCCCATCATTTCCAGTTTTTACTTTAAATATCCATTTGCACCCAATGGATTTTTCTCCTGGAGGTAATTTGGCATCTTCATAAACTTTCATTACCTTTAATGAATTTAGTTCTTTTTCCATTGCCTTTTGCCAATTCTCCTGATCCTTAGCAGGATACATCCTAAGTTCATCTACACTAGTTGGAACTTTA
>BLBF01000002.1:90373340-90385836 GCA_015471245.1 Laticauda colubrina | reverse complement strand
TACTCTGAGAAGCACAGAGCTGAAGAAACAAGCCTGAAGATGATGAATGAGACTTCATCGAAACGTTGCCTAGATACTTCCAATTCTACGCGGGAGAAAACCCGAATAACCAAAGATCCATATATATATATTTATATATATATGGATGGCACATTTGTGTGTCAAAATAATTATTTTTGTTTGGAATTTAATGCTAATTCATCAAAGGCATTATGGCTAAATAGGTCTATAAATAAATAGGTGTATATATTTAAGCATTACTTCAATCATTGTCACTGTTGATCATGAAACATTTTAGCCAACCTGGATAATCAATGCCTAAAACTGTGAGTCTCTTCCTCTCCCTTCCTAGAGGTGCTTTCTTAATTTCCCAAGGGAAAATAAAGAAACAGTGGAATCAGACCAAGACTTCTGGAGGATCATGTGCTCTATGGATGCCGCAGCTCATAATTTACTTCTTCTACGCTCTTGAAGCAACACTCCTGCTTCTGCTTCATGGGCAGATTTTAAAAATATGAAGCATGAGTCTGTCATACTTTTTAAGGTGCTTTAATCCTTTCTTTTCTTCACTTTATACTTATGGAAATTGGTTTTTAAAATCCTCATGCAGTTACCTTTTTGCAATAGCCAGCCCTTTTTAATAAATACTCAATCTTTTCTTGTTTTCATCTTTCTTTCCTTCCCAGTAGAATTTTCTTTTAAAAAAATTATCTATATGTAAATATCTATTTAAATGGAGATTACAAGAATATTAAAGACATAATCATCAGTGTCACAAAGCAGCCATCAGTGTTGTTATATTATTATCCTTATTACCATAACAACTGGCCATACAATAACTTCAGAATAACAATTTTTGCAATATTATTCTTATCCAACATTTATGAATGGGAATTTAATGTTATTCCCTTTTTATAGAACAGGAAAACTGAGGCTGATGTTTTGCAGCATTCATAATAACAACAGAAATATTAGAATAGAGTAACATTTGGATACTAACAGCAGCTTAAGTTTTATTACTTAGGAGAAAATGATATTTCAAAAGTCAAGATTTCAGTCCATTTTCCTTGGACTCTCTGGTAACATGGGGAAGCAAAATTATTTGGATCCTGTTTATCAGAAAAGAGAACAAAGCTATAGATGTATCTATATTATTCTTTAAGTACAAAGAAGAAAACATTGGTGAAAACATTGGTCTTGAATTGATCTGTGTGACTGCCTATAAGTTTGCATACCTGATTTGTCCACTCTACTATATCTTACCATGCTATCTGTATGGCATAGGGGTTATTTTTCCCAGTGCTTTTCTGAGCATTTACAAAGTTTATTTCCTTCCTCACAGACCAATAAGTACCCTGAATTAAAGAATCAAAAGTGCCTCTCAAAACAGATGGTAGTTCTTGCATTTTCAAAAATGGAGAATTGTTTCCAGTATCAGACTAGTTTAAAAACATGCCCAGCCACAAGCTAAGCGAAGACACAAGCAAAGTCAGAACCCACTGCAGTATTGTATAAAAACTGTGAGACATCTCATCTTGGAACAGGTCATCTTGAAAGTGTTATTCATATAAATGTCTTCTGGTGAATGGTAAAAGCCCTAAACACTTACTTCCAACTTTGGAATTAGAGTGGTGGATAAGGAACCAATTTGGAAATAGCTAATATAATAGATCTCCAGCTTCTTAGTATTAAAGGGCACTGTATGTCTTGCAGGGCATTGTGTCATGATGGTTCCCAGAAATCCTGTCCAAGATTTGCATCGACCAAGTCAGCAAGCTTATTCCACTTCCTCATGCTCTTTATCTTTGATATGCTGCAGGAATAGTCCTGAGGAAAAGAAGGAAGAGCTGGAAATAAGGTAATGGTCAGATAAAATAAATCTGAGTGTAAACCAGAACTGTAACCTGAATAAGTGTCTTAAAAATGATCCTCCTTCGTTCTCATGAAGATAAAGGGAGGATGAGAGGATCGCTTTCAGTCTTGCAAGATTCTGTTATAACCTCATAGCTACTACTAATAAAAGCAGTAATTGCATGCATAACTTTGGTTCCTAATCTGATCTATTTTTAGGGGTGACAGTATCTGATGGGAATATCAGTGGCCTTCTGAGGTGATGTATGCATGGAGCTTGTTGGTTACATGGTCACCATGCTAATAACCATTGATATCCTTTAATTGCAGAACTTATATAGGGTTGAAGGAGATTTTTAGGCTTCTGAGTTGCTAGACAACCCATTGGAGGTTCAGCAGTAAACCCAAATCAACCTTCCCAACAGCAGAATTTATATGATATATTCCTGACTTTACCCCAGGTCAGAGTCACTGGTAATCAGTTAATTCTTTTCAGCCAACTTCATAAGATTGTGAAGTCCTGCTGAAAGAAACATGGAGACCAAGGCTTGTGTAAATTGACTGTTGGATGGCTCTGAGTGAGTATGGAATATCAACTTAACGTGATTAATGGCCCCTGGGTAAGGTGAAGAAAAGACAGAGGCAGTGGTGCTCAATGGATACTTGCAAGATTTGGGGCCAGTCCTCACCTCTCCTTTAGTCTGTTCCACTAGTTCTCAAACATTTTGGTCTCAGGACTACTTTATATTCTCGAAAATGATCAAGGACCCCCAAAGAGCTTTAGTTGATGTTGGTTGTTATCTATAGATATTTACTGCCTCCCAAATTAAAACTTGCTAATACCCTGAAAGTGTCTTGGAGGACCTCCAGACCCCATTTTGAGAATAACTGGCTTATTTTAATTTAAAAAAATAAAATAAAACAAAACAGGTAGGATCGCCCTGCCATGAGCTTCCTGCTTGAAATATAAAAACCCAAAGAACAGATAATTCAAAATAGGTAACTTTAGATAGAGTCCCATAAGCAATATTAATAAACCAGCATTCCCAGCCCCCATGGTGATAGTTCATCATTTCCACATCCACAGAGATCTGGGTGGGCTGCAAAATCTAACGGACCCGGCTGCTGAGGGAGGCAGGTACCCATTGAGCACCACTGCCTCTGTCTCCTCTTCAACTTACTCAGGGGCCATTAATCACTGTAAGGTGGTGGCTTTCCAGACAAGCTCCGAGGAGGAGGAAGGAGCGCACATTCCTGGCACCAGCGGACTAATTCAATTTATTTCAGCGGCTCTCGATTCTCGCGGAATATTCATGAGCAGCGGGATGAGTAGCTCTGGCTCGGGCAAACAGCAGCCACTCGGAACAAGAGCAAGCTGGGGGAAGGAAGAAAAGGGAGAAAAATAGATACTTTCTCTCACCCAAAATATACCGAAAAGCTTTTTTTTTTTTTTTCCTTCCCACCTCGCGATCTGAACTGAAGGCGCCCCCCACCCCGTCCTCTTCTCCCCTCCTGCCGCCTGCCTGCGAGGGATTTCGGAAAACAACGGGGCTGAGGAAAATCTCCCCGTCAAAGGCGAGCTGTCTCTGAGGAACTGAACCCGAGAAAAGGGACGGGGAGACACCTCCTCAGAGGTACTTTTTCCAAAAAGCGGGAAAGGAAGAACCCACCCACCTCCCCCACCCCCAGGCTCTGCCCGCCATTCCTTTCGCCTTCCTTTAATCCACGCTTTTAGTCTGTTTCTCCTCGTTTCTGGCTGCCTGCCGCCGACCCAGAAGGAAGAGAGGGGGGTTCAAAAACTACGGCGTCCGCCAGAGCGGGAGAAGCCGCCGAAAAGAAAGTCCTGCCTCACACTGCCGCCTGCTCTGCGTTCGCCACAGAAGCGGCGCCGGGCTGCGGGCGGCGAGGAGCGAGCCGCCTTTGCCGTCGGCCAAGCGCTTCTTCAAGCGCGGGGCTGGAGTTTTTGCCGGGACCTTGCGAAGAAGAGCGCCGGGGAGAAGAGCGCCGCTTCCCCGCTCGTTGCCGTTGAGGGGGTCGAGGAGGTGAAGGAGAGCGAGGCTACTGGGAGGAAGGAAGGCGAGCCGTAGCCGGGGAGAACGGCTCCGCTTCTTTCAATTACCTCAGACCCGAAAGGAGCGAACGCTACTACCTCGCCGGGTAAGGGGATACGCAGCGGCGGTTCGAAAAGCGGGGTGGGTGGGGGATGGGCTCGTCTCTGGGTAAAGATCCGCGCTGGGCAAGTCAATGGGGAAGTGGATGATGGAACGTCCTGAACCAAAGGGAGCTTAAAGAAATGGGTGATTGAGTGAGCTAGAGAACTGTGACACCTCACCCCCCCCTCCCCATGTTTTCTTTGAAGTAAGGAGACGCGTCCAACTCTCACGAGGTAAGAATCCGCCTCCTTCCCGCCTTAGTTTCCCAAACCTGAAGCAAGTTCTCCCGTTCCTCTTCCCGTTCATTTTTCCATTTCTGGGGCAGGAATGCAACTATGAAGGCGAGGCAACCCCACACACTCTTCCTGTTCATCTGCTCTGGCTATTGCGGTAGGGAGGAGGAGGATGCTACTCTCCAGAGCAGCTTTTCCTGAGTTGTTACCTTCCAGGCCTGTTGACTGGGATTTATAGGAGTTGGTGTGGGTGGATCAGACTGGGATTTATAGAGGTGGGTCCACCATACCTGGAGGTCACCAGCCTGCCTAGAGAGATAGCCAGAGGGCAACAACTCCAGGCTTCTGGAGCTTCTTCTCTCTCCACCCCCCCACTTTAAAAAAATAAAATAAAATCTCTGGCCACTGCAACACCTTTTCCCAAGACAGTCAATTTCCCCCAAAGGGGATGTTGGTAAGAATTGGCTTCAGACAAGTAAGATCAGGCATGAGAGTTGGAGTTATCAGGCAAAGGCAGGTGGGCGAAAGCACAGGCCACTGTCTTCTGTTGCTGGTTCATGACCTTTGAATGCCTTGTTTCAAGAAGGAAGGTGCCTAGATGAATAAAGGGAGAAGGGAGGTGTGTAGTTAAGAGACAGTCTTTTCCTTCTTGGTCCACCTCAGTACCACTCATAAGTGACAAGGTAAAAAGAAGAAGTACACAGCTCAGGGGCCCACTTTGTGCTCCCAAAGAAAGATGACCAAGCAGATAGAATTAACAACTTTCTCTCTGAGTGGTTCACCTTATTGTGATGTCCAGGAAAAATGAGCGTGGGGGGGGGGGGGAAGGCACAGCTGCTACATTCCCTTGCTTGCACATTTCTCCACCTTCCCCCAAGAACGTATCAGCCAAAGAGAGAAGGTCAAACATGTCAGCAACTGTTTCTTCTAGGAGAAGTTAATGCCACTAAATAATCAGTCAGCTTTTCTTTCCCTCAACAGGATTGATGGGGTGAGTTGTTTCTGATTCCAATTTCTTACTTGCCTTTGCTGTCTGAAAAGTATTGCCTACTTTCACCTCCTAGTTTGGAGGGTAATCAGGAGACAATTTTGCCCAAAGAGGGGAAAGAGCCATCTTTGTTTCTTTATTTGTCTATCTACCCTATCACTTGGAGATTTGAAGGACCAGGCTTGTTAACTTAATCACCACCATGTATTCAATACCGGTGATTGAGGGAGGTTTTCATCAAGGACCAATCCTTTATGCTTCAAAATCCAAAAGGGAAAAATAAGTGGGGTATGTGTGTTTTCGAGGAAAAGCAGTGTGGTCCCAGATCTCACTGTTTTGATCATAAGAGCATGCAAACAAGAAGTCATTTGCTTGCTTTTTCATCAAGGAAGTAGCAATGTTTTTATTTGATTTCTTATACTAAAGCCACTTTATTTTTATTTTTTTAAACATGATGGTTATTAGGAGGTTGTATTTTTGTAAGTCACCTTGAATTCAACTGCCATAATAATGGGGTACAAGGATAAATAAAGAAATAGATTTGACTGATGTGATCTTCATATATCTTGAAGGTAGAAGAAGGTAGGTAGACAGACAGTCACTAATCGTATATGATGTAAGTCAAAAGGTACTGCATTCTGCAAGAGAGAGAGTTAAGCGCACATGTAAAACAGAGAATTAGTCAAAGGAAATCATCTAAAGATATTGGAATGCTCTTTGAGTTAATTTCAGTCTGGGCCCAAATCATAATATTGGTCCTTGGCATCTTCAGTCATCATAAGAGTTATATTCCTTTCCTGTTTGGGTCTAAGATCTGACTCCAAGGGTCTTATGCTATAAATGTATAGAAATGGGAGGTTTTTTTCCAGCTGTGATATAGTGCCACTGGAATATTTTAAGGTGTTGTACCCAGAACCTATTTCCCTCTGTGAAGGAATTTGGATTTACCTGGAACTTTGAATGTGAAGTTGTTGCCAATGTCTTTACATTTTATTGCCTGTGTTAATGAAAGCTCTCTTGCATTATAATTTGTATATGGTATGCAAAATACAAGCAAATTTTAAATATGATTGTTTTAGAATAGAATAGAGTAGAATAGGATAGGATAAGATAGGATAGGATAGAATTCTTTATTGGCCAAGTGTGATTGGATACACTTGGTGCAAATGCTTTCAGTGTACATGAAATGACAGACCTATGGAATTTCCTTCTAGTTTACTGGAGCTTTTGTTCCACAATGACTTCTGAACACTTGGGAATAGGATGGAATGATGAATAGAGAAAATAGAATCCATATAAGAAGCCTATAGACAAAATATGCATATTTCTCAAAAAGTTGAATTCTTTCATAAATCTATTAGAAGTGCTAACTTCAGGGTGGCAAAAAAGGAAAAAAACAATGAAGTTATACAGAAAATTACCACAATGGTAATCTGATTACCAGATGATGATAGGAACTGTACATTCTAAGTTGTTAAAAGTATATTAAAAAGCAGTGAACATAGCAAAAAAAGTAAAGAGTTCTGTGTATAGATTGACTGACAAAAATGTAGGACTGTTTTCAAAGAAATGGCCTTTGGATTTTTGAGGACAGAATGGGAGATTCTTATACAAGTTAAAATGTGAATATATTTATGCAATTCAGGTTACAATGGACTTTATGTAGCAACATGAAATAGAATATTGCTTTTAAAGATAAAGTCATAAGTAAGGATGGAGAATTGTAAAAGTATTGAAAAATTAAGATACATTTTGGAAGAACAAAACTGCATCTATCGTACAGCTTGAGTTTCAGTGAATATACAAAAATATGGTTTTGGTATTTAAACAAAATGAGGTTAAAAAAAAGATTTCCCTCTCTTCTTGGGAGGGGGGAGTCTCTTCCTTTCACTCAGTCAGTTTTATGGGTTTTCCCTGCTAAATTTAATAGGTGAGATTGAACTGATCATGGCAGACCCTATATAAGATGCTTGCTATTTCTGTTTCTACACTACACATAGAGGAGGGAGAGGGGTAGAAAGGATGAACTTAGGTGCAAGAAAATAGATGTTTAAAAGATACGGAAGGAAGAACTCAGTGGCTGGGACATAAATCAGCCAGAATATATGGAGCATTGATGAGAATAGTTCTTTCACCCTTTTTTTAAAAAGTGCCCACTTTAGAAAAAAGTGAAAGAAGACTCATTATTGGCATCCAGCTCTGAAACCAAGGCAGCTGAGGCAGAGGGAAGCCAAAGGGTGCAGTTCTTCTTAGTTTAAAAACAGCAAGGCATTCTTTGCCAAAGATGGCTGTAAACACTGAATAAAGATTTCATTGTAAGTTGGTGTGACTAGAATAATTAGTTAGTTGATTGTTTATTGGGATTCAAGGTGCACTAATCAGGAAGAGGTTTTTAAATGTAACAAGTAAAAGAAAGACAAGTTAATCAATTTTTAAAATGATATCAATCAACTATCATTACTATGTTCAAAGCCTCCCATACTGAACTAATTTATCTCCCTTTTTGGAAGCAAGTCTTGATGTCCGATACAACCTTAAAATGTTATGTATACTTTGGTTTTATGCAAAAACTATAGTTGTCTCCCTTTTCCACCTTTCTTAATTAAAAAAAATATATGTAAAGTTCCTTGTAGAATGAACATTTTAAATGGTTCAAGTAATGCCAATTAATGTATTCTTCTTCTATGTTCATTTTATTGCTAGCTCAGCATGGATGAAAGCTAATGGTGCCAGCTTTTGTGTTCTAACAGTCTTCAAACAGACTTGAAAGATTCAAGAAATAAACTGCTGTTTTTTTAACACTGTAATTATTGTGTCTGAAGCAAGTTTCTTTACAAAAAGATTCATTTTATTAAACACCCAACTTGCATTATAGAAAGGTTTTTTTAACATCATTATCCATCTTTCATGATTCAGGAGCATGAAATGTTTCTTTTTAAAATGCCTATTATTTATGTAGCACCATCACTCACACATAACTGTTTAACAGTATAAAAAGAAGCATCTTCAAGAATCTTATTTACTTTCAGATAAGCAGAAGAACATTAAGAGGATGAAAGCTCCTCTCCTCTATGAGAGACAAATGTTAGAAAATGCAGCTAACATACTTACAACACAAACCTAAACTTACTTATCCAGATGCAAGTCCCATTCTGTTCAACAGGGCTTAAACTTTAATGTTTTTAAAAGTACAGCTTGAGTTGTTCCTGAAGATAAAGACTTGCCAGAAGGAAGGGATTAAACAAGGTCTTTCTATAAAAGATGAATTTTTAAAAAATGAAGGAAAGCAACTGGTCTTTCAAACAATACTGAGTTCCTAGCATTCACTAGACAAAAGGGAAAAGAGGAGAAAATGCACAACAATGTAAATGAAATTATTGTAAGTTCATCTACTTTATAAGCAAAAGCTGATGTGCAGCTTTGTATAATAACAAAGTGGTAAAAGGCTTTGGCAACCAATGTTGTAGGAAGAAATTATTATTCAGTTCTCCATGATTTGACGATTCTATGATACATATTTCTTTTTCTTGAAAACATGTTGATTTTCATTTTGCAAATTTTGTACAACAGTGTACAGCTTCTGTAAGAAAATTTTCCTTGATACTATGAACAGAATGGACTCTCCCCTATAAAACTATTTAACAATACTCAGTAGTGGAATTAAAACTGAACTTCATTAGAAGGTATTCATGAACAGAAAGATATATCTTTATAGCAAATGTCAGTATTTGTAGATACCCAGGAGTTTCACCAAACCATTTTGGAATCCTTTATGACAATATCTAAATCTCACAGAATTGGGGAAATTTTGCACAATTGCTCATTGATATTGGTTTATGTGCTGAGCATACAAATATCACTGCAAGGTGATATTTGCAAAATCTGAAGATTTCTGGCTCAGTTCAGAGAAGTATAGTTTAAAATATATTCAGAGGGTTTAGAATATGGGTGTCAAACTGGCAGCGTCACATTGCCATCATGTGATGTTTCGCTATGTTTTTTCCCTTTGTGGAGCTGGGGTGGGCGTGGTCTGTGTGTGACACATCTACCCATGGGCCGCCAGTTTGACACCTCTGATTTAGAACATCAGACATTAAAATCTGCTGTTCATATCTAATCCCAAGGTTCAGTTGCAACATGCTTCATACCCCAAATTAGAAAAAGTTTTATATGCTTGGTCTTTGGAAGGGTTTTGGAGAAAATAATTACAAAATAGAAAAACACTTGCCATTGCTTCAAATATTTTATTGCTTGGGGAGTTATACACAAAATGTTGATTCTCTATTAGCCACCTAGATAATGGTGTGAAGTACCCAACTCCAGCCAAGAAATGTGTGTGCCTGAGACAGATATCCCACAAGAACTTCTTTCCTTCCCTGGCAATAAAAAGCAACATTTTTTTTCTTCCTTTTTATGACACTCCAAAAGTTGTTACTTACGGCAGCTGCCTGCCTAGCGATAACAGCATTTCTGGCAGTCTCAAAAGCATTTCTTCTGCTCCCAAATTCACAAAAAGCTGATTCACTCAAAAGGTGCATTCCAAAAGTGCTTTGATTCTAGAAATCATTTCTACTGATTCTAGAAATCTTTTAGGACCAGGCCTGTTTAAGGTTTAAGACAGGATTTTGAACTGAGCCTGGAAATGCACAATTCATGTGCTCTCACCAACCTGTTCTCACCAGAAATGTCACAGCATTCCATGATAGAAGTTTACTAAATTCTTTGAAAGAAGCCCCATTTAGAACAGATAATCCTTTGAGTGCTGGGACATTGCAATCCAACTGCCTTGATATCATCATTTGATACGTCTTGATGTCACAAAACCCTAACCAGGCAGCTGTTTTTGTTTCTTCTGACATCAGAGCTATTAAACCACTAGAAAACAAAGGTGCCATGTTTATCCCATCACATATCCTTATGTTGTAGTTTGTGTTTTATTTTGATTACATTGATTTTTCAACATACTTCTTGATATATATAATTTTAAAAAATCACTTAATAGAATGATTAAAAAAACACATGTGAAACTGAGGATGAAAGATTGAGGAAGCCACCTAATAATGTGGTTGAATTATGATATACATTTGAACAATAAAGTAAATATCATATATGATTGAAATAAATATATTTTGAACAATAAAATAAATGTGAGGAAATAAAATCTAAAATATTACACTATATCATTTACTAATTTCTCATATTTGTGAACCAAACAAAATGGCTATACACACAACTATCTGCATCTGATCACAAAATAACTAGTTAAAAAAAATTAAAAAATCAGATCTGGTACTGGAAATCAGATTAATCGATGTTTTATTATTTAAGTTGCAGACAAAAAATATATTAGGAATTAATTTGGCTTTCAGTACAAGTGCAAGAAGCCCATCCATGCTGCTATAATATACCAAGTTTTATAATTTGGAAGTTCAGGGTTTGTTTTGAAACAAATCTACAGATGTCACTCTACGATCACTGAGTGCAAGGAAACCAGAAAAATCCTGTTAAGGATTAAGAAGTGCCAAAAACACTTCTATACTTCTATCTATTTTCTAACCTTAAAAATAAAATTTATTATCAGTTGTGAATTCTGTTGAACTTTCAGTATGCTGGAAAAGGGAAAACTCACAAATTATCTCAGGAATATTTTAATTGTTTTCTTATGGATTTTGGCCTGAAGCAGCAATATATAATATGACCTGTATATTCTAACTTTTCCAAAACAATGGGATGCCTGATCATGAGAAGAGATATGAAGCGTGAGGAGAAAAGATGCAAATGAAAGCATTTTATCTGAACTTCTGCTTTCAAAAGAAATAGGTTTATGATAAAGCAAAAATTTATAATATCTACAAAAAAGGAGATGCTGCATTTTGATAGCTGTGTTTTGTAATTAATTTTGATAGCTTATTATTCCCAAAGAGACATCGTGGATGTGCTGTTTATTAGAAAAAGCCAAATACATGGATTGAATTAATCTAGTTCAGACAAAATATTTTGTTCATCCCAAAAGTTGTACTGGCACTTGGCATAGGGGGATTTTTATGAGCTGGTTTACATCTAATGTACACTTACGTTATGAATAATATAACTGTACATAAGTTCCATATAGTTCTCAATTCAAGATATGCATATACTGGAAAGACTGCTCACAAAAGGTCTTCTTTGTTGAAATTATTTAAATGTACACAAATTGATGAAGAATCAGTTGGTATAGATGTTAAGGTGCTAGACTATGTTTTCAGGGACACCTGAATTCTAGTCCTGCCTCTGGTACAGATGGCAATTGGCTATTTGCCCATTGTCAGACAGTCAGACTGTCTCACCCCTGAGAAAAGACAATATCAAATTACAACCTAATTGTTGCTGAGAAATTTCATGGATTTTTCATTAGCCATCAGGAGTCAAAACTGACTTGATGGTGCACTAATACTGCTACACAGATTTATGAATCTTCATGTGAGCTTTAAGATTGGCAAATTAAATGGTCATGCAGTAGGGCAGATAAAAACAAAATAAGAATGGAATGAAACCATCACATTTTAGCCATCCCTAAGTTAACTTTGAACATGTTAGGCATAGCGTATAGAAGAGAATTAGAATCAGAATCAGAATTAGAATTCTTCATTGGCCAAGTGTGATTAGATACACAAGGAATTTGTCTCCAATGCATAAGCTCTCAGTGTACATACAATAATAGTGATAGATTATTATCATAGTTATTGTAAAAATATATTAATCATAAAACATTAGATACAACATTTAGTGATAGTCATGGATACTAAATAAGCAATCAACATAAATCATAATAGGACACTAATTAAATAATTTAAATAATAAAATACAAGCAACAAAGTTATAGTTATAAGAAGATAACGTGATAGATGGGGAAGATGAGAATAATGATGGTAACATTGCCTTTCTAGATAGTTTGACAATGTTGTAGGAATTAGTTGTTTAGCAGAATGAAGGCGTGGAAGAAAAAGCTGTCCTTGTGTCTAGTTGTTCTGATGTGCAGTGCCCAAAAGCATCGTATTGAGGGTAGATGTTAAAATAGTTTATGTTCAGGATGTGAAGGTACTTCTGTAGATCTGTAGATACTTTCACAGCCCTCTTTCTGTCTCATCCAGTATACAGGTCCTCAATGGAAGGTAGATTGGTAGCAATTGTTTTTTCTGCAGTTCTAATTATCCGTTGAAGTCAGAGTTGCGCTCTCTCTCTCTCTGTTTTGTTCGGAAAACACACGAGGTAGACCGGGTTCCAACAACAAA
>BLBF01000002.1:90340860-90373330 GCA_015471245.1 Laticauda colubrina | reverse complement strand
CAATCAGAATGGTAGATTTGGAGTCATCCACTTTACATACAGAACACTCTCTCTCTCATATTTTATACACGAAAACTTATCACAAAATTCTGCTTACAAGGGCTTTCCAGGTGTCTTCATATGATTCACAGCATGAATAGAAGAGATGATTCCACCAGACTGTCAATCATTTGGAAGCCTGCACTCTCAAATAGAAATATCTCCATGCCACAAGCCAGGCAAACACCTGGGCAAAAACAGACTCCCTCTGATAGCTCCAACCCAAACACCCCCCACCAGGCACCCAGGTGAAACCCAGCTTGCTAATGAATAGCAGCTTGCTAATGAAGAGCAGCCGTCCCTTCACACGGAGCCAAGCTGCACTGAAAGCCTCCAACACAAGAACAGAGTGTTGTCAGCCAATCAAAGCCACAAAAAAGACAGAAGAAACCAGAAACACCAATCAATCAAACTCCAAGTCCAATGAACACAGATCCAGGCTCCCAGCCAATCAGAATGGACCAGCCTCAAATTTGAAACCAGGAACTAACTCTATACAGGGACCTGAGGATGGCAGGTGAGATTCTGCTGCAACGTTGCTACAACTTTAACAGAACTACAATGCCGTGGGATAATACTATAATGAAATCTAACATTAAAAAGGCTGTGGTTTATATATATTAATTTATATATAAAGATCTAGGATAATTCATTAATTGCTATTTAAACTGAAACATGGTATACCTACATTCTTTTAATGGAGAATATTGGTGACATTGGTCTTTTCTCTCTACATTTCTTCCAAATAGGGACCATCATTGATATAAGAGTATGTTGCTTTTCTCCCAGAATCCCAATATCTTGACTCTATAGATCTAATGAAAAAAGAAGTCTGAGCTCTACTGCGGGATGATAAAATCAATTTGCTGTGAATAAAGTAAATTTCAAAGCATGTCTTTGATCACATTGCTGTTGTTGGTACATTGCCTGTTAGATTGAATGTTTCAAAATGTGAATCAGCCACTCTCGTTCCTCATCAACTGCAGTAGCAATTGCTGTCCTTCTGTCTTTTCTGGGAGGAATCAAAGAGTCTGAACAGATAGTGAATTATTTGAAATCAGTCCTAGTAACAATTGCTTTTGTTTTATATCCTCTTGGGGGGGGGTGTCAATGGCAGCAGCTGCCGCTTCTGCCTGAGTTTAGTTTCAGAGTGGCTATAGATAAACAAGTGAAGAAAGCTAATAATCTGTGCCCAGCCTGGGTTGGGATATAGCAGAACAGTAATTGAGCTGGGAGCTAGGATGATAGCCCTTCCAGAATAGTCCTAATAATGTGTTCAAGTTATTTTTTAATCCCTTCTGTCTTTTTTCATAGATATTACATTTCCCATTGGCAGGATAACACAGCAACCAAAAGAAGGTTGGAGATTTAATATATTAATATATATTAACTAATGCAAAACAGACCAATAGTTATCCCTATGTAGGGTGTCTGGCTAACCTGATCTAATATATCATATTTTTTGGCAAATCAAGGAATTTATGTTACTTCAAATTGCCTGACCTTATTTCCTAAGCTGAACTCACAAAGCTTTCTCAAATGTTTACATTTTGAAGGTAAAAAAGATCCTTGCTCAATGATCAGGATTCAGCTTTTACATCTGTCTGAACCCCTACCCCCGCCCCCAGCTCAACTACATACAGATTTGTAGGATGAAGGTCACTTTAACAAAGCATGTCTGGAATAATCCAAAAGTGAAACTTAAATCAGACTTTGTCAAAAGGCACAATGCTGCTGTGTTTCAGTGGGAACTTAATGGTATTTGTGCCTACATATGCCATATGGAGCTTAATGAACATTAATACATTTCATATATATGAAGTGTAAGATATATGAATATTAATTAATGGGAAATTCATGATCTAAGAGGCCAAAAATTATCTGATGCTTACAAAACATAGTTGATACTGTATTGCTGGAGTGGGGGAATAATATTTCTTAAGCTTTCCTGAGGAAGAGGTTTTCTGAGGGAGCGGAGAAAGTTCTATTTTGGTGGGGATTCTTTCATATCTTGTGTTTAGCTTTCAACAAGCTTTGCTTGAAGAAAACTGCTATAGTATGTAATTTATTTTGTAAGGGTTTTTTGAATAGTTTTAGCTGGTGACTCTGTCATCTCCTACAGAAGCAGGTGCATCACACAAATCTAAATTGTATACACTTGAAAGATAATTGTTGGGAAGTTGTGCTGAGGTTTTTGTTCCTTAGAAATGTCTCCACAGCATTTTCAGGAGGGGATGGAGGCAAGTAACTTGCTCTTCCACCAGTTCTCTTTGCTGCATTTCTGTGATCAGTTTGAAGACATATCTATGGAGGACAATTGATGACTCCATTACAACTAACTTAAGGACAGCTGCATAACAAACACATCTAGATGAAAACTCAGCAGGTAAAACTGACTCAGTATTGCGTACTCAAAATTTTTAAGAACTGAGGATGCCTCTAGAAGCTGACCTTGGCTAATCTAAAAGGATAGCAAATTGTGTGTTTGTTATTTGCTAAAGCCCATGTCACACTGGCCAACGGATGCAAAAAGGACACAGCGGACGAGCAAAATGTTCCATCCGTTGTTATCCGCTCTCAAAAGGGGCAAAAATTTGCATAACCGGAGCGGATAACACGGACGCGGGGAGGACGCAGGGTGGATGCAAAGCGGATGCGGAACGGAAGCCCAGTGGATGGAAGCGGATGGCACATCCGCTAGGCTTCCGGGGGACCTCAGCAAAGCGGACGCGGAACGCATACAGTGGATGCAGAACGGACGCCGAACGGATGAAGCAGATGCACAGCGGATGCACAGCGGAAACCTAGCGGATACCGAGCGTTAATTGCGCATGCGGGGAGGATGCATTGCGTCAGCCCCGCAGATATAACGGAAGCAGCTCGGAAGCAGGTCGCCATTCAGAGGAAAGACCTGCTGCCAGACACATCGACTGCCTTGCCTGCCCTGCCTGCATGTCTGCCTGCCAGCCTTGCTGCCAGCCTTGCTACCAGCCTTGCTGCCAGCCTCCCTGCCAGTCTTGCTGCCAGCCTTACTGCCAGCCTGCCTGCAAGCCTTGATGTCAGCCGGTCTGCCTGCCAGCCTTGTTGCCTGCCTTCCTGCCAGCCTTGGTTCATGTCTGCCTGCCAGCCTTGGTGCCTGCCTGCCTGCCAGCCTTCCTGCCAGCCTTGGTGCCTGCCTGCCTGCCAGTCTTCCTGCCAGCCTTGGTGCCTGCCTGCCTGCCAGCCTTCCTGGCCGCCTTGGTGCCTGCCTCCCAGCCAGCCTTCCTGCCAGCCTTGGTTCCTGCCAGCCTCCCTGCCAGCCAGCAACCCCACAACCATGCGGAAGCACAGCAAGCCTCAGCCATCTGCTGCCAGCCCTGGCAAGAGGGACAGGGTTACCATCCCGCCCCCTGGCCCTCACTCTGGTTCTTCTGGGCTCGAGCTCGCTCTTCTGGGGCTGGCGCTTCTGCTGCTTCTGCTTCTGGAGGAGCTGATGACAAGCACTCCAGCACCTGCCACCTCCACAGCACCTGCACCCTTCATCCCTGAGACTGAGCGACCAAGAGGAGTGCCAGAGACTCTTTTTTGTTTTATAGCTTTTTTTTTTTTGAAAAGAGTTTTATTAATTTTCTACAAAAACGCCTAACATACAAAACATTAAAAACATCTGCTCTCATATATACTTCCGGTGTGTCGGTTGGTTCATCAGTTTTGTGCATTCATTTTATAGTCAATTACAATTATATTGCATAACAATTCATATTGTCAATCCATATCCTAATATTACTAAAAAAAAAGAGAAAAAAAAAAGAAAAACATTTTGACTATACTTTTAATCATTCATGCTTTGTGAGATAACAATACTTTAAACAATTTATTCTATAACAAATCATATAATCATAACAAATCAATCCTAAAAATCCTTTATACATATAATATTAATGTTCTATTATCGTATTTTATCATCTAGCCATTGATAAAAAAGATCCCAAATTTCATAAAATTGTTTATCTTCTTGCTCTCTAATTTCAAATGTCAATCTACTCATCTCAGCACATTCCAATATTTTCTTAATAATTTCTTCCTGTAATGGTATTTTCTCATTCTTCCAATTTTTAGCAAATACAATCCTAGCCGCTGTTAATACATTTACAATCAAATATTTCAAGTCTTTATTATATGTATCAGGTAAAATTCCCAATAAAAATATCTCTGGTTTCAGCTCTATGTGTTTCTTTGTTATTTTTTCCAACCACATGTGAATTTTAGTCCAATATTTTCTGGCATCCTCACAAGTCCACCACATATGATAGTATGAGCCAGGTATCTGATGACATTTCCAACATTTTTCAGATTTGTTCTTGAACATTCTTGCTATTCTTGTCGGGGGGAAGTGCCACCTGTAAAACATCTTATACAAGTTTTCTTTATATGCTGTTGACATTGTCATTTTATAATTTTGAGACCACAATTTTTGCCATTCCTCTAAATCAATCCCATATCCAAAATTCTTCCCCCAAGCAATCATAGTTTCTTTAACTTGTTCTTCCTCTAACTTAATTCCCAATAAATAACCATATAATTTTTTAATTACTTTCTCATCAGTACCCATCAATATCTTATCTAAATCAGTCTGTTTATCATAGAATCCTTCCATTTTAAAATCTTCATCATATCTTGAGTGTATTTGCGCATATGAAAACCAATTCATCCTTATACCTTGTTCCTCTAAGTTTTGAATCGATTTAAGTCCACCCTTTTCATCCAACAATTCCCCATATCTAACTGTTTGTTCCTTTTTATAGATCATAGGATAAGAAAATGCTTCAATAGTCGATAACCAAACTGGAATTTTCAAATAACATTGTTTTTTTATCTTCTCCCAATTTAACCACAAAGACTCCCGTATATAATGTCTTCTAAAATACCCCTGTGTTTTAGTTCCCTTGTACCATAAAAAAGCATGCCAGCCCAACAGTAAATCATGTCCTTCTAATGTCAACAATCTATGTTTTCTTAATGTTATCCATTCTTTGACCCACATGAAACTTGCAGCTTGATAATACAGTTCCCAATTAGGCAGGCCAAAACCTCCTCTAATTCTAGCATCTTGCAAAAGCTTTAACTTTATTCTCGCTTTTTTACCTTGCCATATAAACTTCAACATGATTTTATTTAAGTCTTCAAAATAGCCTTTTCCAAGTCTAATTGGTATTGTTTGAAAGAGAAATAAAATTCTGGGTAAAATATTCGTCTTAATTGTTGAAATTCTCCCTATTAATGACAATTGCAAATTTTCCCATTTCTTCAAGTCTGTAATTATCTGTTGTTTGAGTTTAATATAATTATTCTCTTTTAATGTGCTACATCTTGCTGTCAAATATATCCCCAGATACTTAACCTTATTTGTAACTTGGATTTTCAAAAGATCTGTCAGTTCTTCTCTTTGTCTCAGTAACATGTTTTTTGTCAAGATCTTTGTTTTATCTTTATTTATTTTCAAGCCAGCCATCTCACCATATGTCTCTATCTTTTCCAATAACTTTGGAGCGGTTTCTAACGGGTCTTCCAGAATAAAAGCTAAGTCGTCAGCAAAAGCTTGTAGTTTGAATTCTTCCTTTTTAATTTTCATTCCTTTTATACTTTTGTCATCCCTAATATTTCTATTCAACACTTCCAAAGTCAATACGAATAACAAAGGAGATAGGGGACACCCTTGTCTTGTGCCTTTTCTTATATTAATAAGATCTGTAAATTCTCCCTCCAACATTACCTTTGCTGTCTGTTTATTATATATGGCTTCTATTGCTTGAATAAATTTTCTGGCAAAACCCATCTGTTCCAATAGTAATAACATAAATCTCCAGTTCATGTTGTCAAATGCCTTTTGAGCATCTAGGAATATCAAAGCCATTTGCTTCTCAGGATGAGCCTCATAATATTCCAAAGTATCCAAGATTACTCTCATATTGTCTCTAATTTGTCTCTTTGGCAGAAATCTATTTTGATCTGGGTGAATAAAATTATTTAAATATTTTTTCAGTCTTTCTGCTAAAATTGAAGCAAAGATTTTATAATCTGCATTCAATAAGGAAATAGGTCTATAATTCTTAATTTGCAACGGGTCAGCCTCTTCTTTTAGGATAAGTGTAATATAAGCCTCTGACCATGTTTTGGGTGTCATCTTCTTTAACATAACTTCATTCATAACTTCTAACAATGGGATGTTCAATGATTCTTGAAATTTTTTATAAACTTCTGCCGGAAGCCCATCTGGACCTGGTGCTTTCCCATTGTTTTGTCTCTTAAATGCTTCATTTAATTCCATCATTGTTATATTACTTTCCAACATTTCTTCAGTCTCTTTAGGTATCTTCGGTAAGTTAATATTCTGTAAATACTGTTTAATTTTTTCCTCATCAATATTCTCTTGTTTATATAGTTGCCCATAGAAATCTCGAATAATTTCCTTTTTCTCCTTATTACCACAACAAACTTGGCCTTGATCATCTATTAGTTTCAATATTTTTCTTGATTCCTTCTCCTTTCTCAGTTTATATGCTAGCCATCTACCTGGTTTATTTGCATCTTCAAAATAATTCTGTTTAGAATTTCTAATTTTCTGTGCCAGTTCTTCTTTCTCTATTAATTCCATTTTATGCTTAATTACATCCAGTTTCAATTTAATACCTTTTTTCTGTGGCATTTTCTGTAGTTCTTTTTCAAGTCTTTTATATTCATCTTCCAAGGTCTTGGAGGCTTGTCTTTTCCTAATATTCTTTTTTCTTGTATAATCTATTATCAAATCTCTAGCATATGCCTTCATTGTATCCCAAACATTCTGTATTGAAGTATCTTCTTTTTTGTTTTCTTTAAAGAAAAAAACCAATTCCTTCTCCATCCATTGTATAAAGTCTTTCTCTTTTAAAATAGTGTTGTTTAATGTCCATCTCGATCTTTTTTTTTTTTGTCCCTTCCATTTAATTGTCATTGGACTATGGTCTGCCCAAGTACTTATTTCAATACTTGTTTCTTGAATAATGGATATTAATTCTGTTGAGATCCAAATCATATCTAATCTGGACCATGATAAATGTCTATTAGAGTAAAAAGTATATTGTTTAGCTTTAACGTTTCTTTCTCTCCAAATATCTTTTAAGGTTAATTCATCTGTCATTTTAAAAAAAGATTTAGGGAGAACCTTTCTATTTTGTTTTGTTGTTGTTGTTATATAGTCCAGTTTATTGTCCACAATTCCATTAAAGTCTCCCATCATAATTATGTTAACATAGTCCAGTCTAATTATTTCCATATGTAGTTTTTTATAAAACTCTTCTTGTTTATCATTCGGAGCATAAATTGCAATCAGGAGTATTTTTCTATTATTGTCCATTATTTCCACCATTAATACTCTTCCGTCTTCATCCGTGTAAATCAGTTTTGCTGGGATATCCTCTTTAATGTAGAGAACCACTCCTCTTTTCTTACATTGAATCAAAGAAGTAAATATTTTCCCTAATTTTGGCTGTACTAACAATTGCTCATGTTGTTTTTTAATATGAACTTCTTGTAAGCAAATTATGTCAAATTTTAATTTCTCTAATTTATGAAAAGTTTTCCTTCTTTTAACAGCTGAGTTAAGTCCATTTATATTCATTGTAATCAGTTTTTTTTCTTCCATAATTATGCTTTATATTTAGGTCTAACAGCTCTCGTAGCTCTCACTTCACATTGTTCTTTACTGTCTACCTGTCCACCTATAACTCCTTTCTCTTTTTCAATCTCCAGTTGTTCCTCCTGAAACTCAATTAATGAGACCTCTTTCTCTGCCTCCTCTCTTCTTCTTCCAAAAAATTCTGCGTAGAAAAGTTCTGCTTTCTCAATCGAGTCAATTCTATGTCTCTGCTCTTGCCAAGTAAAGATTAGTCCTTCTGGTATCAGCCATCTATAGTTCACTTCATTTTCCAGTAGCATTTTGGTCAGAAATCGGTATTCTCTTCTCATCTCTCTCACTCTTCTAGGTATTTGTTTTAAAACCACAATCTCTTTGCCTTTATATTTCAATGTTTTCTCTCTTACCACTTGTAATATTTGCGTTTTGATGGATTTTTTGGTAAATCTAATATGAACTTCCTTTGGTAGTTTATTTCTCATCGCATATCTTGTATAAACTCGATATATCTCATCGACTCCATCCATCATCTTTTCCTCTGTAATTTCCAGAACACCTGCCAACATTTCTATCATTATCGCAGCCAAATTTTCTCCTTTTTCCTCTTCTATATTTTGGAATCTAAGGTAAAATTCTGACCTTTCCATCTCCCACCTCAACATCCCATTTTTTTCTTGTTCTACCACTGTTAATCTAGTGTCAATATTTCCAATCTTCTCCTCTCTTTGTTTTCCTTCTTCCTCAATTTTTTGGAATCTCTCCTCATACTTCCCCATCATTTGTTTAATATTTTCATCAGACTTCTCTATTCTTTGCTCAATAGTATCCATTTTTATCTTAATATCTTGGATTCCTTGCATAATCATCTGTAAATTTACTTTTTCTTGTTCTTTATCTTGCTTCAACATTGTCTGAATTAAATGTTGTCCTTCAGATGGTGGGGAAGCAGAGGTAGAAGCAGAAATGCCGAGTGATTTTGGTTTCCTGCTCATTTTAATGCTTCCAAAGCTTCAAATTCTCTTTGACTTTCAATCCAGCTGATAGAGTAGCCAATTATAGTCCAAAAAAAAAAATCCAATAGTAAAAAGCCCAAAACCAAAGAAGAAAAAGGAACAAAGGAAAAAGAAAGGTCTTCAGGTTCTTCTAGACCCTAGTCCAATTGAAATAATCCACCATAAAAAAGAAAAAATAGAAGGAAAAAAAAATAATCAAAATAGAAAAACAAAGTGATCCAGATGGAAGAAGCAAAAAAGCAGAAAAAAAAAAAGAAAGAGCTCTGAGGCTTTCCCTTTAAAATAAAAAGCAAAAATACTAGAATTAAAATTTACAAAAAGGCTGGCGAGTAGGAATTTCACAAGTATATATATATCTATATATGCACTGCACACTGCACTTTATTTCTTTATCCAAGGCTCTTATTATGACTGTCTTCTCCAGCAGCTTCAAAGCCAAGCCTCAAATGTTGATAAGAGTCCAGGAAAGCACCTGTAATAATATTTTACTGTGTTCTCCCTCTATCTTATCACATTGAAATGTCCTTGAAAAGGAGTGTTTATACATTTTTCTCTCCAATTCAAATAAAATATTTTCAAGCCTCTGGTTGGCAGTGTTGCAACATCTCTTAATACTCTTTCCCCCCCCCAGCCAAAAGAAAAAATATTTATAAAAAAACTCAAACAAGAAGAAAAAAAAGGATAACCAAAGGGAGCCTCTATCCTAAAAAAAATTAAAAAAAATCAAAAGAAGCATAAAAATATATATAAGAGAAAATTCAATCCGGTTACCTACAAAGTCACATTAAAGTCCTAAAAAAATAAAAATAAATAAGGAAAGAGTCCAAGCCTCAATTTGACATCACTTAAAAAACGCCGCTCAACCAGATTCCAGTCAAAGAAAAATAAAGTCACAGATTTCTTCTTTGTTCAGGATGTCCTTTCAAGTCTCAATCAATTTACAATACAAAAGAAGTTTCTCACCCAACCGACACACGCTCGCTCCAGCCACTTTCTTTCCGGAGCTATCCCGAGTTCAGCAGCTTTGGAGGCTGCCTTTCCGCTGCCAGCAAAAGGGCTTCTCCCGGATCAAACCAGAGATTTTGCGATATCTCTGGGATCCTGGGACTGTGCCCTTCACAATCCCCGTCTCTACGGGACGGTTTAGGTCCGTTAGGACCGACCAGGGGCAAAAATATCAGCTGCGATCTCAGAGCCCCGAGATCGCAGCTGTAACACCGAGACGAAGCTCCGCCTTCTTTGTTTTATAGCTTGTTGTTAATAAAGTCTATTTTTGATTCACACGCTTCATTTCTTTTTTTTTTTTAATAAAGTCTTGCTGGAAACTTTTAGAAATGGTTTAAACCTTTGCATGCTTGTGGGATGGGTTAAGATAGCAGTGGGATGGGTTGAGATAGCAGTGGGATGGGGATACCTTTGGGATGGGGAATAGCTGTGGGATAGATAACCTCCAGTGCAAGCATAGTGGGACTGGATGGTCCACCCTCCCAGGTGCCACACCTATGGTTATTATCAATAATAATGTAATAATTATCCACACATGTCAACATAAACACAACTCTTTATTAAACATCCTGTTCATTGTAGGCCAACCAAACATACATGGCCCAATCTCATCCGTGTGATGAGACAGGCTGAAGGAAGCATCCATTAAGCATCTACCATCCTGTCTTGCCACTCCACCAGCTGGGGAGTTGCACCATTGTCTCAGGAGGTTGCGCTGCTTCTTCGCTTCATGTGAGGCTCTGTTGGGACCTTGCACATCCTCAGTTTCTATCAGGTTTCGCCCTTGCCTCCATTCCCCAGGCTCCATGTCCCCATTGCCTTGTTGGAGGTCCATGAGCCTGTTCTGCAAGACTGGGTAGCGGGTGCGCATGAGATTGTGCAGGATGCAGCAAGCTTCCATGATCCTCCTGACGGTCTCTGGGCAATGCTGCATGGTGATGAGAAGTACCTGGAACCTGTTGGCCAGGATGCCAAAGGCATTCTCCACCACCCGCCTTGCCCTGGATAACCTGTAGTTGAAGATCCTCTCTTCACGGGTGAGGAGTCTGGAGGCATAGGGCTTCATGAGGTAGGTTGTGAGGGAGAAGGCGTCATCCCCCATGATGAAGTAGGGCACATCTTGTGTGTCGTTGGGCAGGGGTTCTGGATCTGGGAAGCCCACCATGAGGTTGCGTTCCAGCTCCTCCTTGAGGTGACTGGCGTTGTATACCTGGGCATCTGAAGATGAGCCGTTGCCTGAAGCATCGATGTACATGAACTTGTAGTCAGCATCGACCATGGCGAAGAGGATGATGCTGAAGAAGCCCTTGGAGTTGAAATAAGTGGACCCCGATTTGGCTGGAGATTTGCAGGCCACGTGCTTCCCATCTATGGCTCCAATGGTGTGGGGGAAGTTCCACCTCTGATACCACTGCTCTGCAACTTTCTTCCATCCTTCTTCAGTGGAGGGGCACTGGAGGAGCTCCTCCTTGTATTCTTCGATGATGGCCTGCACCACTTCTCTGACCACAATACTGATGGTGTTGGATGGCACCCTTCAGCTGTACTGCATGCTCCTGTAGGAGGTCCCTGAGGCCAGGTGGTGCAGAGTGAGTGCCACCTTGAGCCCAGGTTCCAGGCTGGGCGGGAAGCTGGTGTTTGCCTTGGTCAACCTGGGTGTCAGCCGCTGCACAACTTTGTCAAACATGGCCGGAGGCATCCTCATGAAGTTCTGGAACGTCCGAGTGTCTTCGCTCCTGAGCTCCACCATCAGCTTGTTGTACAGTCCGTCCTCTGCTCTTCTGGTGAACCATCTTTGGATACAGACTCTTTTTGAGTGGCTCCTTTTCTTCTCGCAGTAGAGTTCACAGAGCCTGCAGATGGCTTCACAATGTTGCAGAACGATGGTGGCTGCCGAAAGGACTTTGTTACAATCCACGGTGGACATGACTGGATGCTGTGGAAGAGGAAGAGCCAGATGAAGGCTGCAGAGGTCTGCACCGCTGGGCTGCTGTTCTGAAAGTGAGATGCAGGCAAGTTGCTCCCCCTTTTTATAGGCAGTATAGGTTTTCCACTAGGCATCCTCTAGGCATCCTCTAGGCATCCTCTAGACATCCTTAATATCCGAGATAGGTCCCCTCTGCGAACGTTTTTTCTGTTTTAAATGCTTTGTTTCCATTCTGCATCCGCTAGGCATCCATTCTGCATCTGTTCTGCATCCGTTCTGCTTCCTCCCCGCATCCGGGCGGATGGAGTTACGTGGATGCGGAACAGGACGTCAAGTGGATATAGCGGATGCATAACGGATGCATAGCGGATTCCGAGCGGATGCGTAGCAAATGCAGAACGGACGAACTGGATACATTTTCCGCACAAAAGTTTTAGGCAGCCCAAAACTTTCTGAGCGGATGAAACGTCCATAAATGGATGCTGGACGGATAGAGAGGAAGCCAAACGGAGGCAGTGAGTACATCGCATTTTCAAACGGATGGCAAGGTTTTTTGTCCGTTTTACATCCTCTTTGCATCCGTTGGTTCAGTGTGACATGGGCTTAAAAAGCAGTGCTTATGGAACTGTTTCTGGTGATGTAAGTGCAAAAATAATTAGATTGGCCTCATGATTTGATTTGGAGAAAGGAGAAAAAAACTGTAGGGGTAACAATGAGAGGGATCTTGGGAGTCTTCGTGGACAAATATGAGTAAACAGTGTGCTGCAGTTGCCAAAAAAGCCAATGCAGTCCTAGGCTGCATTTACAAGGGGATAGAATCAAGATCACATGAAGTATTAATACCACTTGGAATATTGCCTTGCTTAGACCACATTTGGAACACCTCACCCAGTTTCAGTTGCCATGATATAAATACAATTTTGAGACTCTAGAAAGTGCAGAGAACAGCAACAAAGATTATTAGGGGCTGAAATATCCAAAGAACGGTTGCAGGAATTGAGCATGTCTACTTTAATGAAAGACTAGAGGTGACATGATAGCAGAGTTCCATTATTTGAGAGACTGCCACAAAGAAGAGGGAATGAATCTTGTTAAGCCTGGGTTCCCCAACCAGGGTTAGGTAGACAAGCTAAACAGAATGTGCAGCGTTAGTCAGATAGGCACACAGATAAATGAGTGAGCTAAGCTTGTATGTTTATCAACATACAGTAAAAATAACAGATACGCTTGTGCTATCAAGAATATATTTTATTCCAGTATAAGTTTATGGCATAGTCAAATAATAGTCCAATATTCATTTACCATGTAGTCAGTCCATTCAGGGGTATTCATTTAGCAAAAGTCCATGTAGAATATCCTATGTCAGTTCACTTACAAAATCAGTCCTTTGTTGTCTCTCCCGTTCGAGCAATGCAGTCTAGATTCCAAGCAGTAATCAGGGATCATCAAAGCCAGAGAGAGTGAGCAAGCTGTAGACTTGCTACTTTTATATTGTTTTCATAGCCACTCCTTTAATTGCTATTTCCACAGTTAAAGCTGCATACACACTAACATACACTAACTATGATTCATAGTTATTATTTCACCTAAACCAGTTAGGGTGAACAATGTTATCCCTAACAAATCTATTCTCCAAAACACTTGAAGGCAGGACAAGAAGCAGTGGATGGAAAATAATAAGGGAGAGAACCAATCTAGAGAAATAAATAAAGTGGAGCAATTTGCATCCAGAAGTTATGGGTACTTCGACACTGGAGGTTTTTAAGAAGAGATGGAATAACCATTTGTCTAAAATGGTATAAGGTTTCCTGCTTGAGCAGGGAGTTGGACTAGAAGACCTCTAAGCTCCCTTTCAGCTCTGTTATTCTGTTATTCAGTTCACATGGGTTGGCCAGGGATGGGTTTCTATCGGTTACGGCCACCTCTGTAGAACCGGTAGCTCTGAAGAGCAGCAGACATAGAACTGGTTCTATGTCTGCTGAAGTTTTTGCCCACCTACCCACCCAGGCTCTTACCTGATCTTTATAACTTCAACTGCCGAACGAGACACAGTTGCAGTTAGAAAAGCAAGAAAAGAGGGCTGTTTCAAAGGCTGCTTCTCTGCAGGCAGCTGCTGCTGACGATTTACAGGTGCACGGCTCACAAACTGCAGGGAAGCTCGTAAATCCTGAACTGGTAGTTAACCCTGTCGTATCCCACCCCTGGGTTGGACCAGCACTTCACTGATATTCAGCTTTCCTTAACAATAAAATGGCTACATGGAGGGAGGGTCAATTTGGAGGTATTTCTTCAAGGCCAATGTGAGGAATATTCAAACACATTTGGCAAATACTCACTTGGATTTACTTAGAGGGATTCTGCCCTTGAGGCAAAGCCCACTGAGATGATTGAAATGATGTTTGGCCTGATTATTTGGGATGGGCTTGATTCTTTTTTTTTCCCAATAAATTTTTATTATTTTCCACCAGTACAAATCTTAGTTACTTTTTCAACAGTATTGACATCCACATATAATATTACTTATACTTTAACATTTATTTGTGCCTATCTTAATCTATATTATCTTTGTTTATCATTAATCATCAATACATATTGCCTTTATATTACACTTATGATTATACATCTTTAATATTGTCTTATTCTTTTAACATCTATTCATACCTATCCTTAATACATATATTACACTTATTATTATACATCTTTGATCCTTCTGTCTATCCTATTATATCTTTTTTTTTTTTAACAAATTTTTATTAGTTTTCAACAAACAAACATACACAAACAAAACACAAGACATAAAACCTTTTGGAAAGCGGCTTAGTCCTGGGTTACATCTTTTTATACAGACATAGATTCAAAATTCATGCTCACTTTTTATCCAATTTCATATCTTATTAACCATTCTACATTTTTTATATAGCTTCTCCCCTCTTTTCACTCTCTTAATTCTATTTTATTTCATCTCAATTTAAATCATTATACATATTTCTTTTGTCTGTTCTATTTCAGTTTTCTTTTTATCTTTTCTCATTAACACAAAGTTTCTCCTGTAATCACAGATTGAAATATAATACCTTTAAATCTTTCCCTAAGTTTAACACTTAGAATAATATATACTTTTCATTCTGATTCTCTTAGTGCATTCTGAAGTTGCTTACTATTATAAAATAAAAGAGAATAATAAGTTTATAATATGATTAAAACACTAATCCATAACAAATTAAGCTCAATTATTAAATCCAATTTTCTAACATTATTTCAAATATAAATACAACAATACAATCTTGTGTACTTTACAGAATCTCTTTTTTAATCATATTTTTACCCACTATCTCTGAATAGATCTTGTTTCTTTACATCTTGTTTTAAACCTTTGTAACTTCTCTTCCCTTTTTCCCTTCCTTTCTTCTGCAATCCTATCTTTTTACCCCCTTGTCTCTTAATCTCCACCTTCTTGATCTCCACCTTCTTCTGTATTTCTCTCTTCTGTTGCTTTCTAACATTATATCGATTTTTCATCTTATTTTTCCCTTTTTTGGTTGTTTTTTTAAATCTTAAATTCTCCGTTCTCTTTCCCTTCTTTCCCTTTTCTTCCCCAGCTAAAATTGTTTGTTCATTAAAGATGGCTTCTTCTTCATCACAATCTTCTTGTTCTTGTAGTTTCTGGTAGGTATAAATCGCCATTTCTAAAAAATGGAAAACAGATCCAGAAGAGCTCTTCCCTTCTTGGTCCTCTTCTTTTAGCTTTTTAAATTCAATTTTCAGTTCATCAACAAGTAGTGCCATTGTAAAAAGTTTTTTTAAACAACCCAAATATTTTTAGTCTTTCAAATAGTAATTTCCAAAAAGTCCCAAAGTCACCAAGCAATCCAAATACACACAGTCTGTTTCATTTAGCACTTTCTTCTTTTTATATTTTCTCTTCCTGGGGTTATAGTTCAGTTATAAAGCTCCAGTTGAAATATATCTTTTAGAAGTTTTGTTACAATTTCTCTCTAATCTTGTAAATTCCAAGCAGCCTCCTCCAAGAAAATCTTAATGTTAGTTCTTTTCCTCTCCCTTCCCACTTATAACCAAAAAAAAGTTTTTTTTTCAATGCTCAGAAATCTATATTGTCTCCTTAGCTTCAATTTTTAATTTAATTACCTGCTGATGCCAAAACAGATTTTTCCGATTTCTTCATTTGCTATCACCGTAAGGAAGGAGAGTGAGAAAAAAACAAACTTTCCCTTTTTACTTTCATTCACCACTTCTTCCATCTTCATAGGGAACGATGTATCTTTAATAATACTTAAAGTCCAGGGCATTTAGGTATTACTTGTCATCCCGGTTAGCCGAAAACTTTCACTTTCTCAGCTTCCTCCTGCACATTCTTATCCGGATGAAAGCTTCTTTGTGGCAACCATTACTGACCACCACTCCACCACTTTTGGAAAAGGGAGTTAAGCCAGCTGAGGAGCGGGGGGTTGCGATTCCCCCGAACCCCTGCTGAGTCTCCCCTGTCTTCAGTTACCTCTACGGGGTAACTATAGCCCCCAAATCCAGCTGGATTGGGGGCACTCCAGCAGCAAGCACAGCAGGAACCGTGCACGATCACGGATTCTTGCTGCCGCTGAAGCCTTGCAAACCGGAGACCTGTCTATCCTATTATATCTTGTGTATCACTTTCTTGAGAATTCTTAATCATCTTTTCTAATTTTTATCTCTCTTTTTCTAGCCACATGTATCTATGCCAAATCAAGTAGTATTCTGATTTTTCTTTCTCTCTCATTTTAAGTGTGAGCCATGTCCATTTCAGCACAGTTTGCTATTTTTGTATAATTAACTCTTCAGTTGGAATCCTCTGCTCTTTCCACATGTGCGCATAACCTTTTCTGGCCGCTGTCAATATGGGTAAAATTAAATATTTTTCTTCTTCAGGTATTGTTTTTGAATAACCCAAGTAAATAGATTTCCAGTTTGAATTCAATTTGGCATCCAATAATTTCTTGTGTCTAATTCCTAATTTTATTCCAATAGATCCCGGCCTGAGGGCAGAGCCACCACATGTGAAAGTAGGTACCATCAACTTGGCATTTCCAACAGTTTGGATTGGCATTCTGATATATCTTGGCTAATCTTGTTGGGGCTAAGTGCCACTGATAGAACATTTTATATAAATTTTCCTGATATGTTGCGGCCATTGTTAATTTATACTCCATAATTTTCCTACTCATCTGAATTTATATTATAACCGAAATTCCACACCCATGCTATCATTGTATTTTTTAATCTTTCTTCTTCCAATCTAAAATCTAGCAAGTATCTATAAGCTTTGGATATAAATTTTTGCTCTGGTCCAATTAATATCTCATCCAATTGATTTTGTCCCATACCAAACTCAAATTCTTCTGAATCTGTTTTGTATCTGTTTTGAATTTGGAGATACGGCCACCAATCAATTGTAATTCCTTGTTCTTTTAATTCTTGGTTTGAATTTAGTCTCCCTTGGCCATCTAATAGATCCTTGTATTTTATCATTTTGCCTAAATCTAGTCTATTAGGGAGTATCATGGGATGGGCTTGATTCTGTGAATTGGGTGCTTTGAATTTTTAATTTGTGTTTTGATCACATGTCCCTCCTAGTTAACTAAGGTTTTTCTAACATAGAAGACAACTATGTGACTGGATCCTGGTGATGGTGAACTTTCTCCTTCCTTGACTGATCATTCATTCACGGTCATTCATATCTTAGCTATTTCTAGAGTGAATTACTACTATGCATGCTACCTGAAGCTCTCCTTCGAAAAGCTGAAGCTGGTACAGAATGCACAGGCACAGTCAGGGACAGGCACACCTTAGCACACACATTACGCCTCTGCTCTATTAACTACACCAGCTGTCAATGTGCTTTCATGTGGAATTCAAGGTGCCAATTGTCACTTATACTGATGTTTATGGCATAGAATCTGGATTATTTGTGGAAATATCTTTCCCCAATGATTTCTACCCAACCCACTAAATCTGACTGAAGGAGAATGTTGCAGGTCCTAAAGGACTTTTTATTACAGGACATAAAAGAATGTCATCTTTTGGAACTTTGGAAGTATGCCTCTTCACTTGCAGTGCCTGCCCTTTGGAAGGATCAGATTGGCCCTGACACTAATGTCTTGTTATAAAGCATTGAAGACCTGGACATGCTCCTGGCTTAGAATTCGGGGAGTTCAGATGGCCCATTTATTGGTTTATGTTTTCTTATTTGGGTTTCTCTGCTGTGACAGTCTTAATTACTAAGGATGCAATCCATGAATATTTGCTGAAAAATAAACCTTTAGTTTCTATGAAATGAACATAATTCACTACCTAAGAAATTGACAAAGGTATATCTCAGTCTGGAAAATAGATTTAACAATACTAAAATGTTGATATCTTTGATGACTTCTGTATTTCATGTAGTCATGCCCCACATAATAGACTTACTTTTAAAGTAATTTTGCCACCGCACAGCACTGATGACAGGTCTACCTGAAACTTCAGCTGGAGGAGGTACTCAAAATATTATATCCTCATATTGTGACAGCCAATTTGGCATAGTTGTTAAGGTATCAGGGCAAACATTAGGAGACTGTGATTTTCCGTCTCACCTTAGGCACCAAGCCAGCTGGTAACCTTGAGCCTCTTACTCTCTCATGGACCCAGGAAGTAGGTCAAGTCAAAACTCTTCCAAAATTTTGCCAAAAACCCCCAGGGACTAGTCCAGGCAGTCACCAGGATTCAACAAGGCATTAAAAAAAAACATTTGGACTCCCAATCAATCAAATGATTTCTATAAAGCTTCTCAAAACCTCTTGCTTTTGAAATTTGGCAATGATTTCTGAGATGCTTCAGCATCTACTCTTTAGCAGACAGGGTTACTTTAAAGGAAGTAATAGGTAAAGGTCTTAAGAAATTGTACCTAGTCATTTTGATAACTACTTGTAGACAACCTATATTTCATATTTGGTTAAATTGAATAGATATCACTATTGCTACAGGTTTAACAACTTGAAGGAAATAGATTATCGAGATTCTTTCCAATCATTTCAATCTTGATTTTTGAAGGATAACCCTAGCTGTCCGGATGAATGATCTGTATCTGAAAAGAGGGAGTATAATCTTTTTGATGCTTCTGTATAACTCTGAAGTTTTTCAGAAACGGAAAGCAGCACTCCCCATATCTTATCTCTCTGAACATTATCAAATTATATTGGAAGACTGAACTTCAGCATCTCAGGAATTTATTTATTTTATTTATTTTATTTTGTCAAGCAATTATAAGATAACAGCTTTAAGTATAAACATAGTTATGAATACATGAAATGGATAAGAATAAGAAAAAAAAAGAAACAATAGGACAGGGATGGTGGGCACGTTGATGCACTTATGCACGCCCCCTTACAGACCTCTTAGGAAAAGAGTGAGGTCAATAGTAAACAGTCTACAATTAAAGTTTTTGGGGTTGGGGAAGAAACCACAGAATCAGGTAGAGTATTCCAGACATTGACCACTTTGTTGCTGAAGTCGTGTTTCCTGCAATCAAGTTTGGTGCGGTTTACCTTGAGTTTATATC
Source organism: Laticauda colubrina (assembly GCA_015471245.1). NCBI lineage: Eukaryota > Metazoa > Chordata > Lepidosauria > Squamata > Elapidae > Laticauda > Laticauda colubrina. The sequence goes on along the minus strand of BLBF01000002.1, from coordinate 90,354,107 downwards.
TATTGTGTGCTCTTGCATTGTTATGGTTGAAGCTGAAGTATTCATTGACAGGTAGGACATTACAATATATAATTTTATGTACTATACATAGATCAGACCGAAGGCGTCATAGTTCTAGGTTTTCTAGGTCTAGAATTTCAAGTCTGGTAGCATAATGTATTCTGCAATTGAATTGTTCTGGGGCAGGTTTCATCTTGCTTCCTGTATTATTATATAATTACAGTATATAAAAATCTAATACTAATATCTAATAATAACCCAAAGATCTATATTATACTATTGAGAAGGTGAATTCGAAAGAGCCTGTCATCAATATTCAGATTATATTTAGTAGACTATTCTTAGCAGTCTTCTTACCACAGTACTAATACTGGCACTGGGCAGCATATACATTTTCTAAATAAATAAAATATGAACTGTAAATATGACTTTACAGAACATTGATAATAGCTATTTACAAAATGAAACATTTGCATATACTGCAGTAGGCCAAGAATTAAATAACTCCTTTCTAAATTATTTATTCTTGATTTGTTTTATAATAGTATCACATATTGGTTTTAACTAAGTAAGACAAATTTTGTCAGTAATAGGCTGTTCTGATGCTATACTCTTTCCCTTCTCAGCCCCACCTGGATGATTAAGCTTTTTAATATTAATATTGTTGGTGATACCCAGTTGAAATTCAGCAGCAACCGTGCATACTTGTTGATTTAGCTCTCGTTTTGAAGATTTCTTGGAAGCTGTATCTAATTCTGTAAGCCATGGAGCTATAGGCAAGGGAAAGTGTCTTGAGTTGTCCAAAATAAAATAAATAATCATGAGAAAAATAATGATTAAAAATAGCAAAAGGAAAAAGGCATGCAATGGATTTTGAGAATGTATTTATTTACTTACTTGGTACATTTTCAATAAACATAGTGTCAGCTAGTTAAGAGCATGTGAAACCAAAGAAATAAGTAAATTAAAAGTTAAATAGTTAAATTCAACTATTAAACCAACAGATCTAAAGTATATTTGAAAGACCTTTTAGAAAGCTGACAAAGATGTTAGCTCCTTGGCTGTTCAGGGCATGAACAGTGGATTCCAGAAAGTTGGAGCAGCAACCAAGAAACTTCAGTCACAAATCACCGGAAGCTGATCTTACCTAACTGTAAGCAAAATTCCTCAGATAATTTCAATAAGTATGACTGTTCATAAGAAAGAGATATTCTTTAAAATAGCACAGACCTAACCTGTATAGAGATTTCAGAATAATAACCAACACTTTTTGTTTTGCTTGGAGATGATCTGGCAGTACTAGTTCCTGGAGACCAAGCTAGTGGAAATGTGAGGTACCTCACATTTGCTGAGACAGCAGCAAAGACATGGCTATCGTAAAGAGATATCTTACAGTACATCTTTTCCTGTGAATTTGCCACATCAAAGATTTGTTGTACCAAAAGAAGAGAACAGATGAAAACAAGAGATCAGGGTTGCATCTGAGTTGCCAAAAGTCCAGGCAAAAACTGGACAATAGGAAGTTAAGACTAGATGCTTTTGTATGACAGATCTCAATGCTCCTTAGTGTCCAACGTTAAGTTTGCAGAAGAAAGAAGTAAGTGGGAACTTTGTGTCACCTCATAGCATTTGTTCCTCATAGCATGTGTTCCGTCCGGAAAAGAAGCGCGTGAGACCGGGTTCCAACTAACAACTCTTTATTCGGTTAACAGCAACAGTAACAGAACATTGGCTCAAGCCGTGGCAGCCCTTTATATAGAGGCTTGCTTGCCGGCTTGTAGCCAATGACACTGATTTAATCTTGCCACCTTTGAGTGGCTTCTTGGATTGGTTCCTACTGAACCTATCCACTACTGGCCTTTTTGGCCAATCAGAATTGACTACTTGGAACCTTCCAAGTTATACAAAACACCCCTCCCCCTTTAGTTCAGTCCTACGTGAGTGACATAGTCGTGCAGATAGGTGGGGCTTTTTCTGGTCCTAGTTGACCTGCGCAGTTCATTCTCGCCTAGGACTTCAAGCGGTTCGGTCAGAATTGCTGTCTCTCCAGCTTTTCTCCATGGAACCGCCTGGAAGGGTGAGTCAGCACTGCCGCTCCCACCTGAGTTTCTCAGGCTGGTCGAAGTTGTTCTGCCGCTCCCTCCCAGTTCAACCAGGCTGGTTGAGCTGGCCTGGCTAGCACCTTCCAGGTCGGCTTCCCTTTCGCCAGGACTTATTCCGATGGTCTCATCTAACCGTAAGTGCTCTTTTTGATTGGTTAGATTTTTTGGTTGTGATTTTTATGGTTCATTTTCACACCCTTTTTTATTTATTTGTATTCCCCCCCCCTTGGTTTTGTTTTCATCGACATTTATTATTTGAGGTTGCACGGTTATTTTGCGCTCGATGTTGCGGGAACGAAGCTGGTCTATGTGCTGCTTCCACTCTCTTCCATCGTCCATGGTTAGTCGGTAGGACCGGGGCCTGTTACTTGTGTGATTGTGGCTGGAAGCCAAAGGGGGTCCCCAGTAAAATTCTTTGCATAGACCAGGTCGCCGATTTCAAAAGTGCGGTATCGGCTGGAAGAGTCGGGGGATTTCTCGCAAGTATAATTGGGGTGCAACCTATCTAAATGGGATCTGAGTTTTCTCCCCATTAATAATTCTGCCGAGCTCTTATTAGTTGTGCTACTGATGTGTTGTAGTGTAAGTAAGCAGTTTAGCTTGTCTTGGACTTCCCCAGGGTCCATTTTTTCAAGGCCTTCTTTTGTGAACCAGACCATTCGCTTGGCCCTACCATTCGCTGCCAGGTGGGCCGGCATGGTTAGTGCATGGCGTATATCCAAAGAGGCTAAGTATTGTTCAAATTGTATTGCTGTAAGTTGTGGCCCATTGTCAGATACCAACAAATCAGGTAACCCATGAATTGCAAATAATTTGTTTAGCTGTTTTATAACAGCGTCAGTTGTTGTGGATGACATTAAGATGACTTCAAGCGAATTTGAATATGCATCCACAACTATTAAAAATGTATTGCCCCTAGTTGGTCCCACAAAATCAATATGGATTCGAGACCAAGGGCCTCGTGGGGTCTCCCAATCCCGTATGGGGGCTTGTGGTGGTGTGGGTCTAGCTCTTTGACACTTGTGGCATATTGCAACCCAGCGTTCAATGTCCTTGTCTAAGCCAGGCCACCAGACATAGCTCCTGGCCAGGCTTTTCATTTTAACTATGCCTGGTGGCCCTCATGTAACATGCCTAACACCTCTTCTTGTAGTTTGGATGGAATCACCACCCGATCTCCCCACAACAAACACCCCTTTTGTATTGACCGTTCAGTTTGTCTAGTCTGGAAAGGTTTAACGTCTTGGCCTTCCGGCCAGCCTTTACCTACCCAAGTCAAAACGCGGGCAGTCAATGAGTCTTTCGCCGTGGCTCTGGCGACATCATCCGCAGTCAATGGAAGTTCAGGGCAGGTTTCTAGTTGTAGAGTGGCGGTGGCTGGAGCCGGGTCGTCCTCTAAGATTGGTAAGGGTGTTCGGCTTAATGTGTCTGCATGGGCGATTTGTTTCCCAGGTCAAAGCAGCAATGTATATGAATAGGTGGCCAGGAATTCTGACCATCTAGTCATCCGTGGGGATAGAATGTTCAGTGTGGGTTTATTCCCAACCAAAATCCCTAGTAATGGTTTATGGTCAGTAACAATGGAGAATGTTCTACCGTATAGGTATTCATGAAAGCGTTTTACTCCGGCGACGATTGCCAAGGCTTCTCTGTCTAGTTGGCTATAGTTGCGTTCGCTTTGGAGAGTGTTTTCGAATAAAAAGCAACGGGTGCCTCTCTCCCGTCAGGTAATTGGTGGCTCAGGATAGCACCGACTCTGAATGGTGAGGCGTCGCAGATGACCGTCAAGGGTAGAGTATTACTAAACTGAATAAGAACAGTGTCTGAGGTGAACATGACTTTTATATTTTGAAAGGCTCTTTTTTCTTTGTGACCCCAAGTCCAGACAGTTTTTTTTTATCTAGCAACCGGTGCAATGGTTCTGCTATCGTTGCTTTTTGGGGAAGGAATACATTATAAAAATTGATCAGACCCAGTCTGATGGATGGTTTTATTTCTAGGTCTGGGTGCGTCTTTGATTGCTTTGACTTTTTTTTCTGTTGGGTGAATACCTTGTTCGTCAATCAAATATCCTAAAAATTCGATGCGGTCAATGGCCAGGCAGCATTTTTCTTTTTTAACTTTCAGGCCGGATTCTCTGAATTCCGTTAGCATTTCCTTTAGTCTAGCTTCTAATTGGGACGTGTTTTTCGCTGAAATAAGGATGTCATCAAAGTATGGAATGATCCCTTTTATTCCATTTAATAGGCATTCCATGAGGCTTTGGAAGATGCCTGGGGCAACGCTCACTCTGAATTGAAGTCTGTTACATTTGAACGCCCCTCTATGCGTTACTATTGTTTGTGCCTCAGCTGTTATGGGGTCTACTGGAAGTTGCTGATATGCCTGGGCCAAATCGAGTTTAGCAAAAAATTTTCCTCCCCAAGTGAGTGCAGTAAGTGCTGCACTACTGGTACCGGGTATGCGTTTTGCTGTAGCGCATGTTTCAGGGAAGCCTTGTAGTCTCCACAGATGTGCACAGACCCATCTGGTTTTACAGGTGTTACTATTGGTGTCTCCCACCTGGCGTGGTCAATTGGTTCTATGAGCCCTTATGCAATCAATTTATTTAATTGCTCATCTATTTTGGCTTTTAATGCAAAGGGGACCCGTCTGGCTTTTAGTCTTCTCCGTGCTATTTGGGGATCTAGGCTAAAGGATATTGGGGTTCCCCGGTACCTGCCTAGAGTTCCGTCAAAGACATCCTGGAATTCGTGTAGCAGGTTCTCTTCCCAATCGCTCACGACTATTCGGCTCCCTCCAGTCATCCCGATACCCAATGGCGTGAACCATTCGATGCCCAGAAGGATGGGATGGTCTTGGTCAACTATAGTCAATGGCAGGACTTCAGCGTGTTGTTTGTAAGTTACTTTGAAGTGTCCCAGACCTACCACGGGAATCCTATTTCCCTGGTAGTCTTTGAAAATTAATTTTTGTTTTTTGAGTTCGTTTTGTCTGATGTTTGGAATCAAACGTCTAATTGTGTTCCAAGACACCATTGATAGAAAAGATCCTGAGCTGACCTCCATCTCACAAGGGCTTCCTTCAATGGTCACTACAATTCTGACTTTTTTTATGCTGTCCGTCTGTGCGCTTCCTATAGTGACAGTCTGATGTGTTTTTTCTCAGTTGCTGGTTCCCTTGCTGCGCTCCCATTTTCTATCGGCTTGCCTTGAGTCAGTTTTTGGTAGGGAATTACCATGTCTGCTAGGGCTGCTGTTTTTTCAATTGCAGCAGATTCTTTCAATATGTCACCTCTTCTTGCAAGCCCGACAGATGGCATCAAGAAACCTGCACTCGGCTCCGGGGTGGTTTCCTCCGCAGCTAGCGCATTCCCACAAATTTTTCTTCCTTTTGCACCTTTTTTGGTTTGCGTAAAGGTGATGGACCTCATCGTCATCTTCATCGGTGTCTGATGATTCGTCTAGGTCTTCGTGGTGTGTGGTTGTGGCAGCTTGCTTCCTTCCTCCGCCTGAGTTTCTTTCTTTTGGAAAGGTAGTCGTGTCAGCACTGGCATTGATCATTTTCATTGTGGCCGCTGATTTCTTTGCGGCTTCTGTGGCGGTTGCTTCTGCGATTGCCTCTGCCACCGTTATGTTAGGTCTGTTTAAGAGTTTGCTTTGAAGGGTAGAGTCCCTAAGACCTAACATGACATGATCTCGCATTGCCTCATCCATATTTTGGAATTCACAGGCTCCTCCAATATGGCGCAGAGCTGCCACAAAATCAGCAATGGTTTCGTCTTCCCTCTGGTCTCTCTTATAAAATTCATGTCTCTTGATAAGGGTTGAGACAACCGGTGCGTAGTGAGCTTTCAGCATTCAGTTAAGTTCAGACCAGGTCATCTGTTTCACGTCTCTGGGCTTCGCTAATGCCTTCGCCATCTTAAATACAGCTGGCCCACAATGTGTTAGGAAGACAGCCCTCTTTTGCCGATCGGAAATTTCTTCCATTTCATTGCTCTCCAGAAACATCAGGAAACAATCAATATAAGACTCCCAATCTTCTTCATTGGGATTGAATGGTGTGGGCGGCACGTTATTACCAGCTATCTCGTCTAGCGTGGTTTTTCTCTCGCCGCGTGCTCAGTCTCTGCTTCAGGACAATCCCATCCTCGTCACCAGTGTTCCGTCCGGAAAAGAAGCGCGTGAGACCGGGTTCCAACTAACAACTCTTTATTCGGCTAACAGCAACAGTAATGGAACATTGGCTCAAGCCGCGGCAGCCCTTTATATAGAGGCTTGCCTGCCAGCTTGTAGCCAATGACACTGATTTAATCTTGCCACCTTTGAGCGGCTTCTTGGATTGGTTCCTACTGAACCAATCCACTACTGGCCTTTTTGGCCAATCAGAATTGACTATTTGGAACCTTCCAAGTTATACAGAACAGATAGCTACTACTTTTCTAGACTACGCTCATAATTTCAGGTTCTGACAATAATTATGCCAACTACAGCCCAGCACCCTGGCCTTCTGAGTAAATAAGGGTCTTTTATAGATTTTATTATATAAAATGATAAACAAAAAACTAATCTTAAAAACATTAACCAGCAAATATCCTTTTTTCCAGGGCATCTCCTTTGTTACCCAGTACAAACAATAGTTCTGAAGACCAGTTCATTGACATTAATGTGGTTTTGGAAAAAGAATGTAATATGTTGTATAAAGAAGCTATGTAATAGTAATATATGTCAATGAGGTGCCTCAGTAATTCAGGCAAAATCTGAATGATTCATTAATGAAATATGGAAATGTTGAACATAGGTGAAGTGTAGCTGAATTTTTGTATACCATATACACCAGCTTTAATTATTATTTTAGGAAAAGAGGAGTCGAAACTATTCAGTACATCTTCATAATAAGATTGCTTTGTCAAAGGCATAATTGGTATTCATGACAGGCAAAATCATAATCACATTCCATCCTTGTAAGGATTGCATCACAGTCCAATTATAGCTAAAATACTGCATGTGTCAACTAATTAAAGGGTAATTAATAACATTATAATGTTATTCCACGGTAGTTTTGACATCTGATTGTCATAACAGAATATGTTAGGCAGATGGCTGAATGGTCAAATTCAGTAAATTATAATTTAGCAGTTGTGCAGAACATCTGTGAAAGTATTGGCTATTAATCCCAAAGATTTTGAGGACTACTTCATGTTTTTCTCCTTGTACTTGTGAATGATTTATTGAACACAAAATACATTCAAATTATGTCAATTGTGAATTGCCAGGTTTTTTTTTTACACCAGATACATTAAGTAGGAAGCTGAGATATTCTGAGCTACTACTTACATGATTTTTTTTCAGATTGCTCTGCTGCTAAGAAAGCGACAAATTATATGCATTATTTATAATAAATCTATTCCTCATGAATTGAGATTTGAAGTAATATTGTGCACCTTCTGATTTCTATGGCCAGAAAGAAAAAGAAATTATTTTCTTTTTTCATTATGCTGTTTTTCATTGCCATCTCTGATACTGAGTCAGTGTGGAACAGCATATTTTAATGTATCATGTCTACAACTGTTCCATCTTATTTATAGCAATATAGTGCCTTGACTTATTTTAGGCATCTGGACTTCAAGGGGCTGAAGTCAGAAAAATAAGATTAAGAGTAATGACAAAAAAAGATGGTGATAACTGAGCTCCTACAGAATAACAAGAACAAAATGAATGTTGTTGAGAAATAAGGAGGTAAAGAAATCTAAAGAAATCTGGTCCTGATGAAGACTGTGTCAGGAAGCCAGGGTGATGAGTGATGAAAGACATAATAAGGCAACAACTTTAATATCAGTAAAAGATCCTTGACAAAGTTGCAAAAGAACATATTGAATGAACCAGAAAGAGTAAGTTTATATTCAACTGGGATCTAGTGGAGATGCCAAGTGAGCATCCGAGAAAGAGTTCCTTCATAAAACAGGTTAATAAAATATTCCTGTTTTGTTTTTTTGTTGCAAGAATCAATAATTTCTTAGATCACATTCATCTATTCCAAACAAGTCTTGCAAAACATTTTGAAATGAAAATAGATTTCTCTCTCTTTCTCTCTCTCTCACACACACATCTATCTGATCAGTACCTTTCTATTCCATAAATATTTAATTCATATAATATTTTTCTTTAAGAAAAGTGTTCTGAAGTGTCCCTGAGAATACCAGGATATAAAATAGCAACTTCTTGTTAACTTTATATCATTCTCTAGAAGATAAAGAGGAATGGGGGCAGAAACTCAACAGTTAACAATTACATTTTTGTGTTTAGGGAGGATGCATAGATTTTAATTCTATAGAAGCTGGAATTCCCAGGATTAGGAGTGAGGAAAAGCAGGAGAGCTTGGGACATTATGGGAAATATCACAAAAATATATTCAATCTATTTACTTTTTATTTCATGGCAAACCAAAAAGATTAAATTAACATACAATATCATGCAGAAAGTGTAAATAACTTCAGGAATAGAAAATAAAAGTGTTTATAGCCCACAAGATATAACTGTGTTTTACAATAATTATTATATATTTTTATTACTAAAGACAATAGTACAGACAAGGCTTGGGTGCAGTCTGTCTCATTATTCATCTTTGCCTTTCATAGTTTCTTTTATTATTTCCTCTTTTTTAAATACATGTACCCACACATTCTCCATTGTGGTGAAGATAGCATCCAGGATTAGATTGTTAGTCGCTGCTTGGTGATTGGACTGAGTCTGTCAGACCTTTGAGAACACTCCCCTGTTGCTAAGGTTGCCCCAGAAATTGACTCAGTCAAGCTAGCTGGATGACGTGTATTTGATTGCTCCAAAAAAACTTCAAATTCATTGAAAATTAGGTCTAAAACCAATCCTGAAAGCTATTCCATTGGCAGTCTACTACTTAGGCGGCTGTCAAAAAGGAACAATCAGTCAGGGCTTCTGCCCAGATCGTCCGGAAATAGATCAGCTGAGGGCCGATCTGCATTGTGGCTAAAGGTGTTTCACAGTGGTGTTTCAGAGGAACCTCCACACCATTCCAGTGTTTGGCTTGGGAGGGCTTTGGCAGCTTCACAGGGCCACCTCAGAAACATGTGATTACCGTGGCAGCGCTTTAAATAGGGCCGAAGACCAGCTGTAGCAAGAGATTGTGATTAATAACAGCTTCGGATCTTCTCCATTGTCACTGGTCTGGGGATTGTTCTGCACCTTTGTAGCCATAGGGCAGTAATTCCTGGGAAAGTTTGAGCACCGGGGACGGTTTATAATGACGGATTCCACTCAAAACGCTGGCTGCACAAACAGGAGAGCAGAAAATGGCTCGTAGGCCATCATACTCTTTCAGCCCTGCAGCCCCAAATTTTTCAGCCCCCTCTGAAAGCCCCAAGCCAAGGGATAGAGCTGAGGGGCTTGAAAGAGCTCCAAGGCAGCTGAGCGGGATGAATGCTGCAGGACAAGGCATTGAATAGATTGTGGGCTAAAGCAGGGGTCACCAACCTTTTGGACCTCAGGGACCCCCCAAACTCATAATTTTAAATCCTGGGGACCACTAATATGAATTTTGACTGCCAATGGCTTGCTGACAGTGGGGGAAGGAGGAGAGAGAGAGAGAGAGAGAGAGAGAGATCTGATCTCACTTCTCTCTCTCCCTCTCTCCCCCCCCACAAACACACACAGAGGAAGGGGTGGGATTCAAATTTCTTAACAAATGGTTCTTTGGGTGTGGCCTAATTTGTGGGTATGGCTTGATGGTCATGTGACTGGCTGGACATGGCTTGTACATAAATATTATAAATATTGATGTAAATATTGATTTTTTTATTAAAAAAGAGCAACTTTTACCCAAAATCAGGCAAAGCAGGCAGACAGATTGAGTTGCTCACAGAACCACAGATTCATTCAGAGATCTATCTTTCTGCCATCAGCTACCTGAGTCTGCACTGAATAATAGAAGCTTCAGCACTAAGGAAGGTTAAAAGCAGAGCCGAAGATCTAAAGATTATCTAGAAAACAAGAAATCCAACACTTTTCTGCTTTCTAGTTAATCTAAATCTCCTGGCACTGCAGAACAGCTGATGGTCGGGGGGGGAAGGAAAAATAGCAATTTAGTAGGCAAGTTTGCCGAGTAAGGAGTGAGTGGGTAGGGAGGGTTCCCATGGGCCATATGGGCTGCGCAGCCTTGTGTTCCCATGCAGCCTGGATTAATTGCTTTGGGGTTGCTCTGGTGATGACATTTCTCTGCAGCCCACCAGTTGATGATCACTGGACTAAAAGACAAGTGGCCAAAAAAAGCTCAGAAATAGCACCTACCAGCTCCATGTCAGATTCCCGCCAAAATGAGGAGCAACCATTACCAAAAGGAGCCAGGCCTCTTCAGTCTGACAGGAGAGTATTATCAGACATGGCCACAGGGGAAGCTGAACGGCAGGATTTAATACAGGATCCCTAGAAGGCTCTGAAATAAGAATTTTTTTCTCTGTCTGCCCAGCAACTGAGCAGCTGACGATAACTGCCCATAGAACCAGAGGCTACCTTTACTCCCATGTCAGCGGGATTCTGTCCAGCAGTGGGACAAGAGCCTGAATTTCAAATAAACATGCAGGTTCTGTTAGCTGAGGCAGTGATTAGGGTGTAGTAGCAGCCTTAAAACAAACCAGGCGATCACCTTCTGAGGCTTCCTTTTCCTCTTCAAAACATAGCATGAGACAGAGGTCCCATTATGAGGATGATCTCTCCATTTATTCAGGGTCTGATTATTATACTCCTGCTGAGATGCCCACTCTAATCCATCTGACATGGGGCAGCAGATGGATAGAGGTTTTTCTGATGATGAAGGCCTTGATTCTGACCAGCCCGCAATTTCAGGGCTTTTTCAACTTGCCCTTTTCAAATTGCTTCTCTTTAAGGCAAAGAATGCCAAAGGGCAAGGCAAGGCTCCCGAACTACCAGAGCCAACAGATGCCTCAGAAGACCCTAATGACCTACTGTTCTCAGAGAAGACCATAATGGCATCCCTGCATCAAAGATGTTCACAACAGTCATCCAAAGGCTGTGGTGTTCTCCTGGATCAGGCCTAAGCCCTTCTTCCCTGGACAGGTGGTCATTCAATGTGGGAGCAGATATTTCCAGAGCCCTGGAAGTGCAAACTGTGGATACCCCAGTAGCGGCCCTGCAATCCAACTCTGACATTCTTGGGGAGCCCGAGGACTCATTCAGGGAAGAGGACAAGAGGCCAAACAAACCTTCCAGAGAATGCATCAGTCAGCGGCTTGGGCAGTGAAGGCCTCCACTGCTGCATCCTTTTTGAACTCATCTGACTACAAGAACTACAGGAGAGAAAACCAATTAATGATGTCAGATCCCACAAGCATATTAATAAGCTCCTAACAGCTATGGAGTTCTCGACTGATGCCACCCTCAGTGCAGCCAGATTTGCCTCAAAGGCGATAGGATCATCTATAGCCTCTTGCCGTCTGCTCTGGCTTAAATAATGGCAGGCAGACATGAGACATAAGTAGAGGTTGACCACTGCCCCCTTCAAAGGGGATAAATTGTTTGGAGAAGCCCTGGACAAGATGCCGGTGGACTCAAAGGACAAGGGGAACATCTTACCTTCCAGGTCCAGAAGAAGCGAATTCCGCTTGATACCCTATTTCAGATGTCCCTCTTTTAGGGCACCTGAAGCTGGAGCAGGGTTTACTAGACCCCAGAGGCCTTTCATCCCCAGGCAGGATCAACAGCAGGACAGGACAGGTAGAAATTGCCCACCCAACAACAAACTGCCTTTTTGAGGGGCTGGGGGTCATCCCTACTGATGCCCCAGATAAATCTATCATCAATCTTCCAATTGGAGGACATCTGGCCTTGTTTGCCAGGTGTTGGGAGGAAGTAACCATAGACATCTGGATCCTGGAGATGGTCCGTTCGGGCCTTTCTCTAGAGTTCCTCTCTATACTCCAGAGGTTTTTCATTCATTGTCCTGTTTCTAAAATCAGAGAGAGAAAGGTCCTCATGGAAACAGCTATCCAACAATTGTTGGAATACAGGCTATTCAGCTGGTGCCTGAGGACTAACAGGAGATGGGATTTTATTCCATCTTGTTTGTAATACCTAAAGCCTTAGGGGGATGGAGGGCAATTCTGGATTTGAAGCGTTTGAATCACGGGGTGAAATACAGGTGGTTTAAAATGCACTCTTTCCAGTCTATTCTGGAGGGAATTAGGGAGGGGGATTTCTTACCTCCATAGATTTAACTGAGGCCTACCTTCATGTGCCAATTCTTCCGGCCCATAGACTATTCCTCAGATTCTGCTGCAACAGTAGGCATTTTCAGTACAGGGCCTTGCCCTTTGGACTTCCATACGCTCCCAGAACATTTACAAAGCCATTGACAGCCCTGGCAGCCCACGTTAGGGACATTCCAATCAGAGTCCAGTGCTATCTGGATGACATCCTGGTCTAGTCATCCTCCACATTTCCAGCAGTAGAGGAATTGGAGACTACCATCCAGGTACTCTAGGAGCATGGCTTTTCTGTCAACGAGGCCAAGAGTCACTTCATTCATACCAGTAGATTGCTCCATCTGGGAGCTGTGATAGATATTATAACGTGCGAGGTGTTTTTATCCCAGGAGCTTTAGGAGAGTATTAGGGAATTGATTGGGCATGTAAAATCTAAGAACAGAGTTCCCCTGGCTACGTTTTCTAAACTCCTAGGTAAATTGATCTCATGCATTAATATAGTGCCCTGGGCTAGATTGCATGCCAGGGCACTCCAATGGTTTCTTCTTCCTTATCAGAGGACAGGTAGGAGTTACTGCCATTCCCAGTCAGGTTAACCCCGGAAGTCATCAAAACCTTTAGATGGTGGTTATCTGAGGCCCTTTCCTTAGGGCTTATTCAAAGACCCTGACTGGCTGGTGCTGACTACAGATGCCAGCCTTTATGGCTGGGGAGCTCATCTCCAATCCAGGATGGTCCAGGGACAATGGTCCATGTTAGGGATAACATTGTTCACCCTAACTGGTTTAGGTGAAATAATAACTATGAATCATAGTTAGTGTATGCAGCTTTAAATGTAAAATGGCAATTGTGGGTGTGGTTATGAAAACCATATAAAAGTAGCAAGGCTA
>BLBF01000002.1:90257964-90340460 GCA_015471245.1 Laticauda colubrina | reverse complement strand
TTAGCTTGTCTACCTAACCCTGGTTGGGGAACCCAGGCTTAACAGTCCCAGACAGATTTGAGCCACACTGTCAATTAGCTCGAACTTAGGGCAGTCCATCTGGCCCAAAGGGGATTACAGGACACAGTAAGAGGGACATCCTGGTCTTAACTGACAGTGTGCATATTAACCTCCAAGGAGGAACACATTCCAGACCCCTGATGCTGGAAGCAGAGCAGCTCTGCCTCTGGGCAGAGATGCACCAGGTATCGCTCAGAGACATTCATTACAGATGCCATTCAAACTTTCTCTGTTTTAAAATGAATGTTTTGATTTGTTTTGTTTTAAAAATCAAAGATTGTACTTTACAGTGGTGGGATTCAAATTTTTTTACTACCTTACTGTGAGCGTGGCTTAGTGGGTATGGCAGAGGAAGGATACTATAAAATCTCCAGTCAGAGGGGGCATTTGCCAGTTCTCCAAACTACTCAAAATTTCCGCTACCAGTTCTCAAGAACTGGTCAGAACCTGCTGAATGCCACCTCTGGTACTTTATGTCAAAAACAATGATCTTTCCATATAAAAAATCCAAGTCATAATATCTTTTAGCTGTGATTCACTGAAAACAAAATATTCTAAAATTTTGTCAATTTGGCTTTGAACATCTTGTAAATAACTGATAAATATCCAACTTTAAAGCAATTTGGTTTTTATTTCACATTAACTGTGAATGAAACACTTAGCAATATTCTATTGTAAACTCTGCTCAGATTTATGTTGTATAATGTTGTTCAAATATAAAAGAGCAATTGCAGATATTTGAGTCAAAGATAAAAGTCAGAAATATTTTTAGGCTGAGTAACTAGGGCAGTACAAATCTTTGTGAGGGAACTTTGATTTGATTGAAGTTTCACTGAAATTCCTGAAAGTAAAGCCATACAGCATTTCAAGATAAGTTGGATTGGCTCTACCACTGGGCTTTCTGGAAGTAAAATATCTTGCCTCTTAGTTAAACCCTCCTTTTGCTTCATTTTTCTTCATTTATTTAAATAAGCAGGGAATCTCCATTAGATTATCAAAGGTTTTAAAACAAAATATATCACTCTAAATGTGTAAAATCAGATATGATTTTAGTTTGCAAAAGTTCCAGGAACTGCATAATGGAACTGGGAGTGATTCTTTTTTAAAAGATGAAGGAGAAGGAGAAAGAACAGGAGGCAAAAGGTTAACTTGTATTATAAAAATAGCGCTACAGCACTGAAAGGAGCTGTTTCTGGAACTTCCAGTCAGTGAACTCCAATCAGTCTCTTTAGCTAAGATCAAAAGAGACCAAATCTTTAAACAAGTCTTCACCTAATCTACCATATTGTGGAAAAACAAAATCCATTCAATTGCCTCATTTTGATTACCTATTTCAACAACAAAATAATCTGAAAAATTATATTCTTCCATTTCAGATCTCATTACTACAGAATACATCTGGGTGAAATGAAATTATTTCAGTGGCCAAACCATGCTTATTGAGGTAAAGTCTTACAAGTACTATCCTGGGATAGGTGATTGTCAGACATCAGATATTTTTTGATAAAAAAGAGTTAAGTGTCACCATATTGGTTATAGTTGACTTGATTAGTGTGATTGTGTATTGTACTACCAGAACAATGGAGTAAGAAGATTTGACTGAAATAATGGTTCAGGCAAATCATAATACTAAAGTACCCTGGGCAACACTTGCATTTATAGCCAAGATTATTCTTATTTCCTATTTTAGTCCATGGAGCATTAAAACACACATATGTACTAAATCATCATATTTTTTTAAAAAAGAGGCTGCAATTTTCATTAAATATATGTTTTATATTTTTTTTCCTTTTTAATAAACACATTGCTTTTCCCAAATCGATGCATGCATGAATGATCCATTGTCAAGGCTGCAAGCTGGTTTTTGGATACTAAAAGGCTAAGAGAAGTCATACATGGACATTATGAGTAGCATCTTCTGAGCTGAGTCTCTCAAAATTCACTTTTGACATTTCAGACATGTGATTTAGAAATTCTCACAAGGATCAGTCACTTAATTTTCAATAAACTTTAAATGCAGCACTGTAAACATTATAATATTGGTATTATATTCCGACTGAAGTTTGTACTCAAGCTTTCTTCTAAATATCATCTGTTATCCCATTGGAACATGTGTTTCCTATGCCAATGTCCCTAATTCAATTCTTGTATCTTCAGGACAGTACATTTTTTTGAGTGGAGTATTGTTTGGAATATTGTTTGCCATAATTTGGTTAATGGTTCATGATTATGACTTGGTTTAAGAAAGCTCTTTATATTCAAATGGTCTTTCTTGATTTATAAGGAACAAGTTTTTGCTTTTTTCTTCTTCTCCTATTGTCAGTTCTTTCAGCACATATTTTAAGAAGTAAAACAGTGGCAGTGATCACTGAAGACAGTAATCATGTAATATTTTAACAAATATTGTTATTTTTAAGATTTTCTCATACATTTAGAACATTTAAGAGATGAAAAATTTGAGACTGAGAAACTTTGCATTACCTCAGTGTGGTTTGATTTCTCTTAACAAAGCTAAAATTATATTTGCAATCAAATGGAAATTCACGACTGATTTCACTTTAAACTTTCATCTAGAAAACTTTATTCAACTATTACTGAATTATCTTTATACTGAAATGAATGTTCATGAGCTGTACACTATTTTATCTCTTTAAGATATCTATTATAAGATGTCTGTAAAATACTTTTCAGTGGTTTGGAACTTGATGATCTGAGACTGACACTAATTAAGCTAAGCACAGTTGCACTGTTTCTTCCTTTCTGAAGTAGTGCTCAGTTATTTTTCATACATATATTTAAAGATTTTGCAATAGAATCTATTCCATAACAAGTAAAAATCAGTAAATCAATAATGTGTTAGGTCAGCATGTAAATTTCCTTCCTGAAAAATAAAATAAATACTTCACTTCAAACAACCTCAAAGCATGCTGTCTTAACTTTGATTCCAAATTCTAAATAGTTGTTCAGAACTGAATATGAATCTGAGCAAACAACTAGAGTGGTACAATATTTACACCACTTTCTCAGAAACTATTTTTCACTAGAAAATAAGAGTGATTCTCCTTTCTCCTACCATTCTGTGAATTGGATCTGGAATTCAACATGAATTAATGGCAATTTAAAATTGAAAATAGAGATGACATGGTTTATATAATGTTGCATATTTTAATTAGCAAGCTGCCAAACGTGAGCCTTAAATAAATCTATAGTTGTGTGTCTAATATAGTGTATGGATTTGAAGAATTTCTTGCTCTAAATTCTTCACCCTAGAAAATAAAAAAGCCTCAGATTGTATTTTCCTTTCACTTTCTTGTGATAGCAGGAAGTGCTTATTTGAACTCACTTTGATCTAAGTACAAAACTGAGTTACCATAAGCTCAGCTTTCGTTTATATTTCATACTTAAAATCAGTGGAGAAGAAAGTGAAAAAGAAAAGGAACTTTCTACATCCCAAGATTAAAGAGGGCTTGCATAATCAAGGATGGTAGAGGTAGGAGAAAATGATTTTGAGCTTATGGCCTAAACAACCAGTAAGAATATTTCTGTTTAGAAAAAAAAATAGCTAACTACAAGAAGTACAGGTTACTAACACTAATTATCCATAAATAATCATATCCATTATTATCCATATGCAAGTAGAAAGTAGTTATATTGTACAGACTCAAGACTCTTCTGAGAAATCAGTCTCCAATTAAACACAAAATCCATATTAACTGATTAATATTTGTTGAAGATAATTTACAATACAGAATAGAGTAGAATAGAATTCTTTATTGGCCAAGTGTGATTGGACTTAGGGGTGTTGTGGGTGACTTAATTGGGGGTGTCTTAATTCTCCCCCTTGCATCTTCGGGTGAGTGGGCGGCAACAGCTTGGATGTTTGGGAGACCTTCCGCCACCGTTGCTTTCCCTTCTGCCTTGCTGCCGCAGCATTAGAGGAACACCGTGGCGTTTGGCGCAGCCACATGTGCCCAGTCAGGGCTCCTCCCTGCAACTGGAGCCCTGAGGAGACATTTGGCTTCAGGCGCTCCCGTCGCTGCCTTCCAAGGGAAGGCACTCGCCCGAGAGGATCTCTCCCGCTCTCTCTCTCTCTCTCTCTCTCCCTGCAAGGTCAACGTCTGCACTGCAGCTGAGAAGGAGGAGGCTGCAGCCAGTTCCTCCTGCTTGCTGAGAGGTGAGGACGCTATGGCTTTGCAGAGCAAGCAAAGCACTGCTCGCCTGGACGAGATTTGGGAATGAGGGGCAGGAGGAGGCATGCATGCACCCGCGACTTGCTTTCCCAGCTCTGCCCAGCCCATACGGCTCTGGCGCGGCCCTGGTGGGATGAGCAGAGGGTCCAGTGGGGAGGCACTTGCTGCCCCAGGCTAAGCTGACAGGTGGGCCCTCCTTCCTGGCGGAAGAGCTCTCACCAAGGCAGTGAGCGCCTCCCCTCGGGACCCTCCGTTCATCCCGCCAGGGCCGCACCAGAGCAGTGCAGGCTGGGCAGAGCCAGGAAAGCGACTGGGCAGAGCCGCGGGTGCGTGCATGCCTCCTCCTGCCCTCGTTCCCAAATCTTGCCTGGGCAAACAGCGCTTCGCTTGCTCTGCAAAGCCGCGGCTTCCTCACCTCTCAGAAAGCAGAAGGAACCAGCTGCAGCCTCCTCCTCCTCCTCAGCCACAGTGCAGACGTTGACCTTGCGGGGAGAGAGAGGAAGAGATCCTCTTGGATTAGTGCCTTCCCTTGGAAGGCAGTGATGGGAGCGCCTGAAGCCAAGTTTCTCCTCAGGGCTCCGGTTGCAGGGAGGAGCCCTGACTGGCCACACGTGGCTGCGCCAAACACCGTGGTGTTCCTCTAATGACGTGGCAGCAAGGCAGAAGGGAAAGCAACGGTGGCGGAAGGTGTCCCGGTATGAAGTGCTCCACCAGCGCAGGCAACACCATATCCAGGCATGCAAGTACTTCCTAAATGCAAGCCCTCCCCGCCATTCCCCCCCCATTTTGCATGTTTAATATGGGCCTTAATTTGGGGGCAGGGGCTTAATTTGATTTTATGTCAATAAAACATGGTGGGGCTTCCTATTGGTGGAGGCCGTATTGTTGGAGAAACATGGTACATTCGTCAAGAATCATAAGGCTAATAATAGTCATAGGGTACAATAAGCAATGAAATCATACTAGGAAACAGTCAATAAAAATCGTTAAGATACAAGCAACAGTTACAGTCATACAATCATAAGTGGGAGGAGATTGGTGAAAGGAAGGATGGGAGGATTACTCGTAATTGTAATAGGAATGTAGACTTAGTAAATAGTTGACAGTGTTGATGGAATTATTTGTTTAGCAGAGTGATGGCATCTGGAATTTCTCTCCATTCCTCCGAGGCACTTCATCTGTTGCCCCATCTCCAAGAACTCCACCAAGAGGGATCTTATGGATATGGCAATTCAACATCTCCTGGACATCCAGGCCATCAAGCCAGTTCTGGAAGATCAACAGGGGCACGGATTCTATTCAATCCTCTTCCTAGTTCCAAAGTCCTCGGGGGGGATAGAGAGCAATTCTGGACCTCAAAAAATTAAACATCCATTTGAGGTACAAGGGGTTCAAAATGCTTTCTCTGAAGTCAATCTTGGACGACATCAGGGTGGGCGACCTCCTGACTTCCATCGACTTAATGGAGGCCTACCTCCACATGTCCATCCTTCCCCTGCTCCGACGGTACCTCGGATTCTGTTACTTGGGCCATCATTTCCAGTACAGAGCTCTGATGTTTGGCCTAACCTTTGTCCCCAGGTCCTTCACAAAGGTTCTAGCAGCACCTAAGGACAATCTCAGTGTGTCTCTAGTGCTACCTGGATGACATCATCATCCAGTCTTTCTCACCCAGCTAGCTCAGAAGGATCTGGAAATTACAATCCATGTTTTTCAGGAACATGGATTTTCCATCAATTTTCAAAAGAGTCATCTTGTACCAACTACTCATCTGCTCCATCTAGGAGCAGTTATAGACACCAGGCTGTGAGATCTATCTTTCCCAGCAGCGACAGTCACCCAAATCAGGATGAAACAACTCATTGGCCGTATTCTCTCAGCTCTTGGGAAAGATGGTCTCTTGCATAGCCATAGTTCCTTGGGCCCGATCACACTTAAGAACCTGGCAATGGATCCTGCTACCATTCCAGACGGCAACAATTCCACCTCCAAGGTCAGGGTACCATTAGAGACACTCAGGTCCCTCAGGTGGTGAGTGTCCCCAACAATAGTCAAGGGAACACTGTTCAAGGAGCCCAGCTGCCTGACCTTGACCTCAAATGCCAGCCTGTTTGGATGGGGAGCCCACCTCCAGCACCAGCAGGCTCAAGGACAATGGTCTCAGGCAGATTTGAAGAACAACATAAGCTGGCTGTAGCTCCGAGTGATCCACTTTGTCAGTGGTGGTATGCTACCAGTTCAGTACGGTTCTACCAAGCCGGTAGCAGTGATGAGCAGCGGAGACTGTACTGGTTCTCTTTGCCACTCTGCTGTTGGGCCCACCCACCTGCCCAGGCTCCCATACTCACTTTTATCTTCTGCTTTTGAAGCGCAGCTGCTTTGTGCAGCACAGAAGAATGCTGCGCGGCAGCTGCTGAAGCGACCGGGAGAGTGCAGGCTTGCAGGAGGTGAGTTGGAATGCCTCTGCGCCTGTATGTGCACATGCACAAATCACACCCACCAAGCCATTCCCACTGAACCAGTGATAAAATGTTTTGAATCCCATCACTGTTCTTCACCCTCCGACACTTCCAGACCACTGTAGAGGGGCAAGACTTACTGATCATGACAATGTGGCCACAAAAGTGCACATCAACTGCCAAGGGGGCATCTGCTCAAGGTCCCTCATGCGTGAGGCGGGCCAACTATTTCTTTGGGCAGAAGCTCACCTGAGTTCCATTAAGGTGGAGCACATCCCAGGAGTGACAAATGCACAGGTGGACTTTCTCAGCCAGACCACTGTGGACCACTCTGAGTGGCGGTTGCACCCAGACTTTTTCCAGGAAATGTGCGAGAGATTTGGCCTCCTGGTCCTGGACTTGTTTGCCACCGCATGAACTCACAACTGCTCAGATATTTGCACCACAGCAAAGGAAGTCAATGCCCTCTGCTGCCCCTGGCCCAAAGACCTATTATATGCATTCCCTCCTCTTCCCATCATACCAGGAGTAATCAGGAAACTTCTAGTGGAACAGAGATATTACTCATCACTCCCCATTGGCCTAGACAGCCATAGTAAGCAGATCATATCAGCCTCCCTGTGTCCTGGCCTTGGAGAATCCCTCGGGACAGGGGTCTTGGTCCACCTGGAGCCTAAGTGGCTCCAACTGACTGTCTGGCACTTGAGAGGAGGATCCTGATGAGGGACAACTTTTCAGGGAAGGTGATACAAACTATCCAGGCTTCCAGGAGGACTTCTATCAAGAGAATTTATAACTCTATTTGGAAGGCACTCTGCAGTTGGTGTACTAGGTTGAGTCTGGACCCCATGTCTGTCTCCATTCCAAGATCCTGGACTTTTTACAAGACAGTCTAGACAAAGGGTTATCCCCAAACACTATCCAGAGACAAGTGACTGCTTTGTCCTCGGTGCTGATTTATGGAGACTTGGAATCCATAGCACACCATCCAGTAGTATGTGATTTTTTAAGGTGGGTGGTTAATTTGAAACCACCTGTTATACACAAGTACCCAACTTGGGACTTGTCTAAAGTTTTACACGCCCTTACCTTAGCACCTTTTAAGCAACTTAGGTCTATGAGTCTGTGATACCTGTCATTCAAAGTCGCCTTTTTAGTGGCCATCACCTCGGCCAGTCGAATTTCGGAATTGGCTGCTCTCTGCCTCAGAGAGGAACTTTGCACTTTCCATGCAGACAGGGTGGTTCTACATCTGGATCCCTCCTTCGTCCCCAAGATCAACTCCTGGTTTCACTGGGCCCAGGAAATAGTGCTGCCAAACTTCTGTCCAGGACCTTCTCATCCATTGGAACAGAAATGGCACACTCTGGACATGAGGAGGGCACTACATAGATATCTCAAATGAACTGCACTTCACCGTAGCTCTGAATCACTCTTTGTCTTATTCCAACTGTCTTCTCTAGATTTAAAGGTCACTTCATTGACCATAAGCCATTGGATAAGGGTGTGTATAGCCAAGGCCTATGAGACACAGTCTATTCCTGTTCCCAGATGATTAACAGCCCACTCTACTCGAAGCACTGGGACTACAGCCACATGGGCGATGCTGGCTTCGATTGAAGAGATCTTCAGGATGGCAACATGGTCCTCACCATCTCCTTTTGTGCACCACTATAAGCTGGACACATTCGCCTTGACTGAGGCTGCCTTTGGCAGGATGGTACTTCAGTGAGTGTATGTCAATAGAAGGGACTCAGGACCAGACCAATTCCCACCCATAGGGACAGCCAGACTTTGGTATGTCCCATGTGTGGATTCTCCAATCAATATGCTGGAGAAAGAGTGTTGTCTTACCTGAAGGCTTCTTCTCAGCACGGCAATGGAGCATCCATTCCCTACCTAGAGACCGTCAGGTGCCTTCCTGTGTCTAGCACAGGAAGAGCCAATGCCAAAGAGTCATTCAGATGACTGTGCCTTCGTCGTGATCTGGGAAAGTGACAGAGGGGCATGGTAAAAGTTTAAGGACTCAGTCTCTGGGCAGAAAGGCATGTATCAACCTATGTGTGAATTCTCCATCGCCGTGCTGAGAAGAAGCATTCAGGTACGACAATGCTCTTTTTATCATGTATGGGGGATGTGTAAAAAGTCAAAATATTTCTTATACAAATAAAATACAATATTTCAGGACATTTTGAAGACTAATGCACATTTGAAATCAGAGGCTTTTATTTTGGGTCTAATGGACAAATGACTGGAAAAAAATGGAATGTTGTTTTTATATAAGACACTATTACTGTATGCTCAAAATTAGAAAAGTTCAACATTACTCACAAGACAGGAATGGTCAGTGAAAAGGATGACATTTGCAGATGTAGCAAAATTGACTTCCTTGATTAGATAAAAGATATTATCTACATTTATGGCTGACTGGAAACTGTACACTTTTTGCATAAAATAGGAAGAAAATGCACTTGTGTTTTGATGATTAGAAAAAAGTAGATAATAGGAAAAAGCTTTTTTTGTAACTATACATACTGTAATTGATAATTCGGTAATTATATTTTTTGCAAAGGAAATCAGAAGTTTATTCTTTCCCTTTTTAACTTTTTCCTGCAATTTTGTCTGTCTTTTTTCTTTATTCTGTATTACTTTGTGTTAGTTTTTATGATCTCTTTACAAAATTAATAAAATTTATTTTAAAAAATAAATGTAACTCAAGAAAAAGTACAGAAATTCTATGATCATTTGTATCATTTTGCCACACAGTGAAAGAAATTAAATAAATGGTTCCCTGTATTTAATCAGATAACTAGTTTGCCAAGTGATTATGAAATGCACATTTTGAAGTTACTGCCTAGAAAATAATTATGTTTACCCAAGCATGAGAAAAAGAAAAATAACAGGATTTAGCACTGGTACTTATTTTAGAAAGTTATAAAAAATCTTTCATGGACAAATGCTGATTATCAAAACAAATAAATTCTCCCATGAGCTGTTCAGAGCATCCAGTAGTGGAAGGTGCTTCAGTCTCTGCATATGTAGGCTGGGCTTAATTTGTGGAACACACCTCCTCCTCCACGGGACTCCTTCTCAGCATTCCCCAGTTTTGGCTCAGCCTCGTGAGAGATAGGCAGTGCTTGTGATTCTTCCTTGACCGAAACAGGAAAAATTCTTTCATGGCCAGCAGGTTTGACAGTTAATCAGCTTGTCTTTAGCCTATTATCCCAAAATGTTTTTGCAGCCAGACAGGTCTGATTCGGGGAAGCGCTAATTCGCACCCCAAACAGCAGGAGGCTTCGGCGCCACCTCTTCACAGCCGATTTCTCTACCCCTGCCATTTTTATCGCCGTAGCATTTCTCTTGTTTATTCTGTCAGTGGCATGAGCCTTTTGCTCCAAACCGAGTCGTATCGCTCTTCCCCTTCCCCGAACGCCGTTTGAAGCGGAGAACTCAAACTTATGATAACTCCCATTTTTCCCTCCACTTAGCTTAAGAGAAAGAATCACTGATGGCTATTCGTTTATGAGGCGGGAAGTTGCCGCTTGAGGAGCATGCCAAAAGTTTAATGGCTGGAGGCCATTTTGTGCCATCAAAACCTTGTGGCCTTGTGCCAGTTATTCATTCTTGAGCTGTGTGAGGTAATTCTGCTCAGAGCAGCAGGTTCCCTTCAAGAGTCTGGGAACTATTATACCCTCGTCTTGGTTTGGCTACATTCGAGGCTATTTTTTTTTTATTTACGTTTTAAATCGTTGGCTTAACCCTCACAGCCCAATTATCTCAGTGGCACAACAGCGAGCACCCAGGCCTCTGTCCACCTGTGCAGGGAAGCTGTTGAAGGCCCCTACACTTATCAACCTGGGCCTTAGGCGTTCGCAATTCGGCTGTTTTGGTTTTCCCTTATATTATATTATGTTACTTAATTAACATTCTTATATCTTTTACCATAGATACATATATATACATTAGTGCTTATAAGAGCAATAGTTAAAATAATAATAGTAATAATTATAACATAATAAAAATAAACTTCTTCAGTATAATATTTTCATTTCAATAAAATATTATTACTGGGATATGACTCATTTTAGATAGGTACCAAAAAAGGGGTGGGGCAATAATATCATTATCAGGGCAACTGGTCTTGACTTAGATCAGGTCCCTGGGCGTGCCAACTGCCTTCACAGATTTTTATAACAAGCATATTGTAGTTTCAATTTGAATCAAAATGGCAGATGGTAGCACCTCTCAGACCTCATCCTTGAAGGCAAAAGCCATATCTCAACACAAACCTAAGCAGGCTAAGGGGACTTCTAAAGCCTCAGAAACGGATGCTATAAGGCGCCATAAAGCTTCACAAAAGCAAATAGACAAGCGCACTCGGGAGGTGCACAATGTACCACAGGACTTCTCCTCCTCCAGTCATCTGTTTCTTCAAACCCTCCTCCTCCCCTAGATCTCTCCCTCTCATCCAGGTGCAGCTTGGCTCCCCAAGGCCAACAGGCCCAAGTGCCCAGGACACCGACCATGCGAAGGGCTCCTAAAGCGACATTCACTCCGACAGCTGCTGGTCTTCTTCATGGTGATAGTCTTATTGAGGAGGTTCCAGAGAGGATGAAAGCCTGGATGGAGCTGGCAATCCACCAGGGAATTGCAGCGGGACTTCAACACGCTGTCATGACCAGGCAATATCCTGGGATCACCGATCATGAGTCCCAATCGCTGAGGTCATTGACCAGGTCAGAGCAGCACCATACCCAAGTACATTTACAGGGGGAGACCCCCCTCCAAGGGCCAACAGAGGAGGAGGAGGAGGAGGAAGAAGTGGATCAGATTGATCAAATGGAGGAGACTGAACTGGGATCAATACTTGATAGCAAGCCCCTGTCAGAAGCAGACCCCTTAGAAAGGGGAATGTCTGAGGATGAGGGTCTTATTCCTGACCAACCTGTTTTTACAGGTTTGTTCCACCCACAGCTTTTCAGATCTCTCTTGTTTAAGGCAAAAAATATTGCATGCCTAAACAAGTCAACCCCTTCCACCACACCAACTCCTTTGGAAGAGGGACCAGAGGATCTGATCTTCAACCAACCAATAGTTGAAGCAGAGGTGATCCCAGTTCCTCCCATGTTTTCAGACCTGGTACAGAAGCAGTGGGCCTCTGCAGTGGTGTACACAACCCCCACTGGATATGACAGGAAATATTTCAATCTGGCCCCTGATTTCTCAAAATTATTGAATACTCCCGAGGTAGATGAACCAATAATGGGTCTAACGTCCCCCTCCATTCCCAGTGATGCGCTGGAGGCATTAAAGCCAGAGGAAAAACAGGCTGAGCTAGCCCTACACAGAGCCCGTCACTCTGATGCGTGTGCCATCAGAGCAGCCACGTCCACCTCCTTCTTTACACGTTTGTGTCTCAGATGGCTCCGTCTCCAATAGCAACACATCCCTAATTCTAATCTTAGAGCGCAACAAGATATTGCTAAACTTATTGCTGCTGCTGAATTTTCAGCTGAAGCAACTTATCATGCAGTCAAGTTTTCAGCCAGGGCCATTACCTCACATATCACAGTGCATCGCTTGCTATGATTAAAACATTGGCAAGCCGACTTCAAACACAAATCCAAGCTGCCTTCATCCCCAATTGTGGGAGACAGACTGTCTGGCTCTTCCCTTGATCCCCTACTAATCGAAACCCGTAATAAAAAGAAAATTCTTCCTTCCCTTTTTCGGAAGTCAGATCCTAGGAACTCCCAGTCCTTTCAGAGGGGATCTTTTTGACCCTTTTACCAGGGATCCTCTTTCCCCAGATATCAGAGACCCTCATCATTCAGACCAGGGCAACAGCCAGATAGGTCTGACTTCGGGGATAGGAGCAGAAGGGGTGGTCAATCCAAAAGATCCTTTCGAGGAGCAGGAAACAGGTCCTTTCGGCATCCAAGATAACCCCCGGGACCCAACCCCCATTGGCAGACGTCTTAAATTATTCGCCAACCAATGGGACTCCTCAACCTCTGATTCCTGGGTCAGAGATACGATCAGATTTGGCCTTGCGCTGGAGTTTCAATCCACTCCCCCAGATTTTTTTCATGTCATGCCCTCTTTCCAGAGACTCGGTTAAACGTAATCTCAGGGAATCAGCTATCCAACATCTGCTGGATATACGAGCCATCCAACCAGTAGCTACCACTCAATGTGGGCAAGGTTTCTATTCACATCTTTTTGTTGTGCCCAAAAGTTCAGGGGGGTGGAGGGCGATATTAGACCTGAAACATCTAAACCGTTTCTTAGTATACTGCAAGTTTAAAATGCATACCCTGCAATCTATATTACTTGGCATCAGAAAGAGGGACGTCCTCACGTCCATAGATTTGACAGAGGCATACCTGCATATTGCTATTCGGCCTTCCCACTATAAATTTCTGAGATTCTGTTATAATAACCACCATTTTGAATATGTGGCCCTTCCTTTCGGATTAGCTTCTGCACCTAGGACCTTCATGAAGGTTCTCGCAGCGCTAGCTGCTCATCTCTGGGACATCCCCATACGACTCCAGTGTTATCTTGATGACATCTTGATTTTGTCATCTTCCACCCATCAAGCAATCAAAGACACTCAGAACACATTACAATCACTACAAAAACATGGCTTCTTAATAAATTGGAAAAAGAGTCAATTAACACCATCGACTCGGTTAACCCATCTGGGGGCTGTCATAGATACAGTGGAAGGCAAGATTTACCTTTCACTGGATAGACTAAATACCATTCAGCAATTAATTAAGGAGATCAGGAGTCGTAAGAGGGTGTCCTTAGCTGATCTATCAAAATTGTTAGGCAAAATGATCTCATGTATTTCTATCATCCCTTGGGCCCGCCTTCATACTAGATCCCTCCAGTGGTTCCTGCTCCTGTACCAGCGCTCCAGCCGAAGCAACTCCCAACACAAGGTCAAGGTCACCACCAAGGGTTCTCATATCCCTCCTCTGGTGGACCAGACCAGTCATCAACAGAGGCTGCCTCTTCAAGGAGCCACAAAAACTTCCCATCACCACAGATGTCAGTCTGTTTGGATGGGGAGCTCACGTCCAATCGCTTACAGCCCAAGGCCGTTGGTCCGCCATAGAACAGTCGTGCAGCATAAACTGGCTGGAGCTTCGAGTAGTACACCTGGCTCTCCGTAGCTTCCTTCCCCAGGTACACGATCAGCACATACTAATACTGACTGACAATGTAACAGCCAAAGCTCACATAAACAAACAGGGGGGCACACAGTCGAAACACCTCATGCGGGATGCAGAGCGCTTGTGTCATTGGGCGGAGATCAACCTTCTTTCCATCAAAGCAGAGCACATTTCGGGCCTGTCAAATACACAGGTAGACTGGCTGAGCAGGGTCACTATCGATCAGTCGGAGTGGTGCCTCCATCTCTCCCTTTTTTAAGAAGCGGTCCGGACATTTGGACAGCCGGTGGTGGATCTGTTCACTTCCCCCCTCAACATTCAGCTTCTGAGATTTTTTTCCAAGTACCTCTCGCAAGGAGCTGAGAATTTCAACTTGCTCTGCATTCCCGCCACTCCCATTGATTCCCAAGGTCATCCAGAAATTGATAGATGAGAGGGCGGAACTACTTCTAGTAGCTCCTTACTGGCCCAGAGGGCCATGGTTTGCAGACCTCCGCAGTCTCTCCGTATCAGCTCCTTGGAGAATTCCACCAGACAGAGTTTCGTTAACTCAGGGGCCCCTTCAACATCTGGACCCTCAATGGTTGCACTTGACCATCTGGAGGTTGAGCGGAGTGGTCTGAAGAGCGAAAAGATTTCCAACAGAGTTATCGTCAGTATTCTAGCCACCAGATGCCCCTCAACAATTTGCATTTACAATGCCACATGGTTCAGTTTCTGCAAATGGTGTACCAAGTCTTGAATTGACCCTACATCTCCTTCCGTGGCTCAAATTCTAGAGTTTTTGCAAGAAGGACTTGACAAGGGGTTATCACCCAATACATTGAAAAGACAGGTGGCGACCTTGGCGTCAGTTCTTACTTGTGCAGGTATAATTTCTCTTTCTCATCATCTACGTATATGGTTCTTCCATCAAGGAGCTACTAATTTACGCCCTCCAGCGGTGCATCGTTATCCCACCTGGGACCTTAACAAGGTCCTTTCGAACCCTTGAAATCATCAAGTCTACAATTTCTGACTTATAAAGTAGTTTTCTTTGTAGCAATCACTTCTGCTTGTCATATTTCGGAGATTGCAGTCTTGTCTATCAGACAAGATCTTTGTGTTTTCCATGCTGACCGGGTGGTCCTTCACCCTGATCCTACATCCATACCCAAAATTAATTCAGCCTTTCATAGGGCACAAGAGCTGATACTTCCTAATTTTTGTCCCAGACCATCTCAGGGGATGGAACTGCAATGGCGTAGGCTTGATGTGAGACGAGCATTACAAATATATATCAATTGTACAGTGGCTTTCAGAAAAACGGAGGCCTTATTTGTGTGCTTTCAGCCCAACACTCAGGGATGCAAGGTCTCACCTTCTACGATAGGCCGTTGGCTACAGACTGCAATAACGAAAACGTATATGATTCAATCCCTGCAGGTGCCCAGGGGCATAACAGCTCATTCAACAAGAAGTGCCACAACATCAGCAGCATGGGCCACACAGGCACCAATAACTAAAATCTGTTGAGCCGCAACTTGGGCTATCCCATCGCCATTTATTAGACATTATAAAATTGATGTGTTTGCATCTGCTGAGGCTTCCTTTGGCAGAAGAGTTCTGCAATGGGTCCACAGGGACCAGGAGGAGATTCCAGACCAGGCAAAGTCCCTCTCGTAGGACAGGCCAAGCTTTTGTATGTCCCACTACTGGATGCTCTGAACAGCTCATGGGAGAAAGGGTGTTGGTACTTACCTGACACGCCCGTTCTCTTTGAGCTGTGAAGAGCATCCAGCCCCACCCTTTTCCATCTGGTAGGGTCCTGTTTCGGCCAACGAGTTGTTAGGGCATTGAGGACGAGGGCATTTATTTCTCTCGTCTTTGCCAAAACTGGGCAACACTGAGGAGGAGGAGCGTTCCACAAATTAAGCCCAGCCTACACATGCAGAGACTGAAGTATCTCCCACTACTGGATGCTCTTCACAGCTCAAAGAGAATGGGCATGTCAGGTAAGTACCAACGTCCTTTTAAATGAACTTTTGCCAATCATTTTAGAGCTATCTGTAACTTGAATCTTTGCTGTCCATCGTACCTCTCTGCTAAACTAAGTATGCAATTTCCCACCTCTTGAGATAAATTGATGCATAATAGTACATGAATGTCCTATTAATGCTTTTATTCTTCTGCAACATTCCATCTCTCCTGTTTCCTAAAAGTTGCATTACAAGCTTTGTCATTACCCCCTCCCCCTCAAAAAAAAAAAAAACCATAAAAAACACCTCTTTGTTCTTCCAGAGAAAAAGATTTTAAATCGCTTAATGTTGTCATATCTCTGTGCAGTTAATATTTTTAAAACATTCTACAATGAAAAGGGATTTTTTTCCCAAGGATAAAGTACTATATAGCAGTCTTGACAAAATCAATTGTATTACTGAATGGTAGATTTTCAGAGTATATTCATGGACTGGAATAGAGCTTGGTAACAAGGTCAGCCAATGAATAGGCATAGCAACTAAATCAGCCAATTAGGACAATTTGGAAACTGAAACTAGATTAGCCTAGGCTGGAAACTGACACCAAAAGTAGTCTACGTGTGGCTCTATATTAAGCTCTGAAACTCTGCAGCTATGTTGTGCTCTGAGTCTCTCTATTGAAAATGAAACTTGCTTGCTGAAGACTGGAGCTATGCTGCTATAAGTTGCTTGCAACCTGTTTCTGTCTGAGTTTGCTCCATGTTGGAGAAATCTACAACTGTTTTTTTAAAAATCTACTTACTATGTTTATAAAGATGTTCAATGAAGCATCAGTCCTCTGTTTTATTATTGCTGCAAAATTCTGAATATAGATTTATGTGGCTTTTGCAAAATGTTGCTTTCAATCATAATCAATAGAATACACTACGCTCATTCATTAGCCTAAAACACAGGGTAATACAAACCATAGACTTTATGTGGATTAGAAACTGGATTTCACGTTCCAGGAAATTATGGATTAAACATATTAGCAATCTGGGCAAGGACATCAGATGCAGAATTCCAGTGTCCCACAATTTTAGAAGGCAGAATATTTCATTAGTTCAAACTAGATACTGCTGAGCATAGTGTTACAAGCACCTGGCAATATGCTGGGCTGACCACTTAATATTTTGGTATCAGGTATGAATTACAAGGGAACGGCCTTTCATCTCATCCAATCCCACACAGTCCTAAATTATTCTCTACATACTCACATATTAGCCTTGATATTAGGCACATCACTATTAGTCAATCAAGGCAATGTGTCCCATCCTTTTTCTAGCCAGGAGGCTTAATGCATCATAAAAAGCTGCAGCTTATCAATGTAAAGGTTTTTTTAACAATGTCATAAATCTAAAAAGATCTGAGAGTACCTAGTTTACATACTTAGGACCATGTGATGCATGCTTGAGTAGAGTAGTGTGAATAATTGTTAGTGTGGCATCCTACAAGCATATTAAAGAATTTCAAAAACTCTGAACCAGTGCTCTGTTTCTAACAGCAGTAGGAGTGATACAATTATCATAAGTTATTTTCCAGAAGGGTGAAAAAAGTTGTTCTTGAACCAAGGTAGCAATAGAATTAAACCTTGAAAAAAACCTTGATGCTCTTTGTTCATGCTGAATCACTGCAATTGAATAAATTAGTAAATAACAGAGTATAGAATTATGCAGTGAAAATATGGTAACAAAATACATTCAAAACTTTCTGATATCTTTAACAGGGATATATTTGGATGTATGAAATCCTTTTCTTTGGTATGGGAATTGCTTCTATGTTTATCTTCAGATAGCAAAAGCACATTGTTGCATCTGATGTCTTTTCCAAGATTTTCTATCAGCTTCTTGAACCTGGGATGGCCATATTCACGCATAATCACTAACTGAAAAGGGATAATGTAAAGTACTCTGCTGTGGATGATAGATCTGTGAAAATGAGAGTTAAACAACCAGAAAAATGTTTCAGCTGCCCCTACTTGCCACTAACTTAAAGGATGACATGACTCCAGCAGGAAAAAACCTCAACTGTCTTCCAGTCTCTGGCATCGCCTGACAGGCATTTTTTAACATGCATTGAAAGATTTCCTGACCAGGATTAAATTCCAGGTCTCTGATAGCCTGATCTTTGTTGTCTTTTCTAATTTCATCTGTTGTTTCCCAGGTTCTTAATGCATTTTGTAATGTATCAAGCAATGTCTCAAGCTGTTACAGCACATGTTGGACAGCATGGCTAGAAAAACAGCACTCAGCATTATCCACATGCCAGAAAAACTTTATGCTCTGCTGACATGGACATTAAGAGTATTCAAATAAACTTGCTACAGGAACATTAAAAATAAGAAAACATATAATTTAAGAGCATTTAATGAAATTGGCAAGACAACAGTATGTTATTAATAGCTGTATGTGAGTTTTTTTACATGAAAGTAGTTAATATAGATAAACAGAGATAGACAGCTTGTCCTGGACAAGGATGAAGGTTAATTGGAAAAGCTAGTTGCCTATTCCAACAAAGACTGGGACAATTTATTGCAAGTCTTTCTGAGATTTATTGTGATTGGTACCTAAGAAAGGTTTCTTAGTAGCTTTGCTACCTGTGGACTAGATACATCACCAGTCTGGCTCCTTCAGGTATTGGGGGGAACCTTTGGTCGGATTTGGGAGGAGATTGTTGCCTCTTTCAGAAAGTAGAAAGTATGGTTAGCATTAAAGAAAGTAGCGATAAGCCTCCTTCCTAAAAAGGCTGATCCCCTGATCTAACTATATAAACAACTGCATCCAGTCTTCCTTCCCTTTTTGGGGAAAGATGAAGCAAATTATCTGGACCTCTTCCAGTCAAGATTCAAATTTGGGCATAAGTACAGGTGAAACTCGAAAAATTAGAATATTGTGCAAAAGTTCATTTATTTCAGTAGTGCAACTTAAAAGGTGAAACTGACAAATGAGATAGACTCATTACATGTAAAGCAAGATAGTTCAAGCTGTGATTTGTCATAATTGTGATGATTACGGCTTATAGCTCATGAAAACCCCAAATCCACAATCTCAGAAAATTAGAATATTATATGCAATCAATAAAACAAGGATTGTATATCGAACAATCTTGGACCTCTGAAAAGTATAAGCATGAATATGTACTCAGTACTTGATTTGGGCCCCTTTTGCAGCAATTACTGCCTCAGTGCAGCGTGGCATGGAAACGATCAGCCTGTGGCACTGCTGAGGTGTTCTGGAAGACCAGGATGCTTCAATAGCAGCCTTCAGCTCTTCTGCATTGTTTGGTCTCATGTCTCTCATCTTTCTCTTGGCAATGCCCCATAGATTCTTTATGAACTATGGGGTTCAGGTCAGGCGAGTTTGTTGGCCAATCAAGCACAGTAATCCCACATTCATTGAAGCAGGTTTTGGTGCTTTTGGCAGTGTGGGCAGGTGCCAAGTCGTGCTGGAAAATGAAGTCAGCATCCCCATAAATCTTGTCTGTACAGGAAGGAAGCATGAAATGCTCCAAAATCTCCTGGTAGACAGCTGCATTGACCCTGGACTTAATGAAGCACAGCAGACCAACACCAGCAGATGACATGGCTCCCCAAATCAACAGACTGTGGAAACTTCACACTGGACTTCAAGCATCTTGCAGTGTGTGCCCTTCCATTCTTCCTCCAGACTCTGGATCCTTGGTTTCCAAATGAGATGCAAAAGTTTCTCTCATCAGAAAAGAGGACTTTGGACCAGTGAGCAACAGACCAGTTCTGTTTTTCTTTAGCCCAGATAAGACACTTCTGACGTTGTTTGTTGTTCAGGAGCAGCTTGACAAGAGGAATACGACATTTGAAGCCCATGTCCAGAATCTGTCTGTGCGTGGTGGCTCTTGATGCACTGACTCCAGCCTCAGTCCACTCCTTGTGAAAGTCCTCAACACATTTGAATGGCCTTTTCCTGACAATCCTCTCCAGGCTGTGGTCATCCCTGATACTTGTGCACCTTTTTCTTCCACACGTTTCCCTTCCACATAACTTTCTGTTAATGTGCTTTGATACAGCACTTTGGGAACATCCAACTTCTTTTACAATTACCTTTTGAGGCTTTTCCTCCTTATGGAGGGTGTCAATGATGTTTTTCTGCAAAACTGTCAGGTCAGTGGTCTTTCCCATGATTGTGACTCCTACTGAACCAGACTGAGAGACTATTTAAAGGCTCAGGAACCCTTTGCAGGCATCATGGCTTAATGAGCTGATTAGAGCGGGACACTTTGAGCCTAGAATATTGAACCTTTTCACAATATTCTAATTTTCTGAGATTGTGGATTTGGGGTTTTCATGAGCTGTAAACCATAATAATCTCAATTATGATCCATCACAGCTTGAACTATCTTGCTTTGCATGTCATGAGTCTATTTCATATATTAGGTTCACCTTTTAAGTTGCATTACTGAAATAAATGAACTTTTGCACAATATTCTAATTTTTCGAGTTTCACCTGTAATGAGATAGGATTGGCCCATAATAGGATCTGAAGGGATGGAACATGCACTTCCTGGTCCAATTAAAACTCTTGGTGAGATTCACTATTATTGACCATAATCTTTTTAGAACAGCCTATGAGTTAGGAGTGGAAGACTGTGTTCTGCTTATTCATGAGTATACATATTTACTCTCTGAGCATGGACAAAGAAAGATAGATAAAAGGGCTGGTCCAATATGGAGTACCATATTGGAGGACTCAAGTCTCTCCCTGTATTATTGCCATCTACCTGAAGCAGCTCAATCAATTTGGGATGAGGTATCGAAAATAAGGCGATCACATTCAGTTGTACTTTGTCACCTAGTCTGTGCCACTTCATATTGGTAAGGGACTGACTACATTGGAAAAAAGCAAGCTTAAATTGAATCCCAGCAAGAAAATAAAGTACAACTGACTCTATTCCAGTTTCAAATTTGGCTTGATCCATGACTTGAGGATTCTGGAGACATGCCCCCTGCTTTGAGCATCAGGTAACAACTATGGCCAAAGAAGCCTTTGCCCTGCTTCAGCTGGTACACTTAATTGCAGGTTCTCCTGGTGATAGCAACTCATGCCCTTGTCAGCATACAGTTAGACTGCTGCAACACATTCTGCATGTAAGCTGCCTTTGAAGATCACTCAGAAACTGCTTGAGTCCCAGAAACAGAATTTCAGCTGCTGATTGGCACAAACGTATTTTGCATTATAAGACCACTTCTTAGATCTGTTCACCCTGTTGATTCTTTCTTTGAGAAGATGCTAAGTATCTGCACCCCCTGTGAAATGAAGGTGATGGGCACGCAATGGCTTTTCTTTTCCCCAACTGTAGAACTGTCCTTTGAAGTGTGAGGGCCAGCTGATCTGCTACTCCCCCAGAAGATTGTAAAGATTTTCTGCTCTGGTGAGCATGTGGCTGCTGTATAAATAAAATATGCATAGTTGCTTTGGGGCACAGAGTGATGCTAGAAAACAAGCATTGAGGCTTGGCATGTTTATTTACACTTATCCATTAATTAAGACATGGGATTGCAGATAATCAAATTCAAAGGAGGTAGAGAAAAGATGGAGCACTCTATCTATCCGACAAATAAAACTTGCAAGTTCTTCTCTTTCTTGTCCTCTGTATCTCGCATAGTAATGTACTGTTTTGTTGCTGGAGGAACATGTGCCTTCATTCTTTCTATACCAGCCAGCAAAATGATTTTGCTTGGAATTCCACAAAATATAAATGGCAAAAAATAACACTAAATATTGTTATGTATGCATGTAAATGCAATTAATTTTTTTGGTACATTCATGAGGAGTATACAAAATACATACATATCTTCTTTATTTTTGAAAATTTTATTGATTTTTAAAAACAAACATAAACAAACAAAACATAAAACATAAAAACCTAAAACATCTTTTTTGAAAGCAGCCTGATTGCAGGTTACATCTCTTCGTACAGACACAAATTCAAGTTCATGTTCATTTTTATATATCATTCCATGTCTTGTTACCATTCTACATTTTCTATCTGGCTTCTCTCCTCTTTTAATTTTCTTAATTTTATTTTATTTATTTCGTCTCAATTCAAATCATTGTACTTATATTCTTTGTCTGTCCTGTTTCAGCTGTCTATTATCTTCTCTAATTAAACAAAATTTCTCTTGTAATCACTAATTGGAGTATGACGCCTTTATATCTTTCCCCTAAAGTTATAACACTTAATATAATACATAACTTCTGTTTGGATTCTGCTTGGTACATTCTAAAACTACACAGTCCATTTTTTAAAAAAAGAAAAAATATATAAATATATAATTTATAATTATATATTATATAATTATAATATATAATATTATATATTATAATTATATAATTATAATTAATAATTTTTTAATTATTTAAAATTAAATAATTTAAAATTATTTAAATTTAAATAATTTAAATAATTATTTTTAATTACTTTTTTAATCCAGACTAATTCAATTCAGACTAAAATAATAATCCAGACTAATTCAATTCTATCATTAATATTAATATTCATTTAAATCTTAAACATTTTACACATTACTTTTCAAATAGATATCATACTTCTATGGGAACACTTATAAACTTTCCATAATTGCTTCCCTCCCACACTTCACTTATATTTTATAAAACATTGAGTAGTTAAAATGTTCCCATTCCTTCCTAATTCAATTCTCTCATTTATTTCATTTCCTTTTTTTTTAATTTACAAAAGTTTCACTGAATTACACTAACTATTTTAACCCACTTTTTAATCTTATGTTATTTCCAATTTTCTAACATTATTTCTAATACAAATATAACAATACAATCATATGTACCTTTACAGAATCCCTTTTTCAGTTAAATTTTCACCCATTATCTCTGAATAAGTCCTGTTTCTTTACATCTTGCTCCAAACCTTTGTAACTGCTCTTCCCTTCCTTCTTCCCTTTCTTCTTTTCTCTCCCCTTTTTACCCCCTTGTCTCTCCCCCTCCATTTCCCTCTTCTGTGTTCCCCTTTTCTGTTGCTTTCCAACATTATATCCACTTTTTACATTATTTTTCCCTTTTTTGGCTGTTTTTTTAAGTCTTAAATTCTCCATTCTCTTTCCCCCCTTTTCCCTTTCTTCCCCGGATAGAGTTACTTGTTCATTAAAGATGGCTTCTTCTTCGTCCCACTCTTCTAATTGCACAATCCTTTCTTGTTGTGTCTCATAGATGCAGATTGCCATTTCTAAAAATTGAAAAACAGAGCCAAAGGAGCCCTTCCCTTCTTATGCCTCTTCTTTATATTTTTTAGATTCCATTTTCAGTTCATCCAGAAGTGATGCCATTGTAGAGTTTTCTTAAAAACCCACCTAAATTGTTTTTAGTCATTCAAATATAATTTCCAAAGATTCCAATGTCACCAAACAGTCTAAATACACACAAGCTGTTTCTTTCAACTCTTTCTTCTTTTTTCACTTTCTCTTCCTGGGGTTACTGTTTAATTGCAGAGTTCCAGTTAAAATGTATCTTTTAGAAGTCTTATTTAAATTCAACTTTTAGTTCTTTTCAATTCCAGGCAGACTCCTCCTTCCAAATCCTGCCCTTATTCTTTTCCTCTCCCTTACCTCTTATAACAAAAAAAAAAAAAAAGAATTTTTTTAGTGTTCAGAAAGCTTTCTTGTCCTCTTGGCATTTAATTATATTTCCAGTTTAGTTACCTATTGATGCCAAAGCAGATTTTTCTGATTTCTCATTCAGCTCTCTTTGCTGTCTACGTAGGGAAGGAGAGTGAAGAAAAAAAAAAACTTTCCCTTTTCACTTTCATTCACTGCTTCCGACTCTTCTTTGGGAGCGATGTATCTTTTATAAAGTTTAAATTCCAGGATACCTTGTTTGTTACTTGTTGTCCCGGTCAGCCAAAACTTTCACTTCTTAACTTCCTCCTGCACTTTCTTTTCTGGCTGAGTGCTTCTTTGAGGTGGCCATTTCTGACCGCTGCTCTTACTGCCTTTGGGAAAGGAAGTTTAGCCAGCTGAGGAGGAGAGATGCAGCTCCCCTCAACCCTGCTGGGGCTTCCCTGTCTTCTCCACCTCTACGGGGTGGCTTAGCCCTGAAGCCAGCTGGCTCAGGGTGCTCCAGCAGTGAGCCCAGGCAGAAACCGCACACATCGCAGGTTCCTGCCTGCCACCAAAGCCCTGCAAACCAGAAGAGCCCCAAATACATACATATCTTTTTAAGTCATGAAAAGAATAACTGGATAAACTCAGTTTTGATGGTGGGAGCAAATCAGTGTTTCTTGTAAGGTGAACTTGGTTTCAGTTGGAGCTATGTCTATCTTGAGAGGTACAAAAAAGGAAGTGCTTATTATTATCACTGCTGCTACCTCAAAGGACAAGCTCTGAATCTTCAGATCATATATAGCAAGAGTGTTGTGATAAAATATTAATCAATAAGAAAAAAGTATCACACCATGGTCCTAAAGGAAAAAAGTGTTGGGCACTGACAATATTTTTTTTCAGGCTTAGCAGTGATTTTTCTTTTTCCTCTCGCCTTTTCTTTTGCATTCTGTAATTTGTTTTTTATTTGTTTTTTAATTATTATTATTTTAGTCTGTACCAGCATTATTAATGGTTGCACTGTGCTTAGCTCTTGGGAACCAAGAAGGTTTCTCTGCTTTTACCTGTTAGTTCCTCCACAGGCCATAATTTAAGCAGGAGTAGTCCACAGGAACTATTGAAATCTATAGGCCCAAGCTGGCACAAATCTGTGTATCTAGGCAAATGTTCAGGGATAGATAGCCCTAGCACTATATGCATTGCTCTTTATTGTAGAAAAAGATTTGTCTAGTGGTAGGAAACAAGCACCAGTCCATCTAATATGATGTACGGTCCACCGATCATATATCGGTCAACCCTTCTTCAAAGTCCTTGTTAGAGATTAAATATAATTTTATGTCAAAATATTTATTTTCCAACAGCCAGAACCATTTCATAAATTCAACAGTTTGCAAGAAGAAAATGGCAATTTAATTAAACCTTTGTGACAACCCTCCCAAATAATAACAATAATATATGGTCATCAAGTTCCATCTCAGATGAGAATCTGCATCACTGCTTCTGATCAATTTGGATGCTAATACAAAAGTTAAATAAAAAAAATTTTTAAATGTTTTTTAAAATTATATTAAAAACACTTAAAGCAGGGATGGGATTCTACCAGTTCACACCTATTCGTTAGAACCGGTTGTTAACATTCTAAGCAGTTAGAACCGGTTGTTAGAAGAAATTACTGGCCTAATCCTGAAAGGAAGGCAGGAAGGAAACATTCTGGTGTTGCTTACAGAAACTGCCTCTCTGTTAACCCTTACTATGTTCTTGGCAGGACTAGACTGCCTGTCTCTGGAACTTCTCTGGAGTTTTTCCCCTCCTTTGCTGGTTCTTTGCTTGTGTGGAGTGACCATTTAAAGTTACAATGGCACTGAAAAAAGTGACTTATGACCATTTTTCACACTTACGACTGTTGCAGCATCCCCACAGTCATGAGAGGCCAGGGGAGGAGATGCGTGCCTCAATGTGATTGATATTGAGCTGGCCACACCTAGCCAATAACATGACCACCAAGCCATGTCCACCCAGTTACATGTCCACCAAGCCACACCACTGCCTAAGCCACGCACACAGAACCGGTTGTTAAAAAATTTGAATCCCACCCTGACTTAAAGCTGTGTAAGCCCAATTAGGAGCCAATGTAAGAAATGGCCCTATCACACATCCAGAAGCCAAATGAATTAGCAGAATTATTGTCAATGTGACATTTAAGACCTTTTGAAAAGCCAGTAGGCTCAGGGAAAATATAATCTCTGATGGGATGACATTCTAAAATAAGAAGTGCCATGTCAGAAAAAGCTCTCTTCCTGGGCCCCAAAAGATGACATTCCCTAACAGAATGCATCATCTACTGGAAATAATGAGGAAAAGTACATAGTACAAAAAGTACAAACAGTACAAAAATAACACAGTGTAATGCCATGAAGGGCTTTATAGGTCATCAACAGTACCTTGAGATGAATCTGGAACCATACTGGTGATTTATGCAGCTTATGGAGCAGAGTTAAATGTGCTCACCAAGGAACAGATACAACTGCCCATGCAGCTGAACAATGCACCAGTTATAGCTTTAACATCGGGGTGGAATTCAAATTTCTTAACAACTTGTCCTACGGGTGTGGCCTAATTTGTGGATGTGGCTTGGTGGTCATGTGACTGGGTGGGTGTCGCTTGCTGACTGGGCATGGGTTGGTGGTCATGTGACTGGGTGAGCATGGCTTGTATGTAAATATTATAAATATTTTTTTATAAAAAAGAGCAACTTTTGCCCAAAAGCAGGCAAAGCAGGCAGGCAGATTCAGTTGCTCACAGAATTACATATTCACTTAGAGATCTATCTACAGTCGGCTACCTGAGTCTGTCACATAAAATTTGCTTGCAAGCAAACTCACAAAATTAACTCATAATACACCTTATATGCAAATATTGAAATTTTTATTTTAAAAAACAGCAACTTTTATCTAAAAATAGGCAGGAAGATTGAGTTGTTCACAGAATCACAGATTCACTTAGAGATCTATCTATTACCAATCGGCTACCTGAATCTGCACTGGAAAGTAGAAGCTTCAGTCCTAAGGAAGGTTCAGCTCTGCTTTTACATTAGCTAGAAAGCAAGAAATCCAAGAATTTCCTGCTTTCTAGATAATCTAAATCTCCCAGCAAAGCAGAACCGCTGATGGTCAGGAAAAAAAGAAAAAAATAGCAACTTGCAAAACCAGGCAAGTTGGATGGCTCACATGCCAGGTAAGGAGTGGGTGGGTGGGGAGGGGAGGGGAGGGGCCAGCCAGTGGAGCTATTTGCCGTTTCTCCGAACTGTGTTTGTGTGCAGCGTTTGCAAGAAATAAGCTGTGCTGCCTGGACAGCTGACAAGTGCTGCACACGAGTTGAAAATCCTTGTTTCCTGCTTTTTCAACTTTAGCTGTGACATGCAAAGCAGCTGAGGAGGGAAAAGCAGGGAATAAAGGACAGCCTAGAGCCTGGGTAGGTGGGTGTGGGCCAAACACTGAACCAGTTCGGTGTCAGCTGCTCTTCGCAGCTACAGGTTCTATAGAACCAAGTTGAACCAGCAGCATCCCACCCCTGTTTAACACCCTCTTCCAGGAGAGCCCAATGTAAAGTACATTGCTGTACTCTATTTGGGAGGTGAGTCAGTGGTGGGATTCAATTTTTTTTCTATCGATTCTATGGGCGTGGCTTGGTGGGCATGGCAGAGGAAGGATACTGCAAAATCTTCATTCCCACTCCACTTCAGGGGAAGGTTACTGCAAAATCCCCATTTCCTCCCCACCCCATTAACCTGCTTTCCAGCTGCATTCTCTGTGCAGGGCAACAAAAGAAGATCCAGAAAATAGATGGGGGCGGGCTCAGGCAGAGGTGGTATTTGTCAGTTCTCTGAACTACTCAAAATACCACCATTGAGATGAGTGAGGCATGGCACTCATTCTTAACTGACATCTATGAAGACCAATCTAACAAATAAAATTCAGTTAATTAACACATTTTTCATTATTAAAAATATACCTTGCCTATGATGCTGTATTATATGGTGTTTTTTATGATGTTTATGTTTCATTGCAATGATTAGGGTTTTTTTTTAATTGTGGGTTAAAAATGCCTTCTAGGCATTCAGTTAATGTTCCTCTGCTGCATTTTAATGAATGATCTTTTCTGCGAATAAAAGAAGCATGAATCAGCTTTTTACATAGTTTATTATTTATTTATTTATTTATTATTTGATTTGATTTGATTTGATTTGATTTGATTTGATTTGATTTGATTTGATTTGATTTGATTTATATTGCTACCTATTCGCCCGTAGTGACTCAAGGCAGCTTACACAATGTAAAATCATATTTAAAACAAAAAATAAAAATAAAAACAATAAGAACTAACAAAAAGAATTGAATAAATTAGTAAAATACAATAGAACAAAATTTGGGGAAATGAAAAAAAAAATCTGCTTTGTTAGGTTCTATGAAGTCCCTGAGCTACAGGCTCCTTTGTTGCTCGTCGTACAGGGAATCTCAGATGACATTCATTG
Organism: Laticauda colubrina; assembly: GCA_015471245.1. Lineage (NCBI taxonomy): Eukaryota > Metazoa > Chordata > Lepidosauria > Squamata > Elapidae > Laticauda > Laticauda colubrina. The sequence goes on along the minus strand of BLBF01000002.1, from coordinate 90,312,436 downwards.
ATGCCATATTCCCATGTCCTGTCAGAGAATATGAAGCTTATTTATATAAGGAACCAGGAATCTCAGGTTGCCTCTTTCTTTCCCATTCATTCCTCATATGACTCATCATTTATCCACTGGAAGTTTATTTTGTAAATAAACGTTACTTAATATGAGTACTATTTATATATTTAAATACATATTATTTAATATAGATACATATTATAAAATATATACATTAGAATTGGGCAGCCAATAAAGGAAATGTAGTACCACCACTGAATTCCATGGGCATTGATAAATCACCATCGGTCAATTTCAAAAGAAAGATTTACTTTGAACAGCTTGTATCTTGTGATGGTATTTTTGACCCTATCAGATAACATCTGCCTATCCCAGGTCCTTGTGAAAGGCTAGATAAAAGGACCAAATCCAATCTAAACATATGGCTGACTGGGTGACCATGTATGTATGTATGTATGTTGGATGGGTGGATGGATGGACTGATTTTAGGTGTACATGTTTCTATATATATCTATTCTACAGAACGGAAAAGTCAGAACTGAAGAAGCTTCTTGGATGAGAAGCAAAATGTCTTCAAGGGGAAAAAAAGTCCAGTTGCCTTTTGAAAAAGCACCTTTGGCACAACCATGATTTGGATGACTGAGAATCTCCATAGACATTTATCTATTCTACATGTTTGGTGTACATTGTGTTTTTTGGTGGTCAGCCCATAAAAAAGTAAAGATACTGTGCAAATGCAGACTTGCATAGTTCCTGTAAGATTTCCAGATCATGTGTAAATGTGCTTTGGGACCTAGGTGTATTTCTGCTCCCTAAATCTATTTCTCCACTACAAGAAAGATTGTCCAGCTACCACCAGGAGATGATCTTCTCAGGTGCATTTAATACATAGTCAATGAAACAAAATCCATATTAAAAACTAATCAATTGGAACAAACCTCCTAATCCAATTTCACCGGTGGAGGGTTCTTTGGTCTTCCTTGGTTATTTAGTGTGTACAGAAAAAATATAAGAAATAGAGAAATCTGCTAGAAGCAATCAATAAATTGAGCAATAAATGGCCTGCTTCAAAATAGTTAAGTTTTAATATGCTCCAGTTGTAACTGTTTCAAACCTTGGATCACAGTTGTGCCTTCTGAATGTATAATTACAACTCCTTTGTGATACAATAAGAATAAATGGAAAATGTATAAGGGATACCTATTCTAAATTTCCTTGTATTCATACTTTAAAAAAAAAAAGTCCATCATTACATTCCACAATTATACTCTCATCATGAGATCAATTTTGCTGAAAAATATAGATGAAGCACACATGACTAAAATGAGCCCAATGGATGAATGTTTTTAGATTTAAATTTTCAAAAGATTTGAAGCAGAAATTTGAAAATTAAATGGCTTAAACAATAAGGTACATTTAATCTTCATTGTTTGTTACCCCAGCTCCTTTTGTATTCCTTTACCTCCAACTAAATGAAACCCCAAGTGATTGAACTGACAGCGTGAATCCAGCCTGAAACATTCCCTCGCAAAGACTGCACTTTTCATGGATGTTCAGCAGACTCTTGTGACTGCAGGCAATTCGTAGAGAGAAACAACTCTTTGCTTTGTCCAGACTTTTGGAGCAGTGTTTCTCAACCTCTGCCACAACCAGCATGATAGGTTATTTGGCTCAAGAAAGACAAGCATTGACTAGTGATTGGAGGCATACTGGAAAATTAAGAACTCAGCATTTCCAATGAAGAAGGAAGAGACATCAATCTCTCTGTTATTCAGACAGGAAGCATAAGCATTTCAATATGTGAACCTCACTTCTGTTTTTCCCAGTTTAAATATGCTCTTTCCATCTGAGTCTCATCAGCGCAGAGCAGATGATGCTTTACATTACACTTGAAAAATACCCACCACTGGCTTATCTTGAGCATAAGGAGTTGTTATATGCAGGGATCTCAATGACAATTGCTTATACAGTTAGTGCAGAGTGAATGGAGCATCCTTTCAGCACTCATTATCAAATAAAAACTCCCTGGATAGGTCATAAATTTAGAGCAACTAACTATTGAGGTTGTTGATAATTTTATTAAAGATCTTTCAGGTTTCTCTAATAAGGATAAGGATTGTTTTTAAACTGATGTAAATATGGTGTTCAATGAAATGTTGAAGTAGATTGTCAGACCCCCACTAAAATTCTTCTTTTCAAGTACCAGCTAATCGTGACTTGCTTTGGGATACCGTAAGCAGTTAAGAATTCAGGTGCAGTTTTTCTTCCCCATTCTTTTATTTTATTTTCTTTCTTTTCAACATTTTATTTTTTTTTTAAATTTTTATTGATTTTTAAGGACAAACAAAAACAAACAAAACATAAAAACATCCAGCTTTCTTCCATAAGTATATAAACAGTGTGTCAGTTGGTTTACAAATTTTTTGTGCATTGATTTTATAATCTCAATTACAGTTACATTATATAATAACTCATATTATCAGAAATTGAATATCTTAGTATTATTATTAATCAATCATTTGACAATAATTTTGTTCATTCATACTTTGCAAGATACCTATACTTAGTTTATTTTATAACAATTCATATAGTCCTTCCAAATCTATCTTAAAAACATTTTATATATGTAATAATAATAATTAAAAAAAAGAAATACATCTTTATATATTCATTATTTTCTATAATTCTACCACATATGGTAAGATGAACCAAGTATCTTATGACATTTCCAACATCTTTCGGATTTATTCTTGAACATTCTTGCTAATCTTGTCGGGTGGAAATGCCACCTGTAAAACATCTCATACAAATTTTCTTTAAATGCTGTTGACATTGTCATTTTATAATTTTGAGACCACAATTTTTGCCATTTCCCTAGATCAATCCCATATCCAAAATTCTTCCCCCAAACAATCATAGTTTCTTTAACTTGTTCTTCTTCTAGTTTAATTTCTAATAAATATCCATATAATTTTTTAATCACCTTTTCATCAGTACCTGTCAGAATCTTATCTAAATCAGTCAATTTATTATAGAAACCTTCTGTTTGAAAATCTTTTTCATGCCTTGAATGTATTTGTGCGTAAGAAAACCAATTCATCTTTATACCTTGTTCCTCTAGTTTTTGCATCGTTTTAAGTTCACCCTTTTCATTCAAAATTTCCCCATATTTAATTTATTTAACTGTTTGTTCCTTCTTATATGTTATAGGATAAGAAAATGCTTCAATAGTCGAGAACCAGACTGGAATTTTCAAATAACATTGTCTTTTAATCTTCTTCCAATTTAACCACAGAGACTCCCGTATATGATGTCTTCTAAAATACCCCTGTATTTTAGTTCCTTTATACCATAAAAAGGCATGCCACCCCAACAACAAATCATATCCTTCTAATGGCAACAATCTAGTATTTCTTAATGTTATCCATTCCTTAACCCATGTCAAGTTTGTAGCTTGGTAGTACAACTCCCAATTAGGCAGACCAAATCCTCCTCTAATTCTAGCATCTTGTAAGATTTTTAACTTTATTCTCGCTTTCTTACCTTGCCATATATATTTCAACACAATTTTGTTTAAATCTTCAAAGTAGTCCTTTCCAAGCCGAATTGGTATTGTTTGAAAACAAGTATAGAATTCTGGGTAAAATATTTTTCATTGTTGAAATTCTCCCTATTAGTGACAATTGTAGGTTTTCCCATTTCGTCAAGTCTAGTGCTATCTGTTATTTAAGTTTAATGTAATTGTTCTCTTTTAATGTACAACATCTTGCTGTCAAATGTATCCCCAAGTACTTAACCTTATTCGTAACTTGAATTTTCAATACATCTGCCAGTTCTTCTTTTTATCTTAGTAACATGTTCTTTGTCAAAATCTTTGTCTTGTCTTTGTTTATTTTCAGGCCTGCCACCTTACCATATGCCACAATCTTTTCCAATAGTTTTGGTGCTGTTTCTAGAGGGTCTTCTAAAATAAAAGCCAAGTCATCTGCAAAAGCTTGTAATTTAAATTCTTCCTTTTTAATTTTCATTCCTTTTATACTCTTTTCATCTCTAATGTTTCTATTTAACACTTCCAGAGTTAATATGAATAGCAAAGGTGATAGTGGGCAACCTTGTCTTGTACCTTTTCTTATATTGATAGAGTCTGTTAATTCTCCCTCTATCATTACGTTTGCCATTTGCTTATAATATATGGCTTGTATTGCTTGAATAAATTTTCTGGCAAAGCCCATCTGTTCTAATAATAATAACATGAATCTCCAGTTCACATTATCAAATGCCTTTTGTGCATCTAAAAATATCAAAGCCACTTGTTTTTTGGGGTGAATCTCATAATATTCCAAAGTGTCCAATATTACTCTCATATTATCTCTAATTTGTCTTTTTGACAGAAATCCATTTTGGTCAGAGTGAATTAAATTATTTAAATATTTTTTGAGTCTCTCTGCCAATATTGAAGCAAATATTTTATAATCTGCATTTAATAAAGAAATGGGTCTATAATTCTTGATTTGTAATGGATCACTCTCTTCTTTTGGAATAAGTGTAATATAGGCTTCTGACCATGTTTTAGGTATCTTCTTCTTTAGCATAACTTCATTCATGACTTCTAGCAATGGAAGGTTCAGCAATTCTTGTAATGTTTTATCGAATTCTGCCGGAAGTCCATCTGGGCCTGGTGCCTCCCCATTATTTTGTTTCTTAAGTGCTTTGGTTAACTTCATCATGGTTATATTGCTTTCTAACATTTTTGCAGTCTCTTTAGGTATCTTAGGTAGATTAGCATTCTGTAAATACTGTTTAATTCTTTCCTCATCAATATTCTCTTGCTCATATAATTTCCCATAAAAGTCTCAAATGATTTCCTTCTTCTCTTTATTGCCATGACAAAGTTGACCTTGATCATCTATTAATTGCGGTATTTTCCTTGATTCTTTTTCCTTTCTCAATTTGTATGCTAACCATCTACCTGGTTTGTTTGCATCCTCAAAATAATTCTGTTTAGCACTTCTGATTTTCTGTGCTAATTCTTCTTTCTCTATTAAATTCATTTTATCTTTAATTGTATCCAGTTTTAGCTTAATGTCTTTTTTCTGTGACATTTTCTGTAGTTCTTTTTTGAGTCTTTTATACTCATCTTCTAAAGCTTCTGTAGCTTGCCTTTTCCTAATGTTCCTTTTCCTTGTGTAGTCTATTATCAAGCTTCTAGCATATGCCTTCATTGTGTCCCATACGTTCTGAATTGAAGTATCTTCTTTTTTATTTTCTCCAAAGAAAAAAGCCAATTCTTTCTCCATCTGCTGTATAAAATCCTTCTCCTTTAGAATAGTATTATTTAACGTCTATCTCAATCTTCTTTTTTGTCCTTTCCATTTAATTGTCATTGGATTGTGGTCTGCTTGTTTCAATATTTATTTCTTGAATATTAGATATTAATTCTGTTGAAGTCCAAATCATATCTATTCTGGACCATGTTAAATGTCTATTTGAGTAAAAAGTGTATTATTTGGTTTTAACATTTTTTTCTCTCCCTATATCTTTTAAATTTATTTCATCTATCATTTAAAAAAAGGATTTGGGGAGAGTCTTCCTGTTTTGCTTTGTTGTTGTAGTTGTTATATAGTCCAGTTGATTGTCTACAATTCCATTGAAATCTCCCATCATAGTCCAGTTCAATTATTTTCATGTGTAATTTTGTAGAATTCTTCTTGTTTATCATTCGGAGCATAAATTGCAATCAAGAGTGTTTTCGTATTATTGTCCATTATTTCCACCATTAATACTCCTCTGTCTTCATCAGTATAAATCAATTTTGCTGTAATGGTCTCTTTGATATATAAAACCACTCCTCTTTTCTTACATTGAGTCAAAGAAGTAAATATTTTCCCTAATTTTGGCTGTATCAACAATTGTTCACATTGTTTTTTAATATGCACTTCTTGTAGACAAATTATATCAAATTTTAGTTTCTCTAATCTGTGAAAAATTTTCCTTCTTTTAACAGCTGAATTAAGTCCATTTATATTCATTGTAATCAGTTTTTTCTCTTCCATTATTATGCTTTATAATTAGGTTTGGCAGCTCTCATAGATCTTGGTTCACGTTGTTCTTTAGTCTCCAACAATCCACCTACTGCGCCTTCTTCTTTTTCAGTCTCTATTTGGTCGTCTTGAAATTCAATTAGTGAAATCTCTTTTTCTGCCTCCTCTCTCCTTCCAAAAAATTCTGCATATAATAATTCTGCTTTCTCGACTGAATCAATTTTATATCTCTGTTCTTGCCATGTAAACATTAATCCTTCTGGGATTAGCCATCTATAATTCACCTCTTTTTTCAATAACATTTTAGTGAAAAATCAATATTGTCTTCTCATCTCTCTCACTCTTCTGAGTATTTGCTTTAAGACCACAATCTCCTTGCCTTTGTATTTCAATGTTTTCTCTCTTACCACTTGTAATATTTGTGTTTTAATGGCTTTTTTTGTAAATCTGATATGAACTTCTCTTGGTAGGTTATTTCTCATCGCATATCTTGTAAAAACTTGGTATACCTCATCTACTCCATCCATCATCTTCTCTTCTGTTATTTCCAAAGCTTCAGCCAATATTTCTATCATTATCTCAGCTAGATTTTGTCCTTTTTCTTCCTCTATGTTTTGAAATCTGAGATAGAATTCTGATCTGTCCATCTCCCATTTCAGTATCCCACTTTTATGTTGTTCAACCACTGTTAATCTGATATCGATATCTCCAATCTTCTTGTCTCTTTGTTTATCTTCTTCTTCAATTTTTTGGAATCTCTCATCAAACTTCACCATCATTTGTTTAACATCATTTGTTGAATCTTCACTTTTTCATCAGTTTTCTCCGTTCTTTGCTCAATGTTTTCTATTCTCTTTTCAATGGTATCTGATTTTATTTTAAGGTCTTGGATTCCTTGCATAATCATCTGTAGAGTCACTCTTTCTTGATCTTTTTCTTGCTTTAATGTTGCCTGAATTGAACATTGTCCTCCAGATGGTGGGGAGATAGAAGTAGAAATTGAGGAGCCAGAAGTTATAAACTTCCTACTCATTTTAAACAATTCGGGATTTTCAGGTTCTTCTAAACCCTAATCCAATTATGAAATAGCCAATTATAATCCAAAATGAAAAATAAGAATGGTAGAGAGAAAAACCCAATAATAATAAAAAAGAAAGGAGAAAAAAAATTCTTCAGGTTCTTCTTAACCTTAATCCAATCAGTAATTAGGTAGAAAGGAAGGAGAAGAATAAAAAAAGGTTTAAAAAGAGCAAAAAGTAAAAAAAGAATTTTTTAAAAAATAAAAGTAATTCTTCAGGTTCTTCAACATCTTAATCCAATTGAAAATTTTCAAATTAAAAAAAAAAGCATATCAAAAAACAAAAAATCCCAAAGAAGAAAGTAAAAGAAAAAAGAAAAATTTTGAGACTTTCCCTTCAAAATACAAAGCAAAGATGAAAATATTACAAAAATAAAGGTTTTAAAAAGAAAAAATGAACAATACAGCTGGTGAGGGGGGGGTGACCCAACTTAAGAAAAAAAAAAAAACACTGCACTTTATTTAATTATCCAAGGTTCTTGTCATAGCTCTCTCCAAACTTCAAAGCCAAGTTTCAATTGTTGATAGAAATCCAGAAGAACACCTGCAGTAACACTCTTCCATGCTCTTCCCTCTATCTTATCACATAGCAATGTCCTTGAAAAAGAATTTCAGAGCTTTCTTTCTCAGCTTTTTCAGCTTCGTCTAAGATATTTTCAAGCCTCTAGTTGGCAGTGTTACAAAGTTTCTTTACTCTCACACTCCTCTCCTTTCCCAGACAAAACGTAACAAAGGTTAAAAAAAGTATTGCTTAAGAGAGCCTCTCATCTAAAATATTACAAAAAGCCTCTAACCTAAAATATTACAAATCAAAAAAGAAGAGAAGAGAAAAATGGATATAAATAGAGAAAAAACCAGTCCAGTTTGCAAATGCAGAATCACAATAGGAATCCAAACATAGAAAACATAAAACAAAGCCTTACTTTGATACTTCTGTTTAAAAACCGCCACCTATTCAGTTCTGTCAAAAATTTTACAGATTCTTTTTCCCCTTAGGGTGTCCTTTGAAGTCCTTTGAAGTCCTTTGAAGTCTTAGAATAACAAAAGAACAATTCTCACCAAACCGACACACTTTCTCTTTCAACCTCTTCCATTCAGAGCTGTCCCAACTTCAGCAGCTTTGGTGGCTGCCTCTCTGCTGCTGGTAAAAGGGCTTCTCCTGGATCAACCAGGGACTTTGCAATATCCCTGGGATCTACAGGACATGCCCTTCACTATCACTGTCTCTTCGGGACAGTTTAGGTTTGTTTGGACCATCCAGGGGCAAAGATATCGGCTGCAATCTCAGACCTCCAAGATTACATGCAGTATAATCGCGATGCCAGCTCCCCCCCCCCCCGGTTTCCAACTCCTCCACCTCTTTTCAACATTTTAAAATTCCAACATAAAAGCCTGCATCATACTGTTCTTATTGGATTCTTTGGGGGAAGTAGGAATGAGAAGTATAACTTCTGAATTTGTAAAAATGTTTTCTTTGTAACCCAGGATTGCAGTTGACTAATGGTCTCATGCTAGCTGGAATATTATCAACATTCAACACGTTTAGTATTAGCAATGAATGTCCAGTGGCCTGTCTGTATTCGTGTCAGAAGCATCTACAAAGCTAACCGAAGGGTGCTTCTGGATTGAAAGTATTTGCCTGTGACAACTCTGTGGCTCAAAGGACACCCGATTGCCAAAAGTAATGCAATCTTCAAGGAAGTTCCTTGAACTTCCTTTCATCAAGTGGCCTGATAGCTAAAGTTTTAATTGTAAGCCTGGAAGTTCCTCATTTAAATCATAGTTGTCTCATAAATTCAGATAGAAGTGTCTTAATCTATTCCAGTCATTCTCAGCTTCAGTTATAGTCAACATAGTCTATTTTAACAGATTGTGGAATATATCACATCAAGGTAATACTTACGAATTTACCAGTGTACTCTGTTACAATATAATTATATGTACAATATAGGTAAATCCTTTCATTTCCAGAAGTGACTGAATTTCATAGAAAAGGAACTAACTTATTAAAAATAATGTAATCTAGGAGCTGTATCATTCTCTCTTTTCCAAACCATGGCCCAACAGATTAAACATAATTGATGAAATCCACTATCTGTTTATTTGTTGTGCATTGCTCTGCAAGAATAGAATGAAAATCCTTATCTAAAATAGAGTTTACAATGAGAGATAAGAGCAAGCATCCTTTTCCAAATTAAAATTCTGCAATAAATATTTGAGAAATCACAAAGCAGAGTTAAAAGCATTGCATTTTTGTTATTCCTGGTAAAATTTCTCCAGTTTGCATTTGGTAATTAACTATGTTAATAATGTAATGCCACTGGGAATAAGTAGTATTTCTTCCAATGAAATTTCCATTAAAATCAAAGTCAGAGATCCATATCAGGCAGGGCAAACTGCAAAACATTGGGTTTTTGATTCCATCTATGTGGCATGGAAGGAGCTGAGGTTTCATGCCATACAAACTGCAACATACAACAGCTATGTTTCCCCAATAGCCTTTTCTAGATGCTTCCACCTTTGCAGTAGAGGAAATAGAGAATGGAAAGTTTATGTACTTTTTAGACTCTTCATTTTGACCCAGTATAATGTATGTATAGAAAAGTATTTGATTTCAGTGATAAACAAGAGCTAAAATGTAATGCAAAAAAAAAGCCTAAAAATTCAGATTGCATCTTCTGAATTTCATATGTTTAGTTCTGTCAGGTCAAATTTCTTTTGAGAAAGTTGAACAAAAGAATTTGAAACAGATCAAGGCAGTTCTCAGTGCATTGTAGAAAGCTCACTAAAGCAAACAGAAACATGAGGCAGGTAAGATTTTTGAAAGACTTCATAAAATTTACTTGGAGTCTTGCAGGTGAACACCATTGTGTTCTTCATCAGAACTGAGATGCGGGATTTATCTCTGCTCTCTATCAGCCAGTAGACCCTGGAAATAAGCAAAGAGCTTCTGAAAGATTGTCTGCTGTAGCCTGTGAAGGCAAAGAATCTCTGTCAAGAACAGTAATACATGTGGACAAGCACATTAATTTTAGATTATTCCTTCTGACAAGGCTGTTGATCTACAGGTTTAGCCCATGTCACACTGCACCAACAGATGGAAAGAGGATGTAAAACGGAGAGAAACACTTGCCATCCGTTGGTTAACGCGATTCATCCGTTCTGTACTCACTGCCTCCATTTTTCATCCTCTCTATCTGTCCAGCATCCATCAACTGAGGTTCCATCCGCTCAAAAAGTTTTGAGCTGCTCAAAACTTTTTGAGCGGAAAATGTATCAAATGCATCCATTCTGCATCTGCAACGCATACGGGGAACATCTGTTCTACATCCGTCGTCATCCGTTACGCGTCCGCTATATCCGCTAGGCATCCGCTGCGCATCCACACAACTCGCATCCGCTCCAGCAGAAAACGGACACAGGGAGGAAGCGAAACGGACGCGGAACGGACGCACAGCGTTAGTAGCACAGACGGAGAAAGGATGAAAGCGGATGCAGCTCACAAAGAAAGCATTTAAAATGGAAAAAACGTTCGCAGAGGGGACCTATCTCAGATATTAACGATGTCTAGAGGATGCCTAGAGGATGCAAAAGGACACCTAGTGGAAAACCTATATTGCCAAAAAAAAGGGGGAGGAAATCACCTGGATCTCACTTTCAGTCCAGCAGCCCTGCTGTGCAGACCTCTGCAGGCTTCATCTGGCTCTTGCTCTTCCACAGCATCCATTGATGTCCACCATGGATCATAACACAGTCCTTTTGGTAGCCACCATCATTCTGCAACAGTGCAAAGCCATCTACAGGCCCTTTCAACTGTTCTACGGGAAGAAAAGGAGGCGATCAAGAAGTGTCTGGCTCCGAAGATGGATCAGGAGAAGAGCAGAGTACGGACTGTACAACAAGCTGATGGTGGAGGTGAGGAACGAAGACCCTCATGCATTCCAGAACTTCATGAGGATGCCTCCAGCCATGTTTGATGAAGTTGTGGAGCGGCTGAGACTCAGGTTGACCAAGGCAAACACCAACTTTCGGCCCAGCCTGGACCCTGGGCTCAAGGTGGCACTGACTCTGCACCACCTGGCCTCAGGGACCACCTACAGGAGCATGCAGTATGGCTGGAGGTTGCCACACAACACCATCAGCATTGTGGTCAGAGAAGTGGTGCAGGCCATCATTGAAGAATACCTGGAGGAGCTCCTCCAGTGCCCCTCCACGGAAGAAGGCTGGAAGAAAGTGGTATCAGAAGTGGAACTTCCCCCACACCGTTGGAGCCATAGATGGGAAGCACATGGCCTGCAAAGCTCCAGCCAACTCAGGGTCCACTTATTTCAACTACAAGGGCTTCTTCAGCATCATCCTCTTCACCATGGTCAATGCTGACTACAAGTTCATGTACATCGATGCTTCAGGCAACGACTCATCTTCAGATGCCCAGGTATACAATGCCAGTTACCTCAAGGAGGGGCTGGAACGCAACCTCATCATGGGCTTCCCAGATCGAGACTCCCTGCCCAACAACACACAAGATGTGCCCTACTTCATCGTGGGGGATGACGCCTTCTCCCTCAGAACCTACCTCATGAAGCCCTACACCTCCAAATGCCTCACCCGTGAAGAGAGGATCTTCACGGCCAACAGGTTCCAGGTACTTCTCACCACCATGCAGCATCTCCCAGAGACCGTGAGGAGGCTTGCTGCATCCTGCTTGCTGCATCGTGAAAGCTTGCTGCATCCTGCACAATCTCATGCGCACCTGCTACCCAGTGTTGCAGAACAGGCTCGTGGACCTCCAACAAGGCAATGGGGACATGGAGTCTGGGGAATGGAGGCAAGGGCGAAACCTGATAGACACTAAGGAGGTGCAAGGCCCCAACAGAGCATCACGTGAAGGGAAGAAGCAGCGCAACCTCCTGAAACACTGGTGCAACTCCCCAGCTGGAGCAGTGAAGTGGCAAGACAGGATGATAGATGCTTAATGGATGCTTCCTTCAGCCTGTCTCATCACACTGATGAGATTGGGCCATGTATGTAGGGTGGGTCTACAGTGAACAGGGCATTTAATAAAGAGTTGTGTTTATGTTGACATGTGTGGATGAATGATTACATTATTATTGATAATAAAGGGCCATAGGTGGGGCACCTGGGAGGGTGGACCATACAGTCCCACTATGCTTGCACTGGAGGTTTATCCCACAGCTATTACCCATCCCAAAGGTATCCCTGCCCATCCCACAGGTATCCTTACCCATCCCACAAGCATGCAAAGGCTTAAACCATTTCTAAGAGTTTCCACCAAGACTTTATTGACAAAAATAAACGAAGCAAGTGTGTGAAGCAAAGATAATCTTTATTAATAACAAGCTGTAAAAGAAAAATGACCCAAGTCAAGTGTCCAAAGCAAAAATAAAGTCAACAGGGAGCCACCCAGTCTCTGACACTCTTCTCAGTCAGTCTGAGGCATTCCCATTGTCTCAGGGGTGAAGGGTCCAGGTGCTGTGGAGGTAGCTGCTGCTGGAGTGCTGGTCTGAGGCACCATTGGGGTGCCTGGCCCCGAGTGGACAACAGGGGACGGTGTGTTCAGGAAGCTCTCAGACAACTGGCTCAGCCCCGTGATGTTGAGAGCCCCTTCCTCCATGACATGGGGTGTCATCCCCAATATTGATGACAGATGTTCTGAGGCCAGGCTTGGCTGTGGGGTGGAGGAAGGAGGAGTGTAGTGGGGCTGTCTGGTCTGCAGCTGAGTGAGGTGAGGCGTGGGTGGCATCTGTGGCATGGGTGGCATCTGTGGCGTGGCTGGTATCAGTGGCGTGGGTGGCATCAGTGGCATCAGGGCACCGGTGGTGTACGATGTACCTGTGCCTGGACTGGGAAGGGCTGCCTGTGCTGCTGGACCTCCTGGTAGCTGTAGCCTTGGTAAGTGAGGGCCTGTGGAAAGCCTTGGAAGGGCTGTGACATCACCTGGGGTGGAGGAGCAGGCCTGGACTGGGTGAGAGCAGGTTCAGCTTGATCTGGAGGGATGTGAAGAAGATCGGTGATCCTGTCCTCCACCACCTGGTACTGGGGTTCCGATATGTTCATGAGGGTCTGGTAGACATAGGTGAGGAAGGGCTTGCAGTTGGAGGATGGGACGTCGGTGTGTACCAGCTGAGAGAGGATATCTACGCTGCTCCTGATGGTGTCCCTGATCTCCAGCAGGATAGTGTGGCTCTGCCCCTCCGATCTGCCTCTCTGCCTTTCAGTGTAGGTGGAGCTGGGGGTGGATGCGGGTTTGGCTGTGGTGGAAGTGCCCTCTTGCTCCCACTGCATCAGGGTGTCCTCCACGCACTCCGCCAGGGGTAGTACAGCTGTTGGGGGGGGTCTCCATCGTGGCACGCTCCACAGATACCTGCCTGGACACAGGAGCTGACTCTTGGCCAGAAGAGGACTGGCTCTCAGCAGGCTGCCTGAGAGATTGGGTTGAGAGAGGGGCTGCTCCTCAGTGGCGGATCTCACCCTCCAAGAAGCTGCACTTGGCCATCACGTAGGTCTCTCGGTTCGTCAGCTTGACTGCGGCCTGGCCAGATTTCTTGAGGTGCAGCTTCCCGTACCAGGTGTGCATGTGCTTCCACCAGCCAAGGAGCACCTATGAAGTGTAGCCCAGGCTCTCCGCCTTCTCTCTCCAAGCAGCCTGCTTCCTTTTGGTATCTCGATAGAGCCTGTGTCCCTTCCGCCAAAGATATTCATTCTCCCTGAGCCATTCAAGCACCTCCTCTTAATGTTCGTCTTTGATTGAGTATTGCCTCCTCTCCCGTTCACGTGTCTGCCTCTTCCTCCCTCTGGCAGGGCCATATGGAGCCTCATCAGAGGGGCTTTGAGGTTGTAGGGGCTGCTCCTCCTCACCACCACCAGCAGCAGCAGCAACAACAACAGTAGCAGCAAAAGCAGGTCCAGCAGGTGCAGCAGGACCACCACCAGCAGCAGCACCAGCAGGAGCAGCAGCACCAGCAGGACCAGGAGCACCAGCAGGACCAGGAGCACCAGCAGCACCAGCAACATCAGCAGCACCAGCATGAACAGGAGCACCAGCAGCACCAGCAGCACCAGCAGCACCAGGAGCAACGCCAGCAGAGTAAGCACCAGCAGAAGCACCAGTACCAGGAGCAGTGCCAGCAGAGTAAGCACCAGCAGAAGCACCAGCACCAGAAGCAGTGCCAGCAGAGTAAGCCCCAGCACCAGGAGCAGTGCCAGCAGAGTAAGCCCCAGCACCAGGAGCAGTGCCAGCAGAGTAAGCACCAGCAGAAGCACCAGCACCAGGAGCAGTGCCAGCAGAGTAAGCACCAGCAGAAGCACCACCACCAGAAGCAGCATCAGCAGAAGCACCACCCCCAGAAGCAGCATCAGCAGAGTAGGCACCAGCAGAAGCACCACCTCCAGAAGCAGCATCAGCAGAAGCCCCAGCACCAGAAGAGCGAGCCCAGGCAGCAGAAGCCCCAGCAGAAGCAGAGTCAGGGCCAGGGGGTGGGAGGGTGGCCCTGTCCCTCTTGCCAGGGCTGGCAGCAGATGGCAGAGGCTTCCTTTTCTTCCTCATGGTTGTCGGGTTGCTGGCTGGCTGGCTGGCTGGCAAGCTGTGTCTGGAAGCAGGTCTTTCCTCTGAATGGTGACCTGCTTGCGAGCTGCTTCCCTTTATATCTGCGGGGCTGACGCAATGCATCCTCCCCGCATGCGCAGTGAATACTAGGCATCCACTAGGCATCCGCTAGGCTTCCGCTAGGCTTCCGCTCTGCATCCGCTTCATCCGCTCGGCTTCTGCTCTGCATCCGCTCTTTCCATTCCACGTCTGCTTTGCTGTGCTCCCCCAGAAGCCTTGTGAATGTACCATCTGCTCCCATCCACTTCCATCCGCTAGCTTCCGTGGAGCATCCGTTTTCCATCTGCCCTATGTTCTCCCCCCGTCCGTTGCTTTCCGTGTTGTCCGCTCTGGTTTTGCAAATTCAGGGCACTTTTGAGAGTGGATAACAATGGATGGAAAATTTTGCTCATCCGCTGTGTCCTTTTTACAAACGTTTTGCATCCGTCGGCCAGTGTGACAGGGCCTTTTGTTGCAACTGTTAGTTTAGGCATCCACAGAAGAAAGTTAGAGGCATTAGCAAAATTCAAAAGGGCTTTTGGGGAGCAGGGGTAGGCTGGAAAGATGCATAAATATCCTGATGAAAGGTCTTAAATATGTCTAGAATTCAGCTTTGTGCCAAGATGAGAAATGAAAGAGAAAAATGTTTCAAGGTCTAACACTATAGAAAAGAAAACTATGGCAATTTTTAAAATGAGAAATCCGGAAAGGCGATGTAGTGTTCTATTTTTAAAGTGAATGAACTATAATTTAACAGATTGGGATGTGTTGGAACTAAGGTTCATGGGGAAAGTAGAACAGTACAGCATGCATCCACATACCTTTGCTACAAAAACAGCGGCAGCAACAACTTTCTGTGTAGTCAAAGACTTATGTATTTTATTTTATTTTATTTGTCGATTGCTTACAAGATAATAGGTATAAATAAAAACATACTTATGAATACATGGATACATAAAAGAAAAATAAAAGAAGTAATAGGACAGGGACAGTAGGCACATTGGTGCGCTTATACACACCCTCTACAGACCTCTTAGGAAAGGGGTGAGGACAATAGTAGAAAGTCTAAGGTTAAAGTTTTGGGGTTTGGGGAAGAAACCAGAGTCATGTAGAGTATTCCAGACATTGATCACTCTGTTGCTGAAGTCGTATTTCCTGCAATCAAGTTTGGTGCGATGAACCTTGAGTTTGTGTCCATTGTTTGTTCTTGTATTGTTATGGTTGAAGCTGAAGTAGTCATTGACAGGTAGGACATTGCAATGTAAGCCTAGACATAGTTCTAGGTTTTCTAGGTCTAGAATTTCAAGTCTGGTGGTATAAGGTATTCTGCAATGAGTAGAGGAGTGGAGAACTCTTCTTGTGAAATATTTCTGGACTTTCTCAACTGTGTTAATATCAGATACATAATATGGGTTCCGGACTGATGAGCTGTATTCGAGTATTGGTCTAGGAAATGTTTTGTATGCTCTAGTTAGTAGTGTAATATTACCAGAGAAAAAGCCACGTAAGATTAGGTTAACAACTCTTAATGCCTTTTTGGCTATGTAGTTACAGTGGGCTCTAGCACTTAGATCATTAGAGATGAGTACTCCAAGATCCTTGACAGAGTTTGGATCAACAACAAGGTCTTGACTGTTCAGCCTGTACTTTATTTTCTGTTTTTTTTTGCCAGTATGTAAGACAGAGCATTTATTTGTTGAGATTTGAAGTTGCCATTTGTTTGACCATTCTGATACATAGTCAAGGTCTTTTTGAAGGGTAGCAGTATTGTCTGTGGTGTTGAATAGTTTTACATCATCAGCGAAAAGAATGCAGTTGATCTTAATATGATCACAGAGGTCATTTATGTAGAGTATGAAGAGAGTTGGTCCTAGAACACTGCCTTGGGGGACACCACTGTTGACAGGTACAGAATTTGAAAGGACACTCTCAAGTTTGACCATTTGTTGTTTGTTTGACAGGAATGCTTCTATCCAGTTATGCAGGTGTCCAGAGATACCATAAGATTTTAGTTTTAGGAGTAGTTTGTCGTGTACCACTGAATCAAAGGCTTTACAGTCTATGTAGATTGCGTCTATTGCTTTGCCCTGATCGAGTTGTATAGTCCATATGTTTTTGCAGTGTAAGAGTTGCAGATTGCAGGAAAGTTTTTTTTCTGAAACCAAATTGTTTATTACAGAGTAGGTTGATCCATCTCAGCAATGCAAATTGCAAAAGTGGATTCTTGATTCCATCTGTGTGGCATAGAAGGAGCTGAGATTTTCATGCCAAACAAGCTGCAATACGGTTATTTCCCTAACGAAGAAGAAAAAACTGCATGATTCTTTAAATCCTGACCACTGTTTTATATACAAGGATCAAATGAATTCAGTATAAATGCTTTATATTGAATCAGTGTACTCGTCAGTACTGACGTACTCTTGTCCAAGGTCACAAACAAGTTCTAGCAATTCAGGAAATACTGAAGATTGAATTGGAGCATTTTATGTGCAAAGCATGTGCCTATAGCACCTTCACAAATGCATTTAAACCTTTAAATATAAATAGAACTTAGTTCTCATGCTAGTCTGCATCACATTCCTTTTTGGAAGTCTGAAGGACAAAGAGGACAGCCCTGCCATTCTCCTAAGCCTAATGCACAACTAAACTTTTGGATTTTGGGGGAAATAAGAAAATACATTCAGCTTCTATCCCCTAAAGCTCAGTTAGTCAGTGTTTTATGGTAATTTGCTCCTATTCATGCCGTTGGCCAGTTTCCTCTTGCTCATTTGTTTTGGCAGTATTGTTAAAATATCTTTGGAAGTTTCTCAAATTTAAATATTGGTAGTATTTTTTTATTGGCCATCTACAACCATTTATGGAGCAGCAGTGTATTTGTTTATCAGCTCAATATTTGATCACAAATTCATTTTAATACCTTAATATGCAAATTCTGTAAATTTGTAACAAAATTGGCTCACATTTCAATTTGTTTCATTTCAAATATGCTTTACGCTTCAGCTCTTTCAGATCATAGATTATCTAAAATATGGATATAGTTCCAAAATTAAATAGTCTTAAACGTTTGGCCAATCTGTGCAAATAACATGCAATGTTTGTTTTTCAAAAGCTGGTTCAAGATTTTTATTTATTTCCCTTTTTTGTCCTTGGTGCTTTTAGGATCCATGGCTCTAACTGACAAAGCCAGACAAGAGCCCAAGGACAAAAAGGAAATCAAACTTAAAATGTTAATGATTGATGTAATAAATAAAGGGGAGAATACTCTGAAAGTAAAGCAATAGGAAAGGAAATTACAGAAAGAAGATTTGGAGGGGGGTGGCAAAACCAGATAACCATAAAAAGAAATGGTGGGATGCAATAGAATAAGGAGGAATGAGTAAGAGAAAGGGTCCAAAAATGATAGACAATGGAAGGCAAGCCAGGAAGAGAATAACTAACATAGTAAGGAGAGTAAGAGACGATGATTGAAGAAGGGAAGGATAAGGATTCCACATGAATGGGTGTTTTATTAGTTAAGATATATAATTATTGATTTTGATAAATTTGGAATTAATACTTATCATATAATTTTTATTAAGGATATATAAAATGATAATTAGAATAAAAACAATGATTAATATTTTAATTTGAATAAATATGAAAATAAAAATTTACTGTGGGATTGTTATTTAAGATATATAATTGTTTAAGGAATATACAAGACAACCAATAAGATAGTATGGGAAGGAAATGCCATGTGGAACCTGATGGAGAACATATGTGTATATAGTATATGGTAATAGATAAAAATGATTATATTATTATTAGAATATATAATTTGTTAAATAAAAAAGATGGGGAGTATGATTTGTGTAATGTAATGAGATTAGAGAGGACTACTAAAAATATAATGGTGACAAAATTAACATTAAAAAGGGGATAATACTGGTTAATATAAATTAGGATGAATTTAGGAATGATTAATTGAATGATATAAATTGAAAAAAATCGCAAATATGATTACAGGAATATGTATTTTAAAAATGATATTAAGAATATAGAGATTGATATAAAGTAACATATGAGAACATTGAATGAAAAAATTGTTAATAGGTAGTAATATGAAATCAGATAAGTTAATAGTTGGAATATATAATTATGGTCATCTTTCCTTTAAAATGTTGAAGACCTGTAACCACACTGTTCACCCAAAGATATATTTAAAGAAATAAAAATAAAAAATGTATTGGAAAAAAAAAGATTGGATCCTGAACGCATTCTCATACTGAATGTTATACTTTACAAGGATTTGAAAATAATGTAGAAAAGGTGCGTCAGAATGGGTGAGAAGTGCAAATATAGCCACTCTGTATAATTTTTTTTAATCTTTGTCTGGGATCAGTGACTGTCACTGCTTGCAGTAAATGATTGGTTGCTTGAATGAGACTCAGACAGGTACTGTGGTTGCAGTGTACACTCTCCAATGAATCTTTCTAGAATTAAATCTCAAGTATTATTTTATTTCATTTTTACTCATTATTCAAGGCAAGGAAAATGCAATTCAGGAAACTCTGAAAATTACATTTCTCTTTAGTGGCCTTTATTTTTTTCATAATTGTACTCACTAAGTGCTACTAGATTAGACTACTTATGATATAGGTTAGCATCAAAAACCTTCCACTAATGGGTTCCGTTGGATGTTCTGTAAAAGTAAATTCTCCCAAGAGCTGTTCAGAGCATCCAGAAGTGGGAGGTGCTTCAGTCTCTTCTGGAAAGGCTGGGCTTAAAACTCTGGGATCCTCCTCCTCCTCCACGGGTCACCTCCCCAGCGTCCCCCAGTTTTAGCTCAGCCTTTATGGTAAGAGGTGCACTCCCTGACTGGAACGGTGTTCTGATTCAGGTTTGCTCTTCGGTTATTTCAGCTTGTAAAAATCTTCTCCATTTAATTTGGCTTTTTTCAGGCTTGTGCCTCTATTAGGTTACCTCGATCAGTTTAAAAACAGTTTCTTTGTAAAGCCCCTGTCCCACTGCACTTACAGATACAAAGAGGATGTAAAATGTTAAAAAAAGCTTGCCATCCGTTGGAAAACGCAATGCTTCCGTTGTGTACTCACTGCATACGTGTTTCATATGCTCTATCCCTTGAGCATCTGTCCACTGAGATTTCATCCGTGCAAGACGTTTTGAGCTGCACAAAACTTTGTGAGCGGATGAACTTTCCGCCGCGTACAATGTACATCTGCGACATATACGGGCAACAAACGTTCTATGTCCGTTATCATCCGTTAAACGTCTGCTGTATCCTCTCTGCATCCTCTGGTCATCCCCTCAACTCACATCTGCTGCAGCTGAAAACAGAAAGAGGGAGGAAACGAAAGTTGCACGGAACGTCTACACAGCGTTAGTAGCACAGAAATAGAAAGGATGTAAGCGTATGCATCTCGTATATAAAGGATTAAAACGGACAAAGCATTTGTATCTGGGATGTATCTCAGATATTTAGGATGTCTGCAGTATGTCTAGAGTATGCAGAAGGACACCTAGCGGACAACCAATATTTCCTATAAAAAGGGGGAGAAAATCATCTGGATCTCAGTATGAGTCCAGCAGCCATGGTGTACAGACTTCTTCACCCTTGGTCTTGGTCTTCCACATCATCAATTGTTCTCCACCATGGATCATGAAACAGTCCATATGGTAGCTGCAATCATTCATCACCAGAACCAAAACCTGTTCAGACTGTTTCTGAAGTCCAAGAGTTGTGTGGGTGCGAGGAAGGATCGTGAGAAGAATGGAGTTTGGACTGTATGACCAGGTGATGGTGGAGCTGAGGAATGAAGACCCTCGTGCATTCCAAAACTTAATGAGGATGCCACCAGCCATGTTTGACGAAGTTGTGGAGTGTCTGAGACCCAGGTTGACCAAGCCGAGCACCAACTTCCATCCCAACCTGGACCCTGGACTGAAGGTGGCACTGACTCTGCAGCACCTGGCCTCTGCAACCACATACAGAAACATGCAATATGCATGGAGGGTGCCACACAACAGCATCAGCAAAGTGGTCAGAGAAGTGGTGCAGGCCATCATCGAAGAATACGTGGAGGAGCTCCTCATGTGCCCCACCACTGAAGAAGGCTGGAGGAAACTTGCAGAAGAGTGGTATCAGAGGTGGAACTTTCCCCACACCGTTGGACCCATAGATGGGAAGCACGTGGCCTGCAAAGCTCCAGCCAACTCAGGGTCCATTTATTTCAACTACAAGGGCTTCTTCAGTATCATCCTCTTTGCCATGGTTGATGCTGACTACAAGTTCATCTACATCGATGCTTCAAGCAACTGGTCAGCTTCAGATGGCCAGGTATACAACGCTAGTGACCTCAAGGATGGGCTGGAACGCAACCTCATCATGGGTTTTCCAGACCCAGACCCCCTACCCAATGACACACAAGATGTGCCCTACTTCATCATTGGTGATGACGCCTTCTCCCTCAGTACCTACCTCATGAAGCTGTACATTTCCAGATACCTCACCCGTGAAGAGAGGATCTTCAACTACAGGCTGTCCAGGGCAAGACGGATGGTGGAGAACGCATTTGGCATCCTGGCCAATAGGTTCCAGATACTTCTCACCACCATGCAGCATGAGCCACAGACTGTGAGGAGCATCACGGAAGCTTGCTGCATCCTGCACAATCTCATGAGCATCCACTACCCAGTGT
This sequence comes from Laticauda colubrina, assembly GCA_015471245.1. Lineage (NCBI taxonomy): Eukaryota > Metazoa > Chordata > Lepidosauria > Squamata > Elapidae > Laticauda > Laticauda colubrina. The sequence continues at coordinate 90,291,010 of BLBF01000002.1, read as the reverse complement.
TGCAAAACAGACTTGTCGACGGTCAACAAGGGAATGGGGACATGGAGCCTGGTGAATGGAGGCAAGGATGTAACCTGATAGACACTATGGATGTACAAGGCCCCAGCAGAGCTTCACGTGAAGGGAAGAAGCAGCGCAACCTCCTGAGACACTGGTGCGACTCCCCAGCTGGAGCAGTGGAGTGGCAAGACAGGACAATAGAAGATTAATGGATGCTTCCTTGAGCCTGTCTCATAACACTGATGAGATTGTACCATGTATGTTGAGTGGTCCTACAATGAATAGAGCATTAATAAAGAGCTTTGTTTATTTTAAAATGTGTTGATCAATGAATAAATTGTTATTGATAATAAAGGTCCATATGTGTGGCAGCTGTGATGGTGGACCATACAGTCCCACTATACTTGCACTGGAGGTTTATCTATCCCACAACTATCCTTATCTAAGCCACAAGCATGCAAAGGCTTAACCATTTGTTAAAAGTTTTACCCAAAAGTTTACTAAGGTAAAAAAATGAACCAAGTGTCTTAAGCAAAGATAACCTTTATTAACTGTCTTAGGTTAACTTTATGACTTTATTAAATAAGCAAAATGAACCAAGTAAACTGAATTAAGTGTGTTAAGCAAAGATAACCTTTATTAACTTTCTTAGGTTAACTTTATGACTTTATTAAAAAAGGAAAATGAACCAAGTAAAGTGTCTTAAGCAAAGATAAAGTGAACAAGTGAACAACTCAGTCTCTGACATTATTCTCAGTCACTCTGAGTCATGTCCATGGTCTCAGATGTTAAGCAGGTAGGGACTGTGGAGGTGGCTGTGGCTTGAGTGCTGGTCTGAGGCGCCATTGGGGTGCTTGGCCCCGAGAGTACAACAGGGGATGGTGTGTTCAGGAAGCTGTCCGAGAGCTGACTCAGTTCTGTGAGGTTGAGAGGCCCCTCATCAAGGACCTGAGATGTGAGGCCCAAGACTGATGACAGATTGTCCATTGACAGGCTTGGCTGTGGGGTGGAGGAAGGAGGAGTGTAATGGGGCTGTCTGGTCTGCAGCTGGGTGAGGATTGGAGTCTGTGGCGTGTGATGAACCTGGGCCTGGACTGGGAAAGTCAGTTTTTGCTGTGGAAAGTCTTGGTAGTCGTAGCCTTGGTAGGTGAGGGGCTGTTGAAAGCCGTGGAAGGGCTGTGACATCGCCTGGGGTGGAGGAGCAGACCTGGACTGAGTAGGAACAGCTTCAGCTGGGCCTTGAGGGTTGTGCAGACGTGCTGTTATCTTCTTCTTTATCACCTTGTACTGGGCCTCGGTCAGGTCCCTGAGGGTGTGGCTCACGTAGGTGATGAAGGTGTGGCAGCCCGAGGATGCTCTGTCCAAGTGGACCAGCTGAGAGAGAAGTTCTGTGCTGGTCTTCATTGTGTCCCTGATCTCCAACAGGACACTGTGGTTCTGGCCCTCCAGTCTGCCTCTCTGCCTGCATCCTCTGGAGCTGGGGGTGGGGGTGGGTTGGCCTCTGGTGGCTTCTTCCTCCTTTTGTGACAGGTCCGCTGGCATCCAAGTCTGCCAGCATGGGGAGTGCAGCTGTCCGGGGGGGGGTCTCTGCCATGGGGCCCTCTGAAGACACCTGCCTGGACAGTGTAGCTGTCTCCTGGCTGGAAGAGGACTGGCTGGCTGTGGGCTGTCTGAGGGAGAGGGGTGTCAGAGGGGCTGCTCCTCGGAGGCGGATCTCACCCTCCAGGAAACTGCACTTGGCCATGACATACATCTCCCAGTCAGTGAGCTTGACAGCGGCCTGCCCGGATTTTTTGAGGTGTAGCTTGCCATACCAGGTGTGCATGTGCTTCCACCATCCCAGGAGTATATCTGCAGTGTACCCCAGGCTATCTGTCTTGTCTCTCCAAGCTGCCTACTTCTTCTTGGTGTCTCGATAGAGTCTGTGGCCCTTTCTCCAGAGGTACTCGTTCTCCCTCAGCCATTCCAGCACCTCATCCTCATGCTCCTCAGAAATGGTGTACTGTTTCCTCTCTCCCTTCTCCTTCCCTTGCCTCTTCCTCCCTCTGGCAGGGGCTTCAACAGGGCCTTCAGGGGCTTGAGCAGCAGGGCCTTCAGGGACTTGAGCAACAGGGCCTTCAGCAGCAGGATTTTGAGGGCCTTGGGGCTGGTCCACCACAGCAGCAGCAGCAGCAGCAACAGGTTCAGAATCAGTGCCAGGGGGTGGGATGCTGGTTCTGTCCTTCTTGCCAGGGCTGGAATGAGTAGGCACAGGCTTCCTCTTTTTCCCTGACTGATGAACCATGGTGTTCCTCCTAGATGTATGTGGCAGCACGTCTTTCGCCTGAATGCTGACGGCATGCGTGCTGCATCCTGTTATATCCACGGAGCTGACGCAATACATACTCCCGGCATGCACAGTGAACGCTTTGTATCCAATATACCTCCGTGCGGCATCTGTTTTGCTTCCTATAGGCGTCCGTGATGCATCCACTTCATCCGCTATGCATCTGCCCCTTCCGCTATGTGTCCATTTTGAAATTCTCCCCCGGAACCCCTTCAGAGGTGTCATCTGCTTCCATCCACTTTCATCCTCTAGGCTTCCTATGAACATCCATTTAAAATCCCCACTACATACTAACCACGTCCGTTCTTTTCCGTTCTTTTCCATCCTGTTTATGCAAATTTTCACCACTTTTTGGAGCGGATGACAACGGATGGAGCCACCCCCGAAATTTTGCTTGTCCACTGTGTCCTTTGTCAGCTGGGTCCTAGCCTTAACTAGCGGAGCCTGCCAATCCGCAGGCAACCTGAGGTGACTGCCTCAGGCAATTACCTTATCTAACTTTCTGATCATCTTCTCTGCGATTATAGTGGAGCACTCGCAGCTTTGGCTCACTTCGCCTTGCCATTTTGTCTGACAGGAGCATTTAACTCGCAAGTTAGAGCCTCAGCAGCAGCAGCTCATTAGACTTCTCAGATATTAGCAGCGGAGATTCTAACCTCCTGCCTTTTTCAACGGCTGGCTCAAGTTCACGCCTAAATATCACAGGCGCCATTCCCCACTGGTTTCCCTTTTTGGGGACCAGGGCAGTACCTTCCCACTTCATTCTCCCTTGGTTTAGCTTTCCCTTGTCTGGCTGACGTTGGATAAGCAGGCTAATCATTAAACAGGCATTTCCTTGCAATTGCCTTTGGATCATTTCTTTGGAGTGAAGCTGCAAGTGCCATTTTAAACAGTGGGACATTTTGTTTTGACAGGAAAGGATCCAGCTCAGATCCTGTACAGCTGGTTTCCCTTGTTGGAGACCAGGGATCCAGAAAGTTCTCGTTTGGAGCGCTTGGGGTTTTCCCTTGTTGGGGACCCTTAGATATTGTTTATCATTCATACAGTTTTACATATAGATATAGGCATATGCATATATATATATGGGCATATATATATGGTATTCAGCTTTTTTCAGGTATTTTCCCACATCATCATAGTTGTGCTTTTAAAGTTGTAGCAACATTTCAGCAAAATCTCATCTGCCATCATCAGGCTTCTGTATTGTGTTTGCCTGATGATGGCAGATGAGATTCTGCCGAAACGTTGCTACAACTTTAAAAGCACAACTATGACGATGTGGGAAAATACCCAAACAAAGCTGAATATCATACATGTAAGTACCCGCGAAAGGGTGGCAGACAAGGTGGCTATGACACAACAATCAGATCAGGACCCAAGTCCATTGTTGGGGCCCTTGGACTTATCGACCCAGCCCAGGCAGGCTGTTTCTGGACAACCTCCCATAGGCACATCTCCTCCAATGAGCACTGCCCAGCTAATCCCAGAGGCAAACTTCACTCCTCCGGTCACCGGCCTAAGACAGGAGGGATTACCGAAGACTATTCCCATTGAAATGAGGCAATGGGTGGAGATGGCGATTCAAGGGGGTATTGCAGCTGGAGTTCAGCAATCCATCAAGACCAGACACTTCTCGACCACTTAGGATGTGGAATCCCTGTCCGCTTGATCCTTTGAGCATATGGGACAACATCAAACTCAGGTATTCCCCAATATTCCTAACATACCAGCCCAGGGTCTTCGGAAGGAGGTGGAATTTGAGGATCAGGATATTCCCATGGAGGTGGGGTCAATCCATCTGATGGACTTGGGGTTGTCAGAGGCTGACCCACTAGAACGAGGAATGTCGGACGACAAAGGCCTCATTCCGGACCAACCTACCTTTTCTGGCCTATTTCGCCCTCACCTATTTAAATTCAAGATGACTACTCTCCAGTCCATTCTGCTCAGCATCAGAGAGAACGATGTCCTGACCTCTATAGATCTCACAGAAGCTTATCTACATATACCAATTAGACCTGCTCACTACAAATATCTTAGATTTTGCTCTTGTGATCGGCACAACAAATATATCGCCCTACCATTTGGTCTGGCTTAGGCCCCTAGGTCTTTTACCAAGGTCCTAGCGGCTTTGGCTGCCTCACTCAGGATCAAATCTATTTGCTTACAATGTTATCTGGATGATATTTTAATTTTGTCATCTTCCAGACATCAAGCAAAATTGGATACCAAGATTACTCTGGAGACCCTTTAGGGTCATGGCTTTTCCTTAAATTGGGAGAAAAGCCATTTGATCCCCTCAACTAGGTTAGTTCATTTAGGGGCAGTGATAGATACCATGGAGGGCAAGGTCTTTGTCTCTCAGGACAGTATCCAGTCTTTGGCCAGAGAGATCAGAGCCTTAAAGAGAGTTTCCCTGGCAGTGCTGTCTCAACTGTTAGGGAAACTGATTTATTGTATTTCCATTGTGCCTTGGGCTCGATTCCATTCTAGGGAGCTGCAATGGTTTCTGTTACTTTTCCAGCGATCTGGAAGTGCCACTTCCAACGTCCAGATAAAGGTACCACACAATGTTCTCCGAATGCTCGGCTGGTGGTCAGAAAAAAAAATAAACAAGGAGTGTCCTTTCAAGGAACTTTACAGGGCAATGATCACAACCAATGCCAGCCTGGTAGGATGGGGAGCTCACTTCCAATCCCACACTGCACAGGGAATTTGGACTATTTCTGAACAATCACAAAGCATCAACTGTTGGAGCTGCGAGCAGTTCACATGGCCTTACGCAGTTTTCTACCGCTTTTCTAATCACGCCATGTTCTGGTCTTGACAAAAAATATCACAACCAAGGTCCACGTAAACAGACAGTGGGGTACTCATTCCAATCTTCTGATGCTGGAGATGGCCAAGTTGTTCAAGTGGGCTGAGGCCAATCTGTTTTCACTCAAGGCAGAACACATAGCAGAGGCCTTAAACACACAAGCGGACCGGCTCAGCAGGGCCATAATAGATCAGGCAGAGTTGCGCCTACACCCGTCTGTCTTCCAGGAAGCAGTGCGGAGGTTTGGGTAACCAGTGATCGATCTATTTGCCTCTCCTCTCAACGCCCAATTGCCCTGGTATATTTCAAGGTATTTCAAGACTTGGGGGCGGAGGCCATCAATGCTGTGCAATGTCAGTGGTCTCCCGGTCTTCTATATGCATTTCCTCGACTCCCGGTAATATCCAGGTTGATCCAGAAGTTATTGGAAGAATGAGCGGAATTAATATTGGTCGCCCTTACTGACCCAGGCGAACGTGGTTTGCAGACTTACAGGACCTGTCAAGAGAACAACCTTGGAAAGTTCCACCGTCGAAGGTTTCCCTCTTCCAAGGGCCGATACTTCACCCAAACTCACAATGGCTCAGTCTAGCCGGATGGAGGTTGAGTGGAGCCGTTTAAAGGCCCAACAGATTTCAGAGAATGCTATTGCCACCATTCAAGTATCCAGACGGTCCTCAACAAATTGTATATACGAGGCCACATGGTCCGCTTTCTGTCACTAGTGCCAGGGGTCTAAGATCGACCCAACTGCCCCATCAATAGGACAATTATTGGACTTTTTACAGGAGGGGTTGACCAAGGGCCTATCTCCAAATACTTTATGCAGACAGGTGGCGGCTTTAGCCTCGGTGATAGCCTGGGGTGACCTCCATTCCATAGCGCACCATCCACATGTCCGCAGCTTTCTTAAGGATGCTGCAAACTTGCGACCTCCTGTAATTCACCACTATCCCTCCTGGGACCTCAACAAGATGTTAACTGTACTTACAACTGGCCCGTTCAAGCCTTTAAGAACTGCTAGCCTCAAATTCCTGACATATAAGGTGGCCTTCCTAATTGCAATCACATCAGCAAGGAGGATTTCTGAATTGGCGGCATTATCAATGAGAAAGGACCTAGGCGTGTTTTATGTGGACAGAGTGGTTCTCTGATTGCATCCATCGTTCGCTCCTAAAGTAAATTCAGCCTTCCACAGAGTGCAGGAGTTGGTGCTTCCAAATTTTTGTCCGAAACCATCTCATAGACTGGAGCATCAATGGCATCGATTTGACGTTTGTGGGGCCTTAAGCAACTTTCTAGACCGCATGGTGGCATTTCAAAAATCTGAGGCTCTATTCGTATCCTTCAACCCATCCACTTTAGGACAAAAGGTGTCATTGACGGCCATCGGTAGATGGTTGAGAGCCACCATAGCTAAAAGTTACGAATGCCAGTCCATCTCAGTTCCTAAGGGCATTACAGCCCACTCAACAAAGAGTGCGGCTGTACTCAGCAGCATGGCCCACACGGGCTTCCATAGATGAAATTTGCAGAGCGGCAACTTGGGCTTCATCATCTCCCTTTCTCAGAAATTATAAAATTGATGTCTATGTCTCAGCGGATGCTTCATTTGGCAGAAGAATCCTGCAGAGGGTCCACAGAGTTTAAGGCTAGGTCCCACTGGCCGATGGATGCAAAACGTATGCAAAAAGGACACAGCGGATGAGCAAAATTTGGGGGGTTCTCCATCCGTTGTCATTTGCTCCAAAAAGTGGCAAAAATTTGCATAAACAGAATGGAAAAGAAAGGAAAAGAACGGATGTGGGTAGTATGTAGTGGGGATGTTAAACGTATGTTCCTAGGAAGCCTAGAGGATGTATATAGGATGCAAAGCGTTCACTGCTCATCCTTTCTATTTCCATGCTACTAACGCTGTGTAGATGTTCCATGTACCTTTTCTTTCCTCCCTCTTTCCGTTTTCAGCTGCAGCAGATGTGAGTTGAGGGGATGCCCAGAGGATGCAGAGAGGATACAGCGGACGTTTAACAGATGATAAATGGACATAGAACGTTTGTTGCTTGTATGTCATGGATTTACATCGTACACAGTGGAAAGTTCATCCGTTCACAAAGTTTTGTGCAGCTCAAAACTTCTTGAGCGGATGAAATCTCAGTAGACAGATGCTCAAAAGATAGAGCGTATGAAACACGTATGCAGTGAATACACAACGGATGCATAGTGTTTTCTAACGTTTTTTAATGTTTTACATCCTCTTTGCATCCGTTGGTGCAGTGGGACAGGGGCTTTAGGAGTGGATTTTGATCCAGATGGAGTCCCTCCCTAAGGACAGGCAAGCTTTGGTATCTCTCACTTCTGGATGCTCTGAACAGCTCATGGGAGAAAGGTCCTTACCTGATACGCCCGTTCTCTGTGAGCTGTGAAGAGCGTCTAGCCCCACCCATTTCTTTCTGTTTGGGGGGTTCTGTTCCAGTCAGAGATTCAGATTAGGTGATGAGTTCTGGACTTTGGTACTCAGTCTTCGCAAAACTGGGGGATGCTGGGGAGGTGCCTGTGCAGGAGGAGGAGCGTCCCGGAGTTTTAAGCCCAGCCTTTCCAGAAGAGACTGAAGCACCTCCCACTTCTGGATGCTCTTCACAGCTCACAGAGAATGGGTAAGTACCAGCGCCCTTTTTGTTCTCCTTAGTTATTTTATAGAAGCTACTGCTAAATGCTTTATGTGAAAATATCCTTCAATTTCAACAACATTCTCCTTTATATATCTGGAGTGCTTAAATATTTTGCTAGGAAGTGCATTAAAATGACTATTATAAATACTTTGAGGCCTTTTTCTTTCTAAATTTCTTCTCCATTTCAATATACATTCGTAATGATACTGCATTATTTTCATGGTTAGTTATAGCTTTTACTCCTACTTCCTGTGAATATTCACCAGTGTAGTACGTCCTTGACCTACAACCACATTTGGGACAAGAATTTTTCTCACTAAGTGATGCACTTCTTAAACAATTCAGTCTTATTTTACAGTCTTTTTTCACCACCATTGTTACACAGTTCACACAGCTTCCTCAATTGATACTGCTTATAGGAAACCAGTTGGGAAGGTCGTATATTTGCAATCACATAACCACAAGACATTGCAACCATTGTAAGTGTGAACCAGTTGCCAACTGCCCAAATTCCAGTCATCTGACTATGAGGCTGATGCAACAATTGTGACTTAAACGACAGGTAATAAGTCACTTTTTCCAAAGCCACCTTAACTTTGAACCATTGTTAAGCTAACAGCCGTAAGTAGAGGATTACTTGTAGATATCAATTTCTGGGGGGGGTATTTATATTCTCCATTGATACTATTGGGAGTCATGCAGGTTGGTTAGAAGACAGACAGTTATTAAATATTTTAAAATATATTAATACATTTTATTTGACCACTGTGATTATTCCATCAAGATTCAAAGCTAACAGTTTTCCTTCTTTTCAATGTCTTCTTTAAATACAACGCCTAGCAAATTTGCTTTTGCTATTTGAAGTTCACAAACTTACTGAAAATCACAAAACTGTGTTTCACATATTTTGGCCATGTTATGCAAGGGAATTCACTGGAGTAAGTAATTATACTTGGAAAAGGTAACCGTAAAAGGAAATCAGACCAACCAAAGGAAATGATGGTTGGACACCATCAAGTTGACTCCAGCCAAAGTATAAAACAACTCAAAGTAGTGCAAGATTCGGACACAACTGAATGGATAATATCATCATCAACAACATCTGAAGTTAGGTGGACTGTGACATGTTGTGTGTTTTTGAGAAAAGATAGGAAAGGAAAGTTTTCAACATAAATGCATTTTTTCATGAGTCATAAGAATGATCCCGTTATTATAAACAAGCAGAAAACTGTTGTAAATAAGTTTTCAATGCAGTCCATTGAACAAGAAACAGCACCACAGCTGATAGCGCACTATATAAATAGTGCTGTCAGATGCGATAAGCTGTCACCTGTCAGCCACAATGTTAGCACACGGTTTGACTTTTAAAATCCTGTTGGCTTGAAATAAAAGGGTTATTCTGAATTCTCTAGTTGTCTCGGTTATTCCCAACCTAATTTAACACTGGCGATGAAGATGGGACAGAGAACTGAAGACAACCAGCTGAATTTCAATTAGCTGAAGTCACTCAGAGCCGTTGATTGCTGAAATGGCAAAGGGACTCTCCTTTAACCTATATCAGCTGGGAGCTGACACATGGGAATCTTACCTCGACAGGTTCAAATGCTTTATAAAGGCTAACGATCTGCATGACATATCAGTGAAGCGAAAGAAGGCATTTCTCCAGAATAATTTCGACAGGATCCATGCATGGGATATATTCAGCTCTGCTCGGCTATAGACTGAATAGAAAAACTATTCACACATCTTCCAGGCCACCGTCTGCAGTTCCTCTATTCAGTTTCAGCGGAGATAGACTTTTATTATCTTGCTCCTCTATACTTTATTCACAGAGAGGTGTTTGTAGTATTTTTTTATTTAGATTTGTTATTTTGGACAAACCACACAACAGTCCTTAAGGCACCACAGGCTTTTCAAACAGCTTCGGTGGTTACTACGATCACAAGCCTCTATTCCATCAGCTTTACAAGCAAATTGGGAGTTTGCAAAGATCGCTTCCAAGGGATAGAAAAGGGATTTGGGAGCATCGAAGAGGCTCTTGTTGCTGGCTGGGCAGCCTGCCCGTATAAGGGAGCGCTAAACAGTCTGAGCACAGAAGGCACTTCTATTCAATGTAATGCCAAGCATTTTTCGTGCCGAAAGCTGACAGAGATCGTTCAGACCGAAATCAGAAGCTTCCCTGAGCAAAAAGCCTGTCAGACAGCCTGCCCAAATAAGGGAGCACTATCTACACAGAGCTGTTGTGCCTGCCGCAGTGAGGTTCCAGCAATGGTAAAGTCAACGTGGCAATGGTTAAAATTGGCAGGAACACCATTTTGTAGAGGCAGCCATTTTCTAGTCAGTTCCAGTGTGCCTTACAATCCGAACTTTACTGCTCATAGTCACTTAAGCCCATGTCACACTGGCCAACGGATGCAAAAAGGACACAGCGGATGAGCAAAATGTTCCATCCGTTGTTATCCGCTCTCAAAAGGGGCAAAAATTTGCATAACCGGAGTGGATAACACGGACGCGGGGAGGATGCAGGGCGGATGCAAAGCGGATGCGGAACGGAAGCCCAGCGGATGGAAGCGGATGAGAGCGGATGGCTTCCGGGGGACCTCAGCAAAGCGGACGCGGAACGGAAAGAGCGGATGCAGAGCGGACGCCGAACGGATGAAGCGGATGCACAGCGGATGCACAGCGGATGCACAGTGGAAGCCTAATGGATGCCTGGCGTTCACTGCGCATGCGGGGAGGATGCATTGCGTCAGCCCCGCAGATATAACGGAAGCAGCGCGGAAGCAGGTCGCCATTCAGAGGAAAGACCTGCTGCCGGACACATCGACTGCCTTGCCTGCCCTGCCTGCATGTCTGCCTGCCAGCCTTGCTGCCAGCCTTGCTACCAGCCTTGCTGCCAGCCTTGCTGCCAGCCTCCCTGCCAGCCTTGGTGCCAGCCTCCCTGCCAGCCTTCCTGCCAGCCTTGATGCCACCCTCCCTGCCAGCCTTCCTGCCAGCCTTGGTGCCTGCCAGCCTCCTTGCCATCCAGCAACCCCAAAACCATGCGGAAGCACAGCAAGCCTCAGCCATCTGCTGCCAGCCCTGGCAAGAGGGACAGGGCTACCATCCCGCCCCCTGGCCCTCACTCTGGTTCTGCTGGGGCTTCTGCAGCAAGGGCTCGCTCTACTGGGGCTGGGGCTCCTGCTGCTTCTGCTTCTGGAGGAGCTGATGACAAGCACTCCAGCACCAGCCACCTCCACAGCACCTGCACCCATCACCCCTGAGACTGAGCGACCAAGAGGAGTGCCAGAGACTCATTTTTGTCTTATAGCTTGTTATTAATAAAGTCTATTTATGATTCACACACTTGATTCATTTCTTTTTTTTCATAAAGTCTTGCTGGAAACTTTTAGAAATGGTTTAAGCCTTTGCATGCTTGTGGGATGGGTTAATATAGCAGTGGGATGGGTTAGGATAGCAGTGGGATAGATAAACCTCCAGTGCAAGCATAGTGGGACTGTATGGTCCAGCCTCCCAGGTGCCACATCTACGGCCATTTATTATCAATAATAATGTAATAATTATCCACACATGTCAACATAAACACAACTCTTTATTAAATGCCCTGTTCATTGTAGGCCAACCAAATATACATGGCCCAATCTCATCCGTGTGATGAGACAGTCTGAAGGAAGCATCCATTAAGCATGTACCATCCTGTCTTGCCACTCCACTGCTCCAACTGGGGAGTTGCACCAGTGTTTCAGGAGGTTGCGCTGCTTCTTCGCCTCACATGAGGCTCTGTTGGGGCCGTGCACATCCTCAGTGTCGATCAGGTTTTGCCCTTGCCTCCATTCCCCAGACTCCATGTCCCCATTGCCTTGTTCATGGTCCACAAGTCTGTTCTGCAAGACTGGGTAGCGGGTGCGCATGAGATTGTGCAGGATGCAGCAAGCTTCCACGATCCTCCTCATGGTCTCTGGGATATGCTGCATGTTGGTGAGAAGTACCTGGAACCTGTTGGCCAGGATGCCAAAGGCGTTCTTCACCACCCGTCTTGCCCTGAACAGCCTGCAGTTGAAGATCCTGTCTTCACGGGTGAGGTATTTGGAGGTGTAGGGCTTCATGAGGTAGGTTGTGAGGGAGAAGGCGTCATCCCCCACGATGAAGTAGGGCACATCTTGTGTGTCGTTGGGCAGGGGTTCTGGATCTGGGAAGCCCACGATGAGGTTGCGTTCCAGCCCCTCCTTGAGGTGACTGGCATTGTATACCTGGGCATCCGAAGATTAGCCGTTGCCTGAAACATCGATGTACATGAACTTGTAGTCAGCATCGACCATGGCAAAGAGAATGATGCTGAAGAAGCCCTTGGAGTTGAAATAAGTGGACCCCGACTTGGCTGGAGATTTGCAGGCCACGTGCTTGCCATCTATGGCTCCAATGGTGTGTGGTAAGTTCCACTTCTGATACCACTGCTCTGCTCTTCAGTGGAGGGGCACTGGAGGAGCTCCTCCTTGTATTCTTCGATGATGGCCTGCACCACTTCTCTGACCACAATGCTGATGGTGTTGGATGGCACCCTCCAGCCCTTCAGCATGCTCCTGTAGGAGGTCCCAGAGGCCAGGTGGCGCAGAGTGAGTGCCACCTTGAGCCCAGGTTCCAGGCTGGGCCGGAAGCTGGTGTTTGCCTTGGTCAACCTGGGTGTCAGGCGCTGCACAACTTCGTCAAACATGGCTGGAGGCATCCTCATGAAGTTCTGGAATGCCTGAGTGTCTTCGCTCCTGAGCTCCACCATCAGCTTGTTGTACAGTCCGTCCTCCGCTCTACTGGTGAACCATCTTTGGACCCAGACTCTTTTTGGGTTGCTCCTTTTCTTCTCGCAGTAGTGTTCACAGAGCCTGCAGATGGCTTCGCACTGTTGCAGAATGATTGTGGCTGCCGAAAGGACTTTGTTACAATCCACGGTGGACATGACTAGATGCTGTGGAAGAGGAAGAGTCAGATGAAGGCTGCAGAGGTCTGCACCGCTGGGCTGCTGTTCTGAAAGTGTGATGCAGGCGAGTTTCTCCCCCTTTTTATAGGCAGTATAGATTTTCCGCTAGGCATCCTCTAGGCATCCTCTAGGCATCCTGTAGACATCCTTAATATCCGAGATATGTTCCCTCTGCGAACGTTTTTCTTTTTAAACGCTTTGTTTCCGTGCTACATCCACTAGGCATCCATTCTGCATCTGTTCTGCATCCGTTCTGCTTCCTCCCCGCGTCTGTTTACCGCTGGAGCGGATGGAGTTGCACGGATGCGTAGCAGACGCCTAGCGGATATAGCGCATGCGTAACAGATGTGTAGCGGATGCGTAGCGGATGCAGAACAGATGAACTGGATACATTTTCCATGCAAAAGTTTTAGGCAGCCCAAAACTTATGGAGCGGATGAAACGTCCATAAACGGATGCTGGACAGATAGAGAGAAAGCAAAACGGAGGCAGTGAGTACAGAATGGATACATCACGTTAACCAACGGATGGCAAGGTTTTTTGTCCGTTTTACATCCTCTTTGCATCCGTTGGTTCAGTGTGACATTGGCCTAAGGCAGTGTCTTGGTCCACACCTTCACCATTTGTTAGACATTATAAGCTTGACTCTTTTGTTTCGGTGGAAGCAGCGTTTGGAAGGAGAGTACTTCAAAAGGTATTGCCAGAAGATCAGAGTCATTAGGGCCAGAATCCCTCCCATTGGATATTGTTTTGGTATGTCCCATGCACAGATCCTGTCGAAACCATTCTGGAAAAGAGTGTTGATAGACTTACTTGAGAATGCGCCTTCTCAGATGGTGTAGACAGGATACAGACCTGCCCAATTTATTATGTTTCTGTCAATCATGTTGGGTATTGGACTAAAATTTAAGTTATTACGAATCATGAATGATATACAAAGATGGGACTCTTGCAGCATATACAAGAAAGCCTTGACTTCATTCACAGCTGGAGGCAGTGGCCCAGAGAGGATGTGTCTTCAGTTTTTCTGTTCAGTCTCTAGCCGAACACAGCTGAATACATCCCATGCTTGGATCCTGTCTACGCCATCTGAGAAGGCGCATTCGCAGGTAAATCTACCAACACTCCTTTTCTTAAGTTTTTGCGGCGCTGAAGTATTTGACATGGCCACTGCGCTCCTATCACCTTAAACGGTCCACAATGTTCTTTGTGACACCAGTTTGACAGTTTTAGGGAACCACTACATGCCCAAAGCATCCTGAATAGCTCATAGACACACTTTCCATAGGCAGTATCAAGCTGAGGGTGAGACTATGAGTAAATATATGGCCGTGTTCAGGAAATCCGCTCAGCATTGTGGTTTCCAAAATTTAGATGATCAATTGGTGTATGGTGTTAGAAATCTCCACCTCCAGAAATGTTTATTAGCCAGGCCAGACTTACAGCAAGCTATAGATGAAGCTCAGGCAGCTGAGCTTTCAACCCAATCTGCAGAGATTCAGGGAACAGGTGAAGCACCAGCACTCAGAGGAAATCAGTCTGGATTTCCATTTGCAGCAAACTGATTTAGAAGAAGATATAGATCCTGAACAGTATATCTACTGCCTCAGAACACCCAAAACAAAAGGCTGATCAGGTGAGACAAGACTACACCAAACAAAACCTATTTGCATAGGTTGTGGAGGTAATCACCAGAGACAGGTTTGTAGATTTAAAAACAATGTCTACCTAGGGCTCTGTTGCCACCAATTCAGGGCCCAATTTACAAATTACCAGAGAGAAAGGGACAGCTCATTACAAAGACTGTTTTACTTTAGATAGGCAGGACAGAAACATTACATCAGTAATTGGGCAAGCCAACAGATTAGGTGGAAAACATTTCTTTGTAACAGTTCAAATTGAAGGTACTCCCTGCAAAATGGAAATAGACATTGGGTCTTCCTTATCTATCATTTCCTGAAATACACTTAAACACCGGGTGCCCAAAATGTCAAAGAGGTGTTTACAGCCCTGCACCCTCCACCTACGTGATTACCAGTCCAATCTGTAATCGGAAGCAACAAGTTCTGGGTAAGTTTCCAAAATTTTGTGGGAAAATGTACATAATTGTGGAGGGCTCACTTCCCAGTTTATTGGAGTTAGATTGGTTTGAGTCATTGGGATTGGGAATCAGTGGCATCAGTTCCCTAAACAAAACAGACTTGGATAATCTAGTTCAGGAGTTTAAATATGTATTTGATGGGACCTTGTGTAAATATACAGGCACCCCTATTTCATTCAACCTGGATCCTCAGGTTGCTTCTATCAGGCTCAAGCCTAGAAGAGTTCCCTTTGCCCTTAAAATTAAAATTGATGAACAGTTGGACAAGTTAATGTCTCAAGGGGTAGATCATTCAGTAGATCATTCAAAATGGGAAAATCCCATAGTAACCCGTTAAGGCAGATGAATCAGTCAGAATCTGTGCTGATTATAAATGTACGCTTAATAAGGCACTGCAGTACATTCTAATCCAGTGCCTGTGGTTACCATTCCTTGGGTAACAGCAACATTTTTGCAGTTAGACCTTTCACAGGCATACCAGCAATTGCCTGTGGATGACATGACAACTGAAGCCCAAACAATCATGACACATAGAGGGGCTTTCAGGTGTAGGCGCCTATAATTTGGTGTAAGTGTGGCCCAGGCCTTTTTCAAAATCTGATGGAATGCCTTTTGCAAGGAATACAAGGTGTAATGCCATATTTTGATGACATATTGATAGCTGCCACTTCTTGAAAACAGATTTTTGACCATCTACGTATAGTACTTAGTAGGCTCCAAGAAGTAAGACTCAACGTTAACAATAATAAATGTAAGGTTGGGGTCAAAAGAGTAGAGTTTCTAGGCTACTCAATTAATGCTGCTGGTCTTCATCCCACTGAATCTAAAGCCATGGCCATCCAGAAAGCACCACCTCCCTGGAACAAAACTGAGCTACAAGCTTTTCTGGGGCTTTTAAATTTTTACGCAATCTTTTTGCCTCATAAGACAACATTGGCAGAACCTTTACATAGATTACTAGATAAAAACTCACCCTGAGTCTGGGGCCATAGGCAGGCCACAGCATTTCAGGCTGTAAAATCTCTTCTGACCTCAGATAGTGTCTTAATTCAATTCAATGAACAGTGAACACCTCTTGTATTGTGATGCTTCCCAATATGGTATTGGGGCAGTACTAAGCCACAAATTGCCCATTGGCAGAGAAGCACCAATAGCATTCTTCTCCAGAACTTTTGCTTCTTCAGAGTGTAACTATAGCCAAACAGTCGAGCCAAATCCTAAAGGACAGCCTCAAGGGGATTCTTTATTCTCCCAACCCACTATTCCTGGATGTAGTGCTGAAGCAATGCACTTCTCCAGGCACTGACCTTAACCCATCCTCCTCTGATAAAAAATTTTATAATGTGGGTCCGGATTTGGCCAAGGCCTTACAGCTCCCATCAGTGGATCCACCAGTAGTCAGTTCTGCATCTTCATCAGGGACACCCACAGAACCAGAGGATGCGTTGAAGGGGAGGGTAAGCACTCTGAACCATCCTGCAGAGGTCTCACTTGGCTTCGGATTAGGCGGTCTGTGCCTTTACAGCAGCATCCTTTTTCATGGTTAAAACAATTGCAGGAACAAGTGCCAGCATCAAACATCAGAGTGCATCAGGATTTGAACAAAATTATAGCTGCCACAGAATTCATCTAAGATGCTACTCTTGATTCAGCTAAATTTGACACTAAGGCTATGGCTACCTCTGTCATGGCACAGAGGCTTTTGTGGCTCTGCAACTGGCAGACGGATGCCGGGAGAAGTGGAAAGTGGCTTCAGCACCTTTAAAAGGGAACAAGCTGTTTGGAGATGCATTGGAACTCTATTTAGTGGAAACCCAGGACAAACGGAAGATTCTTCCTTCGATGTTCAAGAGATATGAAACAAGACCAGCTCCGTATTATCAACCGTCATCCTTCTGGCAAGATGCAGGTTCCATGTTCACATGCTCCAGGAATGGTCAGGTAGACATTTTCCTCCTTCACCCATCAATTGGCTGGAGTTCAGGGCTATCCATCTGGTCCTCAAACAGTTTTGATGCAGAGTAATTGGGAACCATGTACTTATAATGATGGACAATGTGGCAGCCAAGGCACACATCAACCATCAAGGGGGAACCAGGTCCAGGGCTCTTATGCAGGAAGAAGAGAGACTAGGCCTTTGGGCAGAGAGACACCTTCTATCTCTGAGGGCGGAGCACATTTTGGGGATCGACAATGTAGAGGCAGATTGGCTGAGAGGGCCAAGATAGACCACTCTGAATGGTGTCTCCATCCTTACCTATTCAGAGAAATGACTTGGATTTTCGGATCCACAGTCATGGACCTGTTCACTTCCCCAGACGATGCTCAGCTCCTCACGTATTTCACTAGGTTCTCCACACCGGGGATGGAAGGGATCAATGCTCTTCGTGGCTGGAGGGTTTTTTGTATGCTTTCTCTCGGCTTTCTCTTATTCCACTTGTAATCAGGAAATTATTGGCAGAGAGGGCAGAGGTCTTACTCCTGGCCTCCCATTGGTCCAGACACCCCAGGTTCATGGATCTGGTGAACCTATTGGTGACCCACCCATGGAGGATCCCCCCATCCAGGATTTATTTCAGCCATGGGACCCTAATGCATCCAGAGCCCCAATGGCTTCAGTTAGCTGTATGGAGATTGAGCGGGGATCATTAACTAAGGACAGGTTCTCTTCTAGGGTTATATATATACTATACAGGCATTTAGAAAAGCATGTACCAATCACATTTATATCCCCAAAATTTACTTGGAGGATTTTTTGCACTTGGCGTAATAAGACTAATTGTTCAGCCACAGAGGCCTCTACTCTTGAATTTCTGCAGGACGAGTTGGATAAGGGGCTGTTGACTAATACTCTGCACAGACAGATAGCAGCCTTGTCTTCTGTCTTATCCATGGGATCATTGGAATCCATTTCTCACCATCCTCTGGTCCACAGATTCCTCAGAGAGGCATCAAATCTGTGTCCACTGGTAGTCCACAGGTTCCCTACATGGGACCTGTCCAAAGTCCTGCGAACTCTTACGGGAACTCCCTTCAAGCCTCTGGGAACTATTGGCTTTCGGTTTCTGACTATTGGTGGCCTTCTTGGTGGCTATCATGTCAGCTAAAAGGGTTTTGGAACTAGTAGTGCTCTCAGAGGATATCGTTGCATCTTTCACCATAACAGGGTGGTCCTGAGACTAGATCTCATCTTTGTTCCGAAAATTAACTCTTTGTTCCACAGAGCACAGGAACTGGTACTACCAGATTTTTGTCCTAATCCGACTCACAAACTGGAAAAGAAATGGCATTCTCTGGATGTTCACAGAGCATTGAAGATTTATATTAAAATGACTTATTTGTTCCATAAAATGGAATCACTTCTTGTTTCCTTTCAACTGGCCTTGTTAGGAAACAAGGTTTTTCCATCTACAATGGGAAGGTGGGATTCGGTCCTGCATATCATCGGCCTATGAGACTCAGGCACTCCCTGTGCCCAGTAGACTAATGGCTCACTCCACAAGGAGTGTAGCCACAATGGCAGCTTGGGCTACTCAAGCATCTATAGAGATTTGCTGGTCTGCCACTTAGTCATCTCCTTCCCCATTTATCCATCATTACCAGTCTGGATTCTTTCGCCTCTGCAGATGCAGCCTTTGGCAGACGGGTGCTCCAATGAGCTGTATCAGAGCATACAGATGAGGACCAGACCTAAGCATCCCAGGGACATGCCGGCTTTGGTAAGTCCCATACTAGACTCTCACAGCAGTCTAAGAAGGGGTGTCGGTATAATTACCTGTGAACGCCCTTTCTTGTTTGACTGCAAGAGAATCTAGGCCACTCTGAAGAGGTCTGGCAGGGGGGAGAAGGATATTTTTCAGAACACAACGACAGTTTGTCAAGAATCTTTCACCGAAAGCTGGGGTAACCATAGCAACAGTGGCAAGGTCAGTGATTTGGCAGATTCAATCATATGACAAGGAGACGAGGACAACCCACACTAGACTCTCTCACAGACAAACAAGAAAGGGCATTCACAAGTAATTATATCAATGCCCCTTTCCAAAGAATTCCAGCCCTTCTTTGCATGACATGAACTCTTAGCACTGAGGGGATGCCTGTCATGGGGGTGCAGAATAGTCATACCAGCCACTTTACACCATCAGGTATTGCAATCTTTTCATGAGGGGCACCCAGGAATTGCTAAGATGAAAAGTCTAGCTTGTAGCTACATGTTACCTCTAGCCTTACCACAAGGTACAGTTCGGCAGAATTATTAATGGGGAGGTGTCTTCGAACCCATTTAGATAGACTCCATCCCAGATATGCCTTTGACAGCACCCATGAACCAACAACAAACCTAAAGACATTTAACAATGGAGGCTTAGTACATGCCAGGAACTATGGCAGAGTTCCGTTGTGGGTACCAGGAAAAGTGATGGGAGTAACTGGACTCCGTTCTTACAGGGTGTTGTTAAATGACAGCAGGCTCTGGCATTGGCATATTGACCATCTTACAAGACACCCAGCTGACCCTAGGGACACCCCAGACTTGGAAAACAATGAAGCCTCAACGCTAGGCCTAAAGACAACCACCCCCGGCCTTGCAGCCGCCACTAGGGACTTACTGTTGCAGCAGGCTCCAGACGAATCTGAGCGGATTCCATCTGTTAATCCATCTGATGATTCTCCCAATAATCCACAAGGGTCCAAGGAAACTCCCAGCAAAGGTCCAAAAGGGCCTTCTGACAAGAAACCAGCAACTAACCGTCCAAACAACCCAATGGCCAAGTTCCTGCTACAAAGATCCTCAAGGAACAGGAGATGCCCTGTGTGCTCAATTCAAGGAGAGAGGAGTGTTGTAAGTAAGTTTTCAATGCGGTCCGCTAAAGTAGCAGGAAACAGCACAACAACTGATTGGTTGCCACGTGTGACAGCGTGCTATATAAATAGCACTGTCAGATGTGATCAGCTGTTGCCTGTCAGCCACAGTGTTAGTGCGCGGCTTGACTTTTAAAACCCCGTTAGCTTGAAATAAAAGGGTTATTCTGAATTATCTGGTTATCTTAGTTATTCCCAACCTAATTTAACAAAAACAACTTCTCTTTTCATTTCAGGATTACTTTATACAGGCTGCTAAAGCTTCTGAACAGCTAGCAGATAATGAGTATCCTACAGAGCATTTTTCACATATTGTGAAAATTGCAGAGATTTTTGTTGTAACAGCAATCAAGTACAGTTGAAGGCATCTGTTATATTGCCAACCAAAAAAGAAGAAACTTACAAACAATTGTCATTAACAGATGTATAAGAAAAAGTATAAGATAAGTATAAGAAAAATATGCCTTTAGCTGAGCTCATTTCCTGGACAATATGCATTTTTCTCTCAGTGTCAGGAAAGAGGTATATCATTATTTTTGTGGAGATTTTTTATTATTATTATTTCTCAGTCCAACCAACAACCTTTATTTTTTTCAGCTGAATTCCCAGCTGAATTTACTACCATCAAAGTGCTAACCTGAGCTGATTCTACTTTGCTCCCAAGATAAGCCACAGTTGTCGCAATGCTAAGGACTGAGCAAGTCTAGGCAACCAACTCAACTTGCTTTTATTATGAAGCAATCTCATTGTTAAAAACCATAAAAATATTCAGTTGAATTGCCATTCTATGCACTCTGGGTTAACATATTTGTTTTGCTGTAAAATTATTTAAAGAGGAAAAATACTCAAATCAAAAATTAAAAATGGAATCAGCTGGATCAGAGCCTGGAACTATTTTGCATTATTCATAGTCCGATCTTTTCTCTGCTCCAAAAGTCACAGCTGAGACAACTTGCTATCTGCATCTTAAATAGAAATTAAACACTCTAATAGAGCAACTTGTTTTGACTGAATGTATACATGTTTCAGAATAGATAAAAGAAGAAAATAATGTGTCCTCAGAGACTCCTCAACAATTGTGCTCAACTATATATTAAAAAGACGCGTATCTCCTGATCTTAATAACATATGAAAGCTATGGAACCAACTATTTTAATTAAGTGAAGGAATTTGATAATTCCATTTTCTGCTTCTATTTATTGGCTGATTATTGTATAATTAGTTTTTATCTTTAAAAATCTTCTAATAAACAAGACCATATCCAGATGGAAGGGCAGGGAACTTAAATAATGAATATGTGGACATTTGTTCAGTGAAATTCAAAATAATTTTTTATTTATATTTAGAGCAATGTGGTCAAAAAAAAAAACCCTCATTTTCAGGTTTTTTTTTCATAATTAAGCACTACTACACATGACAAAATTTATATGGAGTAATATTCCATGCAAAATTATCTTGGGTGCAATATGTAAAGAACACTTGTTCATATATTTTGTCTGAAAAACAGTACTCAACTCTGAAACAATATCACTGATGTATAATTAAAAGCAGCAATAAAAACAGCTTCTTCAATAACACTAATAACTGGGATATTGTCAGATCATAGACCATTATATGAAACTCTCACTTATCCAGATCAAAAGCAATCAATTTATACTGGAGCTACTATTTTAATTCAAAGATTTATTCATGTCAACAGTCAAATGCAATATGAACTTTGTCAAAAGCAACATAGTGTGTTACTTTACATTGTGTGCTTTTTAACCAAATTGGCCATTAGCAAACAGTGACTGTCCCATTTTAATTCTACCTTAGTTTGTTCTTTCAAAACTTTATTCAAGATGATTCAGTTTTCTGTTATTTACATAAAATTTATAGGAAACTATATAAAACTGATATGCAAATAGGCAAATTGCAATTTCATTTCTTTAAAACTCAAAGCAGAGAACTTGCATTTTTGTTCTTTAGGAAATGCTCCTGATGAGCTAACTTTATAAAGATTCAGCATTATACTTGAATACTTAAATAATTACACTCTCCCGTTAGTGCTTTATTAGAAGGGAAGATATGAATCAGTGTTTCTGCTTCTTTCAATGAGACAGAAGTTCAAGTATCAGCTATTTCCGTGTGTGTGTGTGTGTGTGTGTGTGTGCGTGTGTGTAAACAATTTAAATGGAAACTATTTAAATTGTTAAATGTTGCTTCCAATCAAATGTAGATATTTGAGGGTACCAAAGTAAATTATCTCCCATTTTTCAACTTGCAAAAATTAACCATACGTTTTGCATTTCTCTTATTTTGAATACAGTATGTCTTTAGCTTCATTATTTTATATTACTTTGAATTATTTTTATTATTCTGAGTTCAATTTTTTAGATAATGAATTATTATCTAAAAACACTTCATGTCAAGTTGTCCATCTTTTCCATCTAATGCTATTTTTTTATATTCTAAAGCAGATTTAAAAGCCTAAGGTTTCTTATGTGGAAGATGGAATATATGGTGCATAATAATTGAAAACCAAACATTTTTAAATAAATATTCAAAATCTTAGTTATTTAATATTTGATTGGAGTAATTGTCATGTAAAAAAATCATGTAGACTGAAGAACAATTGTATTATATGTTGTTCTGCCATACACTTGATTCTCTTATATATCATTAAGTACAATTCAGTTGTGAATTCTCTGTGTCTACCAAAGCAACAGAACATCATCAAAGTATTCCCAGTTAGGATATTTTTATGACCTGTTGTCATGATAGATTTTCTTGATGATTCACATGAAGATTTTGTGGGAACCTGCCTTCCTAGAGCAAAGATTGCAAACCTCATGCACCATCCAAATAAACTGTCAGATACTGCTGGTACAAAGGAAGTCACTGGAATCCATGTCAACAGGAGTGACATTGAAAAATTTAGATGGACAGCCCTGGAAGCAATTTCAGGGTTTTAATTCCAGGACTGCCAAATACCATTCTTAGAAATGCTATCTGTTACAAATTTAAACATGATTGTCTCTGTGTTCTTCATCCCAAATTATGGAATTGAGTCAATTTGGAGTATCTTTTAACCCAATAAATTTAAAAAATGAGCAGAATTAGTAAGAGAAATAGACCTTAGATATCTCGATGCATAGATGAGACAGTAATGCCAAGCAGAGATATTTTGATTTGTTAAGGCTAGGTCACACTGGCCAACGGATGCAAAAAAAATGCAAAAAGGACACAGCTGAGAAGCAAAATTTCGGGGGTTCCTTGTTATCCGCTCTCAAAGTGCCCCAAATTTGCATAAACAGAACAGAAAACAACAGAAAGGAATGGACGTGGGTAGGATGTAGCGGGGATGTAAAGCGGATGTTTGTAGGAAGCCTAGCGGATGGAAGCGGATGACACAACCGCAGGGGTTCCGGGGGAGAATAATGAAGTGGACGTGTAGCGGAAGAAGCGGATGTGTAGCGGATGACGCGGATGCATCATGGACACCTATAGGATACATAGCGGATGCGTAGTGGATGCGTAGCGGATGCAAAGCATTCACTGCGCATGCGAGGATGATGAATTGCGTCAGCTCCGCAGATATAAAAGGATGCAGCTTGCAAGCAGTCACCATTCAGAGGAAAGACCTGCTGCCAGAGACATCTTGAGAGAACACCATGGGGAAGAAGAGGAAGCCTGTGCCTACTCCTGCCAGCCCTGGCAAGAAGGACAGAACCACCATCCTATCCCCTGGCGCTGACTCTGAAGCTGCTGGTGCTTCTGCTGCTGCTGGTGGTGCTCCTGGTGTTGCTGCTGGTGGTGCTTCTCCTGCTGGTGCTGCTGCTGCTTCTCCTGCTGCTGCTTCTGCTGGTGCTGCTACTTCTGGTGGTGCTTCTCCTGCTGCTGGTGCTGCTGGTACTGCTGGTGCTTCTCCTGCTGCTGCTTCTCCTGCTGCTGCTTCTGCTGGTGCTGCTGGTGCTTCTCCTGCTGCTGCTGGTGCTTCTCCTCCTGCTGCTGCTGCTGTGGTGGACCAGCCCCAAGGCCCTCAAAGCCCTGCTGCTCAAGCCCCTGAAGGCCCTGCCAGAGGGAGGAAGAGGCAAGGCAAGGAGAAGGGAGAGAGGAAACAGTACTCCATTTCCAAGGAGCATGAGGAGGAGGTGCTGGAATGGCTGAGGGAGAACGAGTACCTGTGGAGGAAGGGCCACAGGCTCTATCGCGACACCAAGAGAAAGCAGGCAGCTTAGAGAGAGAAAGCGGAGAGCCTGGGCTACACTTCAGATGTCCTCCTGGGGTGGTGGAAGCACATGCACAACTGGTATGGCAAGCTGAACCTGAAGAAATCCGGGCAAGCCGCTGTCAAGCTCACTGACCGGGAGACCTGTGTCATGGCCAAGTGCAGCTTCATGGAGGAGCTTCATCCACCACCAAGGAGCAGCCCCTCTGTCAACTCTCTCCCTCAGACAGCCCACAGAGAGCCACTCCTCTTCCAGCCAGGAGACAGCTACCATGTCCAGGCAGGTGTCTTTGGAGGGCGCCACGACAGAGACCCCCCTGACAGCTGCACTCCCCGTGCCGGAGGAGGTGGAGGATCCCCTGTCTCAGATGGAGCAAGAAGAAGCAGCCACCAGAGACCAAGCCACACCCACACCCAGCTCCACCTCCACAGAAAGCAGGCAGAGAGGCAGACCGGAGGAACAGAGCCACACTGTCCTCTTGGAGATCAGGGACACAATCAAAGCCAGCACAGATCTTCTCTCCCAGCTGGTCCACTTCGACATACCATCCTCGAACCGCAAGCCCTTCATCACGTATGTGGGCCAGACCCTCATGGACATGCCCAAGGCCCAGTACCAGGCGATGAAGGAGAGGATCACAGCTCTTCTGCGCCACCCTCCAGGTCCAGCTGAACCTGCTGCTACCCACTCCAAGTCTGCTCCTCCACCCCAGCCAAGTCACAGCCCTTCCACGGATTTCAGCAGCCCCTCGCCTACCAAGCCTACCACTACCAGGACTTCCCAAAGCAGAGGCAGCCCTTCTCAGTCCAGGCTCAGGTTCCTCAGATGCCACAGACGCCACAGACGCCTCACCTCACCCAGCTGCAGACCAGACAGCCCCACTACACTCCTCCTTTCTCCACCCCACAGCCAAGCCCGTCATCAGAACATCTGTCATCAGTGTTGGGCCTCACATCCCAGGTACTTGATGAAGGGCCTCTCAACCTCACGGGACTGAGTCAGCTCCCTGAGAGCTTCCTGCACACACCATCTCCTGTTGTACTCTCGGGGCCAGGCGCCCCAATGGCGCCTCAGACCAGCACTCCAGCAATAGCCACCTCCACAGTCCCTGGCCCCTTTACATCTAAGACCATGGGCACGCCTCAGAGTGACTGAGAAGAGTGCCAGAGACTGAGTTGTTACCTGTTCACTTTATCTTTGCTTAAGACACTTTACTTGGGTCATTTTGCTTTTTAATAAAGTCATACAGTTTGTTATTAATAAAGGTTATCTTTCCTTCACACAGTCGGTTCATTTTTTTTACTTCATAAAGTGTTGGTGAAAACTTTGAAAAAAGGGTTAAGCCTTTGCATGCTTGTGGGATGGGTAAGGATAGTTGTGGGATGGGTAAGGATAGTTGTGGGATAGATAAACCTCCAGTGCAAGCATAGTGGGACTTATGGCATAGATAAACCTCCAGTGCAAGCATAGTGGGACCATAGTGACACATATGGCACTTTATTATCAATAACAATTTATTCATTGATCAACACATTTTAAAATAAACAAAGCTCTTTATTAATGCCCTATTCATTGTAGGACCACTCAACATACATGGTACAATCTCATCAGTGTTATGAGACAGGCTCAAGGAAGCATCCATTAAGCATCTACAATCCTGTCTTGCCACTCCACTGCTCCAGCTGGGGAGTTGCACCAGTGTTTCAGGAGGTTGCGCTGCTTCTTCCCTTCACGTGAAGCTCTGTTGGGGCCTTGCACAACCACAGTGTCTATCAGGTTTTGTCCTTGCCTCTATTCACCAGGCTCCATGTCCCCATTGCCTTGTTGACAGTCCACAAGCCTGTTCTGCAACACTGGGTAGTGGGTGCGCATGAGATTGTGTAGGGTGCAGCAAGCTTCCACGATGCTCCTCACAGTCCCTGGGTGATGCTGCATGGTGGTGAGAAGTACCTGGAACCTGTTGGCCAGGATGCCAAAGGCGTTCTCCACCACCTGTCTTGCCCTGGACAGCCTGTAGTTGAAGATCCTCTCTTCACGGGTGAGGTATCGGGAACTGTAGGGCTTCATGAGGTAGGTACTGAGGGAGAAGGCGTCATCACCAACGATGAAGTAGGGCACATCTTGTGCATTGTTGGGTAGGGGGTCTGGATCTGGAAAACCCATGATGAGGTTATGTTCCAGCCCATCCTTGAGGTCACTTGTGTTGTATACCTGGCCATCTGAAGCTGACCAGTTGCCTGAAGCATTGATGTAGATGAACTTGTAGTCAGCATAGACCATGGCAAAGAAGAAGATACTGAAGAAGCCCTTGTAGTTGTGATAAGAGGACCCTGAGTTGGCTGGAGCTTTGCAGGCCACGTGGTTCCCATCTATGGCTCCAACGGTGTGGGGAAAGTTCCACCTCTGATACCACTGCTCTGCAACTTTCCTCCAGCCTTCTTCAGTGGTGGCACACTGGAGGAGCTCCCCCATGTATTCTTCGTTGACGACCTGCACCGCTTCTCTGACCACAATGCTGATGGTGTTGTGTGGCACCCTCCAGGCATACTACATGTTTCTGTATGTGGTCCCAGAGGCTAGGTGCCGCAGAGTCAGTGCCACCTTCAGTCCAGGGTCCAGGTTGGGACGGAAGTTGGTGTTTGCCTTGGTCAACCTGGGTCTCAGACACTCCACAACTTCGTCAAACATAGCTGGTGGCATCCTCATGAAGTGCTGGAATGCACGAGGGTCTTCATTCCTCAGCTCCATCATCAGCTTGTCATAGAGTCCAAACTCCACTCTTCTCCCGATCCATCTTCGGACCCACACAGCTCTTGGACATCTCCTTCTTCTCCTTGCGTAGAAAAGGTGAAACAGTCTGAAGAAGGCTTGGTTCTGTTGTTGAATGATGGCAGCTACCATAAGGAGTGTGTGATGATCCATGGTGGAGATCAATGGATGATGTGGAAGAGCAAGACCAAGGCTGAAGAGGTCTGCATACCACGGCTACTGGATTGATAGTGAGATCCAGGTGATTTCCTCCCCCTTTTTATAGGAAATGTCGGTTTTCCACTAGGTGTCCTTCCAGATACTCTAGACATCCTGCAGACATCCTAAATATCCGAGATACGTCCCATATGCAAATGTTTTGTCCATTTTAATGCTTTATATCTGAGCTGCATCCGCTTACATCCTTTCTATGTCCGTGATACTAATGCTGTGTGGACGTTTCGCGTACCTTTCACTTCCTCCCTCTTTCCGCTTTCAGCTGCAGCGGATGTGAGTTGCGCGGATGCCCAGAGGATGCCGAGAGGATACAGCAGACGTGTCACAGATGACAACGGGCGTAGAACGTTTGTTGCCCGTATGTGTCGTGGATGTAGATCGTACATGGCAGAAAGTTCATCCACTGAAAAAGTTTTTTACAGCTCAAAACTTTTCGAGCAGATGAAATAGCAGTAGATGGATATTTGATGGATATAGCATATGAAAGACGTACACAGTGAGTACACAACGGATGCATCACATTTTCCAACGGATGGCAAGCGTTTTTCTCCATTTTACATCCTCTTTGCATCCGTTGGTGCAGTGTGACATGGGCTTTAGATCTTGAGAGATGGTGAGAGAAACTGAATTTTATGAGACAGACAGGCTTTATTTGAATGAAATGGTTAGTAGCTTTCAAAGTGATCTTTTAGAGAAAGCCCAAATAGGTCTGGGCAACACTTGATGGGTGTAGAAGTCTCAGAAAAAAGATCTGAGCTGACTTTGAGTTTAAATTAGTGGGTGAACATGACAGTCCAGAGATTGAATGAAAAGGAGACAAAGGCTTTCAAAGAAAATATTCCCACAAAGAACAATTCAAAAATGATATAATGTTGCTTATGCCAGTGCTAGAAAGTTTCCATTCAAGATTGGTAATCAGAGATCTTAGTTGCAAATGAAAGTAGAAATAAATTGGATATAATGTGCCCCATATGAATGGAGAAAATTGGTGGTCTGTGGTCATTTATAGAGAGGATATGGTTGGGAACTCTGAAAGAGATGCTTTGGATATAAAATCTATCATGCTAGAAGACCAGATGTTTTTTACAGAGTTATCATGAGTGATAATATCTTTGAATTTCTGGGATAAAGTATGATTTCTCTGATCAAAACTCTGAGGGTAACTTTGAGATAGTTAATAAGCAAGGCATAGAAAGGAAAATATAAGAGGCAAGGGGAACTTCAAATGGGTACATTTGAGCTTGACCCAAATTAAATTAAATTTCTAGATGAATGAACTTCACTTGGAATCAAATGGAGGAAAGCATCCTAAAATTTCATCCAAGATGATGGGCATGATCTGATCTGAGAAGTGAAACCAATAGGAAACAGAGATGATGATGAGATTATACTGTATTTAATATACATGAGAACCACCATCTGGATATCACACAATTTGGTTTGACTGTAAAAGAAACTTGCAGTCTGGTAGAATTGTTATAATGGTAATCCAAGGGGGAAACAGCCTTGCTGTGGAGGGGAAATCGGCATGGATTTTGCACTGGTAAATTGTGTCTTATGAAAAGTCTAGAATGTAATGAAAAATGCAAACAGGCATATGAATGGATAATCTATTTAAAGTTATGTGTTTGGATTTTCAAAAAGCCTTTGATAAAATGTTCTTCATCAAAGATTACTGAGTAAGCCCAGCAATCATGAGGTAAGAAAACCTGTTCTTTCATGAATTAACTGTTTAAAAAGTAGAAAGTAGAGAGTAAGAATAACTGGTCAGTTTTCAGTGGAGGAAAATAAAAATGTAATCTCTGAAAAATCAGTAGTGAAACCAGTTCTTTTTACACTTATTTATAAATATTGGTGCCTTAAGGAGTAGGTTGTTGGCAGGTCAAATTTGAAGCTGATATTAAACTATGAAAAATAAAAGTGTTCATGAAGAACTCCAGAAGGGTGTCTTTAAATTGAGTGTCTAGACAATCAAATGACAGAATGTCGTACAATTTAAGTTTAAAGAGATGCATACCCCAGTTTCATAGACCAATTAGGCATTAGCTCAATTTCACAGATGTCAAATTTCATACACACATATAGTCGTAAAATAGATTCTTTGATTGACCATATATGAAATATAATAGAGTTTTGTTTGATACAAGAATGATAATCTACAACTCTGACACTGCTCAGAGGTATAAGTAAATAAAATAAATAATTAAATAAATAATTTGGGAAAATGTGGAAGGGGACAACTAAAATGATTATGTGATGAGACATTTGGTTAAAGACAACTTGATGCAGTGGGTTAAGGCACTGGGCTAGAAACCAGGACACTATGAATTTTAGCCCGGCATTGGGCATGAAGCCAACTGAGTGACCTTGAGCCAGCCAATCCCTTTCAGCCTTAGGAACCAGGCAATGGCAAATCATTTCTGAAAAATGAGGCAACTGACTTGGCGCACATGCACTAGCACAAGACACTTGGAACTCTATAAGCCAGGAAAATGGTTTCTGGTTATAACTTTTTAAATCATGCATGACTTGGAGAAAGTGGACATACATTTTAATATATTCATAAGGTTTGATTCAAACTGTTTCCAGAATACTTATTTCGTATCTCTCAATAAAATTCTACCATTCCTTGTAAGATGAGGACTTGGTGTTTGACTTGTCATAAATAAGTTTTAAAGATCTCAGGATAATGATGGCCCAGGTTCATTGTACATCTCTCTTACTTTGAGCTATGAAGGCATTTGGTCCCAGAGTTCAAAGCCCATTCTCCACTAATATTTCAACGTGCTTGAGATGTCTCCGGGGCAAAAATCCAGAAGCAGAGATTGCCTTGCTGCGTTTATAGCCTCTGTGAATTGGCTAGTGACTGGATACTGCTTGGGAGATATCTGTTGATTAGTAGTTGTGAAAGTTGTTCTGACAACTCCACCTTATCAGTCTGTTGTGTGTGGTTTGAATCTAGTGTGTGATAGAGTGATAAATTATATCTACATCTGTTAATTGGTTGGTAGCTTCTTAGTTTGTGTTTTATATTAACATACTTGAAATACCCTCTTCTGATTGGGCCGCAAATACTGCTTGGTGATTGGTTCAGAAACGCTACATTGATTGGTTCACATTGCCGCCTTGTGATTGGCCCGCCAGATCGGCGGGAGAATTAAAGAGCCGTCATTGGCCACGAGCCATGAGCAACCACTATAAAAGAGGCTGCCGCGGCTCCACAGTTAGAACAGACTTTAGGAACTAAATAAAGAGCTGAAAGTCACACTGGTCTCGAGTCTCTGTCCTGCGATCTAACACTGGTGACGAAGGTGGGATTCTGAGACAAAGGAGACCAGTCGAGCATGTGGCAACGAGGACTGACCAACCAACGAGATGGCCGGCAGCAACTCACCACCCGCATCATTTGACCCCACAAAAGAGGACTGGGAATTGTACATCGACCAATTCCTCATGTTTCTTGAGAGCAACGACCTGCAAGAGATCACCGATAAAAGGAAGAGAGCTGTGTTCCTGACACACTGTGGGCCCACAGTATTCAAAATGGCCAAAGCATTGGCCAAACCTCAGGATGTTAAACAGATGGCATGGCCAGAGCTGGACCGACTACTGAGAGCCCATTATGCACAGGGCATCTCCAACCTTATCAGGAGACATGATTTTTATAAAAGAGATCAGAGAGAAGGTGAGAGTATCAGGGAATTCGTAGTGGCTCTGAGGGACATTGGCGGTGCATGTGAGTTTCTCAATATGGACAAAGCCATGAGAGACTGCGTGGTCCTAGGACTGAGGGATCTCACATTACAGAGCTGACTATTGACCCGGCCAAATATCACATTCACTTCGGCCATCGCCGAGGCAACCTCAGCTGAAGCCATGAAGAAGTCAGCAGCAACCACCACCACTACCGTGCACCACGAGGACGTCAAGTCTTTATCCAAGACCGACGATGAGGAGGAAGAAATACATAGACTCCAGTCAGAAAGGTACAGACAGGGAAAGAGAGAACATAAGTCAGGTTTCCAATGCGCTGGGTGTGGAGGAAACCACCCCTGCTCCGAGTGCCGTTTCCTAGACGCTATTTGCCGGCACTGTGAGAAACGGGGACACATTGCTAGGGTCTGCCGAAATAAAAAGAGCTACAGCCCTAGGCAATGAGACAGCACCCCCCCCCAGGACCAGAGACAGACCCGCAGGGAGCCATTGGAGCCACAAAAGCAGAAATAAGCAGACCAGTGAACCCTACTGGAAGGAAGAGACCCACCAAACGATTACCATTGGGCATTCGAGTGCGACAGATGCCTGAAAGGTACATGTACAGGTCAACATTGAAGGCCAACAGTGCAACATGGAAGTGGACTCCGGATCATACCTGTCTATGGTATCCTGGGACACCATAAAATGACTAATACCCAGCATACAGCAAAGAGAACTGGAGAACCAAAGACTGACCTTGAAGGACTACCAGGGGAACAGGATCCCCATAGTCGGAGTCGGACACTTTCAAATAACCTTCAAGGAACACTCAGAAATCCTCCCATGAACAATAGTGGACAGGGATCTCCCAAGCCTGTTGGGGCTAGAATGGTTTGTGCCTCTGGGGATCGAAGGGACCGGCATAAACAGCGTCACCAAGGCAGATTGGGAGGAGAGCCTGATGAAGAACTTCCAGGACATATTTGACGGGAAGCTAGGCAAGTACCGAGGGTCCCCTACTTCATTTAATTTGAACCCAAACATAGCACCAATCCGGTTAAAGGCATGGCGAGTCCCCTTCGCACTCAAACCAAAGATCGATGAGCAATTGAATAAGCTCATCGCACAAGGGGTACTGGAACAAATAGACCACGCACAGTGGGAAACCCCAATTGTGACCCTGATTAAGCCAGATGGGTCCGTGCAAATCCGCGGAGACTATAAGGCCACCCTCAACCACATGCTACAACAAAGCGCATACCCCGTTCCAGTGGTGTAACATCTGTTACATTCGTTGGGGGGAGGAAAAGTCTTCGCGAAGCTCGACCTGGCGCAGGCATACCAGCAATTGCCTGTCAATTCTGAAATAGGAGAGGCACAAACCATTGTGACTCACAGGGGTGTATTTAATTGCAAAAGATTGCAATTCGGAGTCAGCGTAGCCCCAGGAGTGTTCCAAAGCTTGATGGAACGTCTATTACAGGGAATCAAAGGGGTGGTGCCCTACTTCGATGATGTGCTGGTATCCACTAAGGACAAAAACCAATTGGAAAGCCACCTCAGAGAAGTCCTACAAAGATTTAAAGAGGTGGGATTCAAAGTAAAAAAAGAAAAATGCCAGCTAGCCACTGAGAAAGTTGAATTCCTGGGGTACCTAATAGACAAAGAAGGAATTCACTCCACCGAAAAGAAAATAAAAGCTATAAAAGAAGCCCCCAGACCACAAAACAAAACAGAACTACAAGCATTTCTGGGACTCATTAATTTTTATAATGTCTTTTTGCCGCAGAAGGCAACAGTGGTGGAGCCACTGAATAGGCTACTTGATAAGACAGCTACCTGGACCTGGAGCCGATGGGAAGAAGCCGCATTCCAAGGAATAAAAGATTTGCTGACATCCGAATCGGTACTCATTCAATACAGCAAAACCCTACCACTGACAGTGACCTGCGATGCATCGCCATTCGGCGTCGGGGCCATACTCAGCCACACACTACCGGATAGGAGAGAAGCACCAATCGTGTTCTACTCCAAGACATTGTCCAAGGCAGAGAGAAACTCCAGCCAGTTGGACAGAGAGGCACTAGCAGCGATCACCGAAGCAAAGAGATTCCATGAATATCTCTACGGGAGGACTTTCTCACTCATTACTGACCACAAGCCAATCCTGGGGATACTCGTAGGGAACAAGGCCACCCCAAACATATTGTCACCATGGATGACAAGGTGGTTTGAGTACCTTGCCGCATATAACTACCAATTAATCCACCGGCCAGGGAAGAGGATATCACACACTGACGCGCTGAGCCATTCCCCCCTACCTGATCTGGAAGACGACCTGGCACCAACCACATCCACACTACAAATAGAGACTAAGAAAACTTTTTGCAACGCATGGGTTACCGGAC
>BLBF01000002.1:90218242-90257864 GCA_015471245.1 Laticauda colubrina | reverse complement strand
AAATAGAGACTAAGAAAACTTTTTGCAACGCATGGGTTACCGGACTTGTTAGTCTCAGACAACGGGCCACAGTTCACAGCACTGTTGTTCGAAAAATTCCTCACCAAACTGGGCATACGACATGCCCTATCAGCACCTACTCACCTGACTACAAATGGACAGGCAGAACGCATGGTTCGGTATACCAAAGAGGCATTAGATAAAATAGACACAGGTGACATTCAAGACAAAATCAATAAATTGCTAACCATACAACATATAACACCGAACACGTCGACTAACAAGAGCCCAGCAGAACTCCTGATGGGCAGGAAACTCCACTCACACCTGGACAGATTTCACCCAATTTACAACCCCGAAAAGCCACCAGACTCCTCAAGTAAATACTGCACATTTACAACAGGGGATCTGGTATACGCAAAAAACCTTACGGGAGACCTACTTTGGATACCAGCTAGAATAACCCAAATAACGGGACCCCGGTCATACCGATTAGAAACGGAAGACGGGAGGAATTGGAAGAGACACATAGACCAACTAAGGTCTAGAACAATAGAAAGAAACACCGACAACACCGGGAACACAGAACAACCACACACACAAAGACCACACCAGAAAGACTATAACAAAACCAGAGGGGGGGAGATCACCCAAACATAAATCAAAGGGAGGGGAAAACCCGCTAATAACTCTACAACAAACAAACCAACAACAAACACCACTGGCAGGCCCATCAAGAAACCAAAACTACTCACCGGCAGGAGACTTCGGTAGAAGGGAACTGGCAACGGAAATCCAACACGAGGCCACTCCTGGAAGAGGCAGCTGAGCCGATTCCACCAGCCCTGATAGACCAGGTGGGAGCGGCAGAGCCACCTCAACCAGCCCGGGTAGACCAGGTGGGAGCGGCAGGGCTGATTCACCCTTCCAGGAAGTTTCACCGAGAAGGACAGGAGAGACAGCGATCCCATCCGAACCAGCCGAAGACAACAACGCAACTGAGCTGCGCAGGTCAAGTAGACACCATAAAAGCCCCACCTACTTACTGGATTACGTAACGTAGGCCGGGCTAAACCAAGAGGGGAGGGGTGTTCTATGTTAACATACCTGAAATACCCTCTTCTGATTGGGCCGCAAATACTGCTTGGTTCAGAAACGCAACATTGATTGGTTCGCATTGCCACCTTGTGATTGGCCCGCCAGATCGGCGGGAGATTTAAAGCGCCGTCATTGGCCGCGAGCTGCGAGCAGCCGCTATAAAAGAGGCTGCCGTGGCTCCATGGTTAGAATAGACTTTAGGAACTAAATAAAGAGCTGAAAGTCACACTGGTCTCGAGTGTCTGTCCCATAATCTAACAATTTGAATGCCGGGCTTCCTGGAATTTTATGGTTCTTCTGTGATTAGCATGATCAAATATTTCTATATTTTCTGGAACACTTGGTTTATTTTAAATTCTTTGTTGCAGTTACATCATGGTTATGCCAACAGATTGCCTCACTCACTAGGTTGCACTGTGGCACAGTAACCCACAAAACCAAAAAGACTACACACACACACAAACACAAACACACACACACACCAATCACACAGAGAAACAACAGACACACTCATATCGAAGAATAGTATCATTGATAGAATCAGCTGTCCATATTCTAATCAGTGCTACATATGACCAGGCAGGATGTCAATCATATCAAAGAATTAAGAACTAATTCTTAATTAGCGCAATAAAGAACCAAGATTATAAGTTAATGTCAGCTACCTGATCATCCCTTTACCACCCTGTCAGGCACCAAATTCAAACCATACACAACATACTAACAAGGCAGACCCATTCCAATAGAGCCTCATCATTCTCAACCACCAATAAATAGATGTGTCCTCAGAAATATCCAATCACCAAACAGTCCTACAGAATTCAAACTCCACCAGACTACAAATGCAGGAAGACAATGTCTGATAACAGGCAGCTCAGCCTGCAGGTGGGAAATAAATGTGGACAGTGTTTCAGAATGTACCCTTTCTAGTTTACCAGAGACTAAAAAGAGAGAAGGGAAGAAAGACTTTCACTCTTGCAAGGTTCTATTTAATGTAACCTTACAATGAAGATAGTCCTGGTGCTTCTGGTTATACTTCTTGTGTGGCCTGGCCTTGAAAGACTATCCTCCAATAAAATAGACCATGTGCATAGATCTGAATGCTTTATTGGGGGAACAGGGTGTGTTTTATTGGAGGATAGGCTGGTTTAGATGCATGTTGAGCTGCACACAGACCAGAGGTGGTATTCAACAGGTCGGGAGAACCAGGAGCGGAAAATTTGAATTGTTCGGAGAACGGTGAAATCCATTCGATTTCTACAGTTTGGGCAGCATCTCATTGAATATATAAGTGATATTCTTTCAGGGTGTTTGATGCTACCAATGTAAAAGTGAAAAGCGTATTTCCTGTATGGATACTGATAAAAATCCTTGAGGCTGCCATAGAAACTGCCAGGTCTAATTGTTCCTCTAAATTTAAGGGTTTTATTTTTTTTAACCCTATAGTACATTTGTCATAATCTATTTCGAATAAAATCGGATACATATTGAAATTTTACCCTTATGTTTTGTAGTGGAGGGAGGGGGGGAATAACATTAAATTTGTATTCTTACGTGTGGTGTTTAAAGAGTTATCTTTATATGCCATTAATTTAAAAAAACCTAGTATTTTTTAGTATTTAGTATTTATTTGATTTGTCAATTGCTTACAAGATACAGGTATAAGAATAAACATAGTTTTGAATACATGAGATATATACTTATAAGAAAAATAAAAAGAAACAATAGGACAGGGACAGTAGGCGACATAAGAATAATAAAGAGCAGGATATATTTTGTAAAATCACAGGCTTTAATATATTCCTTCTTGCTCCAGAACAACAGAATTGGTCATCTTCTGATAGAAAAATGTTTTCATGTTACTTTCTAGATGTTCTGGTAATGGACAACAAACACATATAAACATTAAGTAGGATGGTACTCTGTTACAGAAGTTAGAAAATATGAGAATAGATGTGAAACTCTACCCTTTCTGTTTCTTTATAACGGAAATTTAATTATAAAACAAGAATGTTTTTGATGCATTATTATCTTGAATTAATGAGGAAGTTTTTATTTATGTTTTTGCACAATGTATCACCTAAACCATCTAATGTGGTTTTCTCATTTATTTGATAAGCGCAGTGTAGTATTAAGTGCTTACACTAACAATTTATTGCATGTTAAATTATATGCAGTAATGAATTCTGGCAGAATGAATTACATTACTATTTATTATATTATGTACTGTAGTATGCATGTGGTGAATTAGAAAAATATGACTTCTAAACCTTTTTAGAAGGCCTGTTGAGATATTATATTTGCCTATGTGATTTAACTAATTAGAAGAAAGTTAGAATTAATGATTACTGCTCTCAAAAGAGGTATAGATATAGAAATATCCTGGCTCAATAAAATGCCTTTATTCACTCAATGGTAGGTAAGATATTTGACATTGACTATACAATTATAATCAAAAATTAGTTGTCCATGAAACAATAAATTAAAAATCACATTTATACCACACAATGGACAATGATCTGGTGCTTCTTTTTTTTGAAATTTACATCCAGCTTTGATAAAATATGTACAGTATGTCCTTTTCATACTGTAGTAATCACATACTATGCTCCCATACTATTTCTTCACTTATGAATCATGTCTAACTAGGTAGAGATTTAATATAAACTGTTATGAAGAAATTCATTCTGCTTTATCTGAGAATTACTTTCCACTCTACTGGGCAGTTCATGGACATTATTGTTTTACCGGTGTTTACTCAAGTGTTCTTCATAAATATTATTTATTGTACAGTTCCCATTAAATTTTCTCATGTACTCACATATTTTATGAAATCGCATTCACTCATACATTAACACCATCCAGATGTAATTATGTATTTCTTCAGTGCTGATTGTATTTTTGCTTAGAATAGAAAGTCAACTTTCTTCATGGCATAAAGTCTGGGGCAGCTCATGCTTACCATAGGACTCATGAACTTAACTCAAGTTATTGATAAATGATTTTAATCTGAAGGTAATTGGGATGTAATTTGAATGGTTTTTTGTGGTGCTCAGATCTCTGGTTGCTTTGTAGTTGTTGTTACTGTTTCTCTGTCTCCTATCATACAGGAGGTAGGACCAAATTAAAGAGGTGATTTATGGACCAAGATGGACTTGAATGGGAGCTTAGTTTTTTTTTTTTCCTGGTGAATAGTTCATGCAAGGTCTTAGTCTCCATCTGGGATGAGAATGTGATAAGTTTCTTAGATAGGATAGATCCCATGCAGCCTCTCCTATTTTTCAGACTTAGATTCCCTGGTTTTCTAAGTAGCTTCAGGAGATGGAACAACAGAGAACTTGCACCATTGGAGAAACATGTAGGACAAAGCCAACCAGTATATATGAGAATTCATATTAAGGATTTTATCATGGCAATAAGAACAGCAAAACAGTTATTTTTCCACTCTTATTGCATCACAGATAGCTGGTCAGTTACCCTGTTTATGTTGGGAATATTCTAGGCATATGACAGTTAGTTGAATGAGATCTGCTCTAAGTTAGACTCTGGTTGGGCAGATCCTATCAAGCCAGTTAAGACAGTCTTCTTCTGTTACCTTCAAAATGTTTTGTCTTAGGACTCTTAACAAAGTGTCAAAGTTGACAGGATTATTTTGATAAAATTGCTGAGAAATGATTTATTAAAATCAACTTTCCTGAGTTCATGTCATGGTGGACATTTAGCTGAAAGTAAAGTATCTATGTATGAATCACAAATACTTAACACCAGGTCTCAACCAAGAAGCAAAAAAGTTTTCAGAAAAATGATTCATCATATATAAGTTTGAAGAAAAGAATGTAATTGCTTGAAGTGAGGCAACAAGTACAAAAATGGGTCCACTGATTTCCAAATGAGAAAGCATATCATCACTGTGTTACCACTCAAGGAAAATAATTTCATAAATACCTCTTCTCTTTGACTGCAAAAATATAACAATAATAAATCAAATGATTGACCATTTGCTATTTTTTTATAATATCATTACGTTGCATCCTAAACTCACTGCTTTGTTTCATCAAATGATAGGGCTAGGCTGCATCTGATATTTAATTTCGCCTGGACATGTCTTGGTCTATTTTACAATAATTGGCATATATTATAGTGTTAGTTTTCTTGATGATGTAGACCACAATGGTGGTCTATGCAAGGCACTGTGAATAAAACTGCCTTATTTTATTTTTAGAAAATGGCAGTCATCTGTCAATAGACTTATATACCACTTTACAGTGCTTTATATCCCTCTCTAAGTGGTTTCATAGAGTCAGCATATTTACCCCAACAATCTGGGTCCTCATTTTACCCGCCACGGAAGGATGGAAGGCTGAGTCAATCTTGAGCCTGGTGAGATTTGAACTGCCAAATTGGAGGCAGCCGGCAGCCAGCAGAAGTAGCCTGCAGTACTGCACTCTAACCATTGCGTCACCATGGCTCATCCTTCAACTTATCCTTCAGCAGTCACATGGCCTTCAAAAGTATTATGAAACAATAAAGAAAATCCAGAAAGCAAATAGATTTCTAAAAACGCCATGCATATGTTGAGGTAAAATATACCTCTCAATATTTTAATCAAAAGACACTTGGAGACTACAGCATCTAATCCACTGTACTGAAACACTAATTTGAAACAAACATCTGATTTGAAGCAAGCAAAATCTTGTTTCCCAGTTCCTTTCTAATAGTACTGTGCAAAATTTTTAAGGGGTACTAAACTTAGATAATGCTTCAGTCAGATCAAGGGTGATGTGTGAATGGCATGAAGCTGCAAGTGGAATCTAATGCTGTCTAACCACTTGGTAGACTTTTGAAGTGCTTCACAAGTTTGATTATTTTCTGCATCTTCTACAGACAATATTCAGTTCCACTTCCAGTATTCCACTCAGAAATACTGAGCAAGGAGTGGTATGGTGGGCTTCAGAATAGCAAGGTAACATTGATTTAAGTGGCATTCTCTTTCTCAGTTCTTAACTGCTTTCATGTGGCACTTTCATGTGGCAAGAAAGAGCACAACTTTGCTCTTTCTTGGGCCCATGAAACATTACACTTCTATGCTAATTCTCGGAGTTCAACTCTATTCTCTCAATAGAGGCTTGAGATTATCTATTCAGCTTTGGGTGAAACTTTCTTTTTGGAAGATTCTTCTGGTTGATTGTGGCAGTGTTGTTTTTCACCATAGAGTGAATAGTTGCCAGAGCAATAGACCTTACTTAGATGTTTCCAGTTTTAAAACTAAAAGATGGCAAAATTGCTTTCCTATGCCATTTTCTTTCTCTGTGGTTTACTCGTCAGTGGTTTTGTATGGCATTGGGCAAGCTTTTTTTTACTAATTTTATTACATTGGCATAAATTATTGCCAGCAAGCCACCATTCTGACACTGATGAGTCCTGATGATGGCAGACTTTTCCAGATGGAATGGGACAATGCTTTCTGCAGCAGTGTCCTGCAGTGAGTTGTCCTATGGAGAATTGGCTACAGCATGTTGGCAATGATTAGTTGGATGCAGCAAATGGTCATAGACCCTTTTCCCAGAGAGGGCCAACCTTGCTAACAAGCTATGCCAGTTCTCCAAGCACCCACAGGTTCCTTCCTGTGTATTTGAAGGAAGCACATTTTTATCACCCCTCTATGACAGGGACATTTATTCAGGTCCTCCTCCTCCTCAAAAGTTAGATTAACTAACGTACACTCCCTTAAACCCAGTGCTGAAAGAACAAGCTTTTCAACAAGTTATGCCAATCCTCATGGCATTCCCAAAAATGTAGTTACCAGAAGCAGAAAAGCACACAATCACAGAAGTTTTTGTTCTTCAACATCTTGTCAAGAAAAGCAAGTGTAAAATCACAACATAGGCTCATTCTGCAAAACAAAATAACAGAGTTAGAACGGACCTTGGAGGTCTTCTAGTCCAACTCCCTGCCCAAGCAGGAAACCCTATATCACTTCAGATAAATGGTTGTTCCAATCTCTTCTTAAAAATATCCAGTAATGGAGCATCCGCAACTTCGGGGGGCAAGTTGTTACCCTGATTCATTGTTCTCACTTTCAGGAATTTGCATCCATTACTTCTTGTCCTCTCTTCAGATACTTTGGAGAATAGATTGAGTCACTCTTCTTTGTGGCAGCCCAGTTCTTTTTTTTTCATTAAACTGGACATATGCAATTCCAGTAAACCTTCTTCATATGTTTTTGCCTCCAGTCCTCTAATCATCTTTATTGGCCTTTTCTACACTTTTTCTAGAGTCTCAACATCTTTTTTATATTCTTCAGCAGAAATCCATTTTGATCAGGGTGAATAAAATTGTTTAAGTATCTTTTCAGTCTTTCTGCCAGAATT
This sequence comes from Laticauda colubrina, assembly GCA_015471245.1. Lineage (NCBI taxonomy): Eukaryota > Metazoa > Chordata > Lepidosauria > Squamata > Elapidae > Laticauda > Laticauda colubrina. The sequence goes on along the minus strand of BLBF01000002.1, from coordinate 90,250,395 downwards.
GAAGCAAAAAATATATATAATCTCAATTTAATAGTGATATAGGTCTGTAGTTTTTAACTTGCTGTGAGTCTGTGTCCTCCTTCGGTACAAGTGTGATATAGCTTCTGACCATGTTTTGGGTATTCTTTGAACATCTTTTTTATATTGTGGCAACCAAAACTTATATCATGGCAACCAAAATAATTTTAATTTTAAGACTGTATCCATCTTATTGTCCATAATGTTTGTTGGATCTGCCTAAAAAGAGATTCAGTGAAGTATTCCAGAAATATACATTGTTGAAAGCTTTTGAAAAATTGGGACATCATTTTTGTCTTCTAAGGGGTTCTATCACTTTCTGTGTCTCATTTTGCCCAAAAGCTGAAGTAGGTTTAGCCTTTTTGTAACTTGTCCATAATAATCTGTGGAGGACTATTTTTAATCCAATTCTGAACTTGTTCAAAACAAGTCATTTTGCCTTTGAATCTCATATGAAATCAAAGTGTGCCCTCCTTGAATCTTCAATTCAAACAGAATCAGGATTGAATTACAGAGGCACATTTTGTTGGTGTTCTTGTTCTAAATGCCCGGTCCCACTGGCCGACGGACGCAAAACGTATGCATAAAGGACACAGCGGACGAGCAAAATTTTGGGGGTGGCTTTATCCATTGTCATCCGTTCCAAAAAGTGGCAAAAATTTGCATAAACAGAATGGAAAAGAACGGACGTGGGTGGTATGTAGCAGGGATGTTAAACGGATGTTCATAGGAAGCCTAGCGGATGACAGCAGATGGAAGTGGATGACACATCCGAAGGAGTTCCGGGGGAGAATTTCAAAGCGGACGCATAGCGGAAGGGGCGGATGCATAGCGGATGAAGCGGATGCATCACAGATGCCTATAGGAAACAAAGGGGATGATGCGTGGATGTATATCGGATGCAAAGCGTTCACTGCGCATGCAGGGAGTATGAATTGCATGAGCTCCATGGACATAAAAGGATGCAGCACGCACGCAGTCAGCATACAGGGGAAAGACGTGCTACCAGATACATCTTGCAGGAACACCATGGTTTGTCATTCAGGCAAGAAGAGGAAGCCTGTGCCTACTCATTCAAGCCCTGGCAAGAAGGCCAGAACCAGCATCCCACACCCTGGTGAGATCATCATCCCACCCCACCAGACTCTGAAGCTGCTGTTGCTGCTGCTACTGCTGCTGTTGTGGACCAGCCCCAAGGCCCTCAAGCCCCTCAAAGCCCTGCTGCTGAAGGCCCTGGAAGAAGAAGCAGCAGCCACCAGAGGCCAACCCACCCCCACCCCCAGCTCCAGAGGATGCAGGCAGAGAGGCAGACTGGAGGGCCAGGACCACAGTGTGCTGTTGGAGATCAGGGACACAATGAAGACCAGCACAGAACTTCTCTCTCAGCTGGTCCACAGCGACATACCATCCTCAGACCGGAAGCCCTTCATCACCTACGTAAGCCAGACCCTCAGGGACCTGCCTGAGGCCCAGTATCAGGTGATGAAGCAGAAGATCACAGCACTTCTGCACAACCCTCAAGGCCCAGCTGAAGCTGCTCCTACCCAGTCCAGGTCTGCTCCTCCACCCCAGGCGATGTCACAGCCTTTCCACAGCTTTCAACAGCCCCTCACCTACCAAGGCTATGACTACCAGGACTTCCCACAGCAGAAGCAGAACTTCCCAGTCCAGGCCCAGGTTCATCGCATGCCACAGATGCCACTCCTCACCCAGCTGCAGACCAGACAGCCCCACTACACTCCTCCTTCCTCCACCCCACAGCCAAGCCCATCAACGGACAATCCTCAGTCTTGGCCTTCACATCTCAATTCCTTGATGAAGGGCCTCTCAACCTCATGGGACTGAGTCAGCTCTCAGATAGCTTCCTGAACACACCATCCCCTGTTGTACCCTCGGGGCCAAGCACCCCAATGGTGCCTCAGACCAGCACTCAAGCCACAGCCACCTCCACAGTCCCTGCCCGCTTAACAGCTGAGACCAGGGACATGACTCAGAGTGACTGAGAATAGTGTCAGAGACTGAGTTATACTTGTTAAGTTTATCTTTGCTTAAGACACTTTACTTGGTTCATTTTCCTTTTTTAATAAAGTCATAAAGTTTACCTAAGAAAGTTAATAAAGGTTATCTTTGCTTCAGACACTTAAGACAGTTTACTTGGTTCATTTTGCTTATTTAACAAAGTCATAAAGTTTACCTAAGACAGTTAATAAAGGTTATCTTTGCTTAAGACACTTGGTTCATTTTTTTTTACTTAATAAAGTGTTGGTGAAAACTTTGAAAAAATGGTTAAGCCTTTGCATGCTTGTGGGATAGATAAGGATAGTTGTGGGATAGGATAGATAAACCTCCAGTGCAAGCATAGTGGGACTGTATGGTCCACTATCCCAGTGATCCAGATGATTTTCTCCCCCTTTTTATAGAAAATATTGGTTGTCCGCTATAGGGCCTTCTACATACTCTAGACATACTGCAGACATCATGAATATATGAGATACATCCCAGATACAAACATTTTGTCTGTTTTTAATACTTTATATACGAGATGCATACGCTTACATCCTTTCTATTTCTGTGCTACTAATGCTGTGTAGACGTTCCGTGCACCTTTTGTTTCCTCCCTCTTTCCGTTTTCAGCTGCAGCGGATGTGAGTTGAGGGGATGGCCAGAGGATGCAGAGAGGATACAGCATACGTTTAACGGATGATAACGGACTTAGAACGTTCGTTGCCTGTATATGTCGCGGATGTACATCATACGCAGTGGAAAGTTCAGCCATTCACAAGGTTTTGTGCAGCTCAAAACTTCTTGTGTGGATGAAATCTCCGTGGACGGATGCTCGACGGATAGAGCGTATGAAACACGTATGCAGTGAGTACACAACGGATGCATTGTGTTTTCCAATGGATGGCAAGCTTTTTTTAACATTTTACATCCTCTTTGCATCCGTAAGTGCAGTGGGACCGGGCCTTAAGATACATTTGGAGCTTTCGCAATGGGATCTCCACCCATTAACCTCATAGAAAAGGCAAAGGATAAAGCTTGAGTAACATATCCCATTTGTATTATCCTGTACTCATCTGAGATTTGTACTGAATGAAGCTGCATGAAGCCTCAGAGGATCCATTCATGTCAATGAAAATTTTCCCTACAGGCTTCTCTATGTGACATCTGGCATTTACAGAAGCTCAGCATAGCTGAACCTCCATAGTTTTTTAGGCACATGCACTGTTGGTTTGAATTCTTAGTGAATAGGACAGATTGATTTCTGTCTTGAGGGGAAGATTTAAGAGAGATCTTTTAAAAGAAAAGAAAAAACTACACACAGCACTATTAATTGTATCCAGCAAAGTATTGGAAGCCAGTTCATCATACAAGCTTGAAAACTGATGCAATGACATGAAAACTCTGCCTGTGAAAGCTGTCAGTTTATTTTTCACAATTGTATTATATTTGAATTGGAATTTTTCAAACAAAAGTATTACCTTTGCTGCCAGTGCAAAAGCAACATGATGACATGGACAGCCAAAGCCAAGAGAGAGGCTTGAGAAAAGCTGTTCATGAATTTATAGTAGAGAAAAATTACATCAGATTATCATTATCTTCCTTTTTTTTTCTTAATATATAGGAAACAGATAATGCAAGTGTTTATGTATTTCACCAGTTCTCCTAAAATTGTTTGAACAGCAACTGAAGTTTCTTTGCTTTCAAAGAATAGCATTACATTTGAATTCTACAGCATTCAATTCTCTAAAGATCCAGAGTAAAATCACTTTGCTATAGACTCACCAATAAAGCTGTTTTTGGCTCTTTTTTTTTCTTTTGTCTGTTAAGGGAAAAAAATGAATATAACCTGCTTCATGTGAGTTTCTTTTCATGATTTTATGATGAGTATTATAAATAAATGCCTTTTTTCTCTCCTATTCTTTATTCTGTCTATCATGCTAAAATTATAGAAAAATGAAGAAGACATTGATTTGGGATTTTTCTTGTGGATTAACAGGGTTTATATTCACCCAGGCTTAACCTTAATCCAAAAAGACAATAATGCTAAAGAATTCATGAAATGAATTTTGAGTAGTCCCATTACCTCAGTGCTTCTAACAACTTCACAATTAACCCTGTATGTTATTCCTGTTTGGGACAAAGGTCCATACCACCAGCCATGTTACTGGTAAATCTCAGAATAGGAGGCATCGTTTTTCTTGAAAGATTATATGGGCAGGTACTTAAAAATCTTTCCTAGTTTCATCACGCAGTACTTAATTTGTTTCTGCTATTCAGGAAGCACGAAGTAAAGCCCATGTCCCACTGCACCAACGGATGCAAAGAGGATGTAAAACAGACAAAAAAGCTTGCCATCCGTTGGAAAGCGCGATGCATCTGTTGTGTACTCACTGCGTACGTGATTCATATGCTCTATACGTCAAACATCCATCTACTGCTATTTCATCCACTCAAAAAGTTTTGAGCTGCACAAAACTTTTTGAGCGGATGAACTTTCCGCCGCGTATGATCTACATCCGCGACACATACGGGCAACAAACATTCTACGTCCGTTGTCATCCGTTACACGTCCACTGTATCCTCTCGGCATCCTCTGGACATCCCCTCAACTCACATCCGCTGCAGCTGAAAGCAGAAAGAGGGAGGAAGTGAAAGGTAAGCGGAACGTCCACACAGCATTAGTATCACGGACATAGAAAGGATGTAAGCGGATGCATCTCGTACATAAAGCATTAAAACGGACAAAACGTTCATATATGGGACATATCTCGTATATTTAGGATGTCTGGAGTATGTCCAGAGTTTGTGGAAGGACACCTAGTGGAAAACCGACATTTCCTATAAAAAGGGGGAGAAAATCACCTGGATCTCACTATCAGTCCAGCAGCCTTGGTGTACAGACCTCTTCACCCTTGCTCTTGCTCTTCCACATCATCCATTGATCTCCACCATGGATCATCACACACTCCTTATGGTAGCTGCCATCATTCAGCAACAGAACCAAGCCCTCTTCAGACTGTTTCACCTTTTCTAAAGAAGGAGAAGAAGGAGACGTCCAAGAGCTGTCTGGGTCCGAAGATGGATCAGGAGAAGAGTGGAATTTGGACTCTATGACAAGCTGAGGAATGAAGACTCTTGTGCATTCCAGCACTTCATGAGGATGCCACCAGCTATGTTTGACGAAATTGTGGAGCATCTGAGACCCAGGTTGACCAAGCAGAGCACCATCTTCCGTCCCAGTCTAGACGCTGGACTGAAGGTGGCACTGACTCTGCAGCACCTGGCCTCTGGAACCACGTACAGAAACATTCAGTATGCGTGGAGGGTGCCACACAACACCATCAGCATTGTGGTCAGAGAAGTGGTGCAGGCCATCATCGAAGAATATGTGGAGGAGCTCTTCCAATGCCCCACCACTGAAGAAGGCTGGAGGAAAGTTGCAGAGCAGTGGTATCAGAGGTGGAACTTTCCCCACACCGTTGGAGCCATAGATGGGAAGCACGTGGCCTGCAAAGCTCCAAAGCTCTAACTTACTAACATCCATAGACCGGACGGAGGCATACCTCCATGTCCCTATCCTTCCATTCCACTAAAGGTATTTGAGTTTTTGCTATGCAGGACAGCACTTCCAGTACAGAGCCTTACCATTTGGCCTCTCCTTGGCACCCAGGACCTTTACCAAGCACTGGTGGCACACCTCAGGTCAACTCCTGTGCGTGTCCAGTGCTATCTCAATGACATCCTAATACAATCATCCTCTCACTTTCGGGCATAAGAGGATCTGCAGATCACGATCTGGGTCCTTCAGGACTGTGGATTTTCAGTCAATTTCACAAAGAGCCACCTGGTCATCTCCACTTACCTATTACACCTAGGCATGGTGATAAATACCAGGGAATGTGAGATCTACCTTTCCCAGGAATGCCAGGACAGCATCAAGTCCTTAGCAAGCCAGATCCAAGCAGAACGAATTGTTCCCTTGGCCCTCCTCTCGCAGTTCCTGGGAAAGATGGTATCTTGCATAGCAAATGGATGCATGGATGCACACCAGGACCTTACAGTGGTTCCTACTTCTGTAGCAAAGGTCCGGTGACAGCAACTCAAGTGCCAGGGTTCAGGTCCTATCAGGGGTACTCAAGTCCTTCCAATGGTGGATTTCTCCATGCATAACGAGGGGAAGCTTGTTCAAGGAGCCCAAGCAATTGACCATGACCTTGGATGCCAGTCTCTTCAGCTGGGGCGCCCATCTCCAGTCTCAGTTGGCACAAGGACAATGGACTCAGACAGTTCTGAGAAACAACAAAAATTGGCTGGAGCTCAGAGCAATGCATTTGGTCCTCCGTCACTTCCAGGACACTGTCTCCAGACACTACACCCTAATTCTGATAGACAGTATAGCCACCAAGGCTCACATCAACCACCAGGAGGCCACTCTCCCCAGGTCCCTCATGCATGAAGTAGAACAATTGGGACTCTGGGCAGAGAATCACCTGCTCTCCATCAAGGCGGAACACATTTTGGGGGCAACAAATGTGCAAGTGGACTGACTCAGCAGGACCACTCCAAGTGGCACCTGTATCCGGACCTCTTCAGGGAGCTGTCTGAAAGATTTGGCCATCCAATCCTGGACTTGTTCTCCACCCCAGCAAATTCCCAGTTGCCCAGGTTCTTCACCAGGTTTGCAACACCGGGGGCAGAAGGGGTCAATGCACTCCACAGTCCGTGGCCCAGAGGCCTGCTATATGCCTTCCCCCCTCTTTCCCTCATTCCAGGGCTAATCAAGAAGGTGTTAACAGAATGGGCACAGATCCTACTTCTTGCTTCTGGCCATGGTACACATATCTGGTCAACTTCTCAGTATTCTGTCCTTGGAGGATCCCTCAGCCAGAGCCTCAGTAGCTCCAGTTAACCACCTGGCACTTGAGAGGAATATTCTGAGGAAAGACAAATTCTCCATGAAGGTGATACAGACTATTCAGGCCTCCAGGATGCCATCAACCAATCGAATCTATGTTTTGACTTGGAAGGACTTTTGTAACAGGTAGTCCAGGAATCACATTGATTCTACTTCAGTATCTGTGCCACAGATCCTGGATTTCCTACAGGAAGGTTTGACAAAGGTTTGTCTCCAACACTGCAACAGAGCAGACAAGTGGCTGCTCTGTCATAGTGCTAATATGCAGGGTCCCGGAATCCCTCACCCAGCATCCGGTGGTATGCACATTCATCAGAGATGCAGCTAATTTAAAATTTCCCGTGGTGCACAGGTACTCCACCTGGGACCTGTCCAAAGTACTACAGGCCCTCACCAAGGCCTACAAGCTTCAAGCTCTCCCAGTACCCAGGCAAGTGACAGCCCATTCAACCAGAAGCAAAGCTATGATGGCTGCATGGGCAACACAGGTCTCTATTGAGGACATCTGTCGGGCAACAACGTGGTCCTCCCTGTCACCTTTCGTAAGGCACTATAAATTGATACCTTTGCTTTGGCTGAAGCAGCCTTCAACAGGAGTGCTCCAACAGGTGCTTACACACTCAGGTACATACAGACTCAGGACCAATCTGCTATCCCCACTTAGGACAGCCGGCTTTGGAATGTCCCAAATTTGGATTCTCCAATCAGCACACTGAAGAAGAGGTGTTGGTCTTACCTGACATGCACTTTCTCAGGGTGTCGATGGAGAATCCAACCCCACCCTGCAACTGTCTGGTCCAGAATCCAGGAGGAACCAGAGCCAATACATGAGTCCCAAGTGGTGGGACTCATCTCCAAAGGAAATGAGTCTGCCTACCGAGATGAGGTGGACCAGTTGCTTTTGTGGTGTGAAAACAATAACTTGGTCCTCAACACCAATAAGACCCAGGAGCTTATAGTGGACTATAGAAGGAACAGATCAGACATCCAGCTCTTGCTATCAATGGAGACCAAGTGGAGCAAGTGGCCAGTTTTAAGTTTCTGGGTGTTACCATAAAAGAGGATCTGACCTGGGGTGCTCACATTGCAGCACTGAAGATCACTCACTGCTTAGAGGAGTTACACTATTTGCCTAATAGATTTTCATCCTTTTTGAAGCACCTAAACAAGGTATGTCTCTGTCTGTCTCTGTCTCTCTGTGTGTGTGTGTGTGTGTGTGTGTGTCCCTCCATCACTCCCTCCCTCCCTCTCTCTTTCTGTTCTCCCTTAACTATTTCCTTCATCTCATTATTGTCTAGGTTTGGGCTCCTTCCCTTTCCTTTCCACTGCTCAATCTGCATCCTATTTCTACCCCCTTTTTTGACATTTCTACTGGAAAGAAGGAATGTCTGTGGATGTGCATAGCTTGAGTGTGTATGAGAAGGAGAGACAGAGCCTGGGAGCGGAGTCAAGAGACATATCAACTTGGAGTTATTATATTCCCACAAGCAGTCCAAATCCAGCCCCTCTTGAATTCCATTAACTCTTATCTAGTGCCAATTTAGTGCTGATTGTTGTCTAGATTCTTGTGCATAGACATGAGCTTAACTGGAACATAATCAGCTTAACTGGGGTCCTTTTTCATTGTGCCTTATAGTGTGTGTGAGAGAATGGTAGGTATTCCCAGTGATTTAATTGAGACTTTTATTTTAAAAGCAATTAATTATTTAAAGCAGTGGCTGTCAATTCATTATATTTTGCCCCTGCCCATTTTTAATATTTCTTCTGACTGGTACATATGCATACGTGCTAGAAACATGTATTTATCCGTATCTCCAATATACACAGAAATACCCGCAACTAAAGCTAAAATACTAAAAACTAATAGAAACTAAAATAAGGTAAAAAATGAAGAGAAAGTTAAATATGTAAGAAAAGAAAAAAAGTAAATGAAAAAGAAAAAAGGTACAAAGTAATGCTCTACTTTACTGTACAGCAGAAGTACAATTATAAATTCACCTCTTTCTTTAAAGTTACAATCTCTCTCTCTCCTTTCTATTATTTATTCTGTCTAATAATCAAAACCATAAACCAAAAGTTCATTTTTTCTGTTTTCCACAAAAAGTCTGTAAGGTATTTCCAATCAGCAATAAGCATAGTTAATTTTCTTAAATTCAGAATTGTTTATTCTTTTTGGTAAATATGATATATTCACTGAGAATTTTGGTAAACATGATATTTACTTAGTCTACCAACTGAGTAAGTTTGTATAAACCAATGCTTTTGCATGTGGAGAATCATATGATATTACAGTACATCAGCTGTGGTATGTGATTTCCTTACATGAATGCTCATTTTCTTTCTGTGTATAGGATAAAACCACCGTAATTAAGAGTTTAGTAACTGGTAAGCTTGTCACTTGTTCTGTATAGAATGGTATACTCCAAACAGCACAATCTGATTGGCTAGAAAGACCAGTATTGGATTGGTTCATTAGGAACCAATCCAAAAGAGTCGCTGAAAGGTGGCAAAGTCAAATAGCTGCCATTGGCTACAAGCCGGCAGGCAAGCCTGTATAAAAAGGCTGCCGCGGCTTCAGCCAAACTGTTCTGTTACTGTTGCTTGACTTAATAAAGACTTTGTTCTTGGAACCCGGTCTACCTCACGTTTTTCTGGACAGAACATCACTCATTTAAGATGACCTTTCTAGCATCTTTGTAAACAACAATTTCTAATGATTATTGTGCTGCAAAAATGTTTTAGTACCTTTAATATTATATTAAACTTTTTTTCTTGAACAGCCCAAATTTGCAAGGAATATTCTGCTAGTACTTAAAATTATGTGTGACTTTTTGTTAGTTTTCAGTCCAAGTTTACAGAGTCCTTGATGACTTTTGTATATAGCAATGAAATTGAAGATTTTGTGAAAGATTGCTTCACTGTAGATGCCTATAAAATGATATTAAAAAGACCTCTTCTTTTAGGTAATTATTCAATATGCCTATCACCATTAAAAAAGGTCAGAACAAGAAATTGCACAGGAATATCTGGCTTGCTGGAGTTGTAAATAGAAATGGTGATATAGCTCTTTTACTGTTCCATGAGATTATTGTTTATAATGTACCATCTGAATGTTGCAGCTGAAAAGATAAACCCTATTCAGGCTGAATGAACTTACTGCGTTTTGTTTTGTTTTTTAATGACAAATGTGACGCATTGGAGGTACAGCAAGATGTGATGAGCAAAGAGATAAGAATCACATAGATATTTTAAGAAATTATTTCTCTATTAAGATATCTTTTCATCAATTTTTATCTTGCACACGATGTTGGGTAAGAAGACAGGATGATTTATCAACTGTTACTGATCACTCAATTTCTTAGCTTGACTGCCAGATGCATTCTAGGGATTGTTAGCTACCTTAAAACGATTGTCCTATTCAGAAGAGTCTTTTGAATGCTGCAATTCAGGATTTTCACAGGATTCATTTAAGAACATCAGAACATCTGATATGTGGAATACAGATAGTCCTCAACTTACAACATTTCATCTTGTGACCATTCAAAGTTACAACAAGCACTGAATAAAGTGACTTATGACCATATTTCATAGTTACAATTTTTGCCGCATCCCCATGGTCATGTAATCAAAATTCAGATGCTTGGCAACTGGTTCATGTTTATGACGGTTGCTGTGCCCCAGGGTCATGTGATCATCATTTGCGATCTTCTGACAAGCAAAATCAATGGGGAAGCCAGATTCACTTCACAACTTCAGTGGTTCACTTAACAACTGTGGCAAGAAATGTTGTAATGTTGGGGAAAACTCACTTAACAGATGTCTGACTTAACAACAGAAATGTTGGGCTCAGTTGTAGTTGTAAGTTGAAGACTACCTATAATCATCGGTCAACCTCTGTTCCTATGATAGTGGTTTTTTTTTTGTAAGATTGACATTTAATTAAATTACTAAATCTGTTGTGAAACTTGAAGGAATTCTTAATGTTCTGAATGATTTGGGGGAGATTAGAACTGGTAATTCTGCTGATTTGTAATTATCTAAAATAATTGCCTACTTTACTTCAGAATTCTGAAACCCACTGAATATTTGTAAATCACTCTGCTAATAAAGTTGCCCATACCTATTTTGATGTATATTTTATATGAAAATCAAATGATGAGTTGATGAATTTCAGTTCAAAGTTTCTTAGAATTTGAAGCTATTCCAGGCACACTTAAACATTTTGAGTCCAAAGTCCTGAAGGCTTTGGAGTAAATAGGTAGAATATGACATCCTCCCACATAAAAGTGTCCATAATTTATTACAATGATCTGAGTTTCCAGGCAACTATACAGAAAATAATCGGTATTTTTCTCTTTGTATCTTTTTCTTTTCAATGCGAGAACATGCAACAGATTCTTCTAATAGTTCTTGCAAATGTCTGAGTATTCCTATTACAAAATAAGCACTCGTCATGATCTCAGTGGTAGTTGAAATTTATTTCTTGTAAAAGCAATCCTTGTCAATATTCATCCATTTGTCTATCCAGAAAATTTGAACTACACTTCCCAGCAGCCTCATTTGGTTACCATTAATGTGGGATAATTCAGCAAATGTTGGAGGATATAAGTTCTCCATCCCTGGTGCATAGAGTTCAATGAAGACTGATTATACTCTCTTCCTTTGGATTGACTGGATTTGAAAGTTATAATTAATTGCATGCAATGTCTTTATGAAACTCTACTAGAAAGAGCTAGAACATATTGGCCATAATCAGTAAAAGTCCCATTATAAAGTGATAAAGGTATTAGTATTAGAAAGCAGTCTTCCACATTGACCCTGTGGGGTAATGAATTCCTTGTGCTATAAATCAATTTTTGAAAAAAACATTGTATGTTACACATTTTTTCAAAGCCTCAAGAAAACAAGATTCTGTGGCATTAAAATTAATGCGACTATTAAAACATCCTTTTTCAGCTTTGAATGAAAGCTTGTTAAAATCCAGCTTATTTTTATATATAGTAGGCAGGTGCTATTTGTTTCTCCATGTAATTTTTCCCACTATATATAGTGTAGTAAGAACAGTAAAAAATCTATATTAAAATTTATTGATAATTGTATGAGAATAAATTATGAGATTGTTCAGTGAATTAGAGGTGCATATTTTGTGCTCTTATGTACCCATGGAAGTCTATTAAAACTGAAGCTTCATTTTCTGTTTAAATTAGAAGTAACTGTTTCACGCTATTTATTATTACATAAATATAAACAGGTTAAAAATCCCTATGAGTTTATAAAATAAATGTTTTTAAAATGAGTACAATATTTTCTCTCTCGTTACACACACACAACAAACAGAGAAGGAAGGGTGGGAGAGGGAGGGAATGTGTTATAGGCCAGCGGTCGCCAACTGTTAACGGTTAACAGTGGGCTGTTAAGAATAATTTTGGTGGGCCACAGAGAAATCTCACCCCCCCAGAGCACTCCCCCAAAAGCAATTAATCCAGACTGCGCAAAAACACAAGGCTGCGCCGCCCACATGGCCTACTAGAACCCTCCCTGCCCACTCACTCCTTACCTAGCAAACTTGTCTGCTAAATTGCTATTTTTCCTTTTTCCAATCATCATCTGTTCTGCTGTGCTGGGAGATTTAGATTACCTAGGAATCAGGAAATGATTGGATTTCTTGCTTTCTAGCTAGTCTTTAGATCTTCGGCTCTGCTTTTAAGTATCGCCGAACCTTAGGACTGAAGGCTTGCTTGCAAGCAAATTCAGTGCAGACTCACAGCAAGAAAATTCAGTGCAGACTCACGGCAAGCAAATTTGAGAGACTGAGCTAGCCAATGGCAGATAGATAGATCACTGAATGATTCTGTGAGCAACTCAATCTGCCTGCTTTGCCTGATTTTGGGTAAAAGTTGCTCTTTTTTAATAAAAAATTCAATATGTGGTGTGTTGTCAGTTAATTTTGTGAGTTTACTTGCTCAAAAAAATTATGAGTTAGCTTGCACAAACTCAATTTGCTTGAAAATTTTATGAGTTTGTGTTCCATCCGGAAAAACGGGAGGTAGACCGGGTTCCAACAACAACGTCTTTATTTGAACAAACAGTCAGTAAAACGGAACATTGGCTCAAGCCGCGACAGTCCTTTTATACCTTCCTGTCTGCCGGCTTGTAGCCAATGACATGCCTTTGATTTTGCTGCCTTTGTGCGGCTTCGAGGATTGGTTCTATTTGAACCAATCTCCATTTGTTATTATTAACCAATCAGAATGCGTTATTTGGAGTCTACTATTTTTATACAGAACACCCCTCCCCTCTTAGTTCAGTCCTACGTGGTGATGTAGTTGCGCAGGTAGGTGGGGCTTCTCCTGACTCAACTGGACTTGCGCGGTTCATTATCGTTGGAGACTTCGACTGGTTCGGATGGGGCTGCTGTGTCTTCTGTCCTTCTCCCTGGAGCCGTCTGGAAGGGTGAGTCAGCCATTTTACCGCCGCCTGAGTTTCTTAGGCCGGCGGTTTTGCCGCTCCCTCCCATTTCCTCCGGGCAGGTCGAGCTGGCCTGGCTGGCCCCTTCCGATGGACTCTTCATGCAACTTTCTTCAAACAGTGAGTCTTTTATTTGCTCTTTTTGTTTGTTATTATTTTCAGAGTTTGCTTTAAACGGTTTTTTCTTGATTTCTCGCATTTCCCCCCCCCCCACCTTGGTTTGAAATTCGTCGTTTTTCTCTATGTATGGTTGTGGGTTAGTATTTCTTTCTATGTTTCGGGAGCAAAGCTGGTCTATGTGCCGCTTCCATTCCCTGCCGTCATCTACCGTTAATCGGTAGGATTTGGGGCCTGTTATCTGTGTAATTTGTCCGGGTAGCCATAATGGGTCCCCGGTGAAGTTTTTTGCATAAACTAAGTCGCCTATTGCAAAGTTCCTGAATTGAGTAGAGGAGTCGGGGGGGGTTTCTGGTGTGAAATTTGGATGCAATCTATCTAGATGCGACCTTAGTTTCCTTCCCATCAGTAATTCTGCTGGGGTTTTGTTGGTTGTGGTACTGGGTGTTATATGCTGGAGGGTGAGCAATCGGTTTATTTTATTCTGGACAACTCCAGTGTCCATTTTTTCTAAACCCTACTTGGTAAACCTGACCATTCTCTCTGAGAAACCTGACCGTTTGCAGCCGGGTGGGCCGGCGCGGTTAGGGCATGTTTTATACCTAGGGATGCTAGGTATTGCTCAAATTGGAGGCTGGTTAATTGTGGCCCATTATCGGACACTAGGACGTCCGGTAGGCCATGGGTTGCAAAAAGTTTGTCGAGTTGCTTTATCACGGTTTCTGTTGTCGTTGATGGCATAATTTTTACCTCTAGCCAGTTAGAGTATGCATCCACGACAATCAGAAACATATGCCCCTTGGTAGGACCCGCAAAATCGATGTGAATTCGTGACCAGGGGCCTCTTGGGGTTTCCCAGTCTCTTATGGGTGCTTTTGGTGGGGACGGTCTGATTCTCTGACATTTGTTGCACGAGTTTACCCAGTATTCTATGTCCCTATCAATACCCGGCCACCAGACATAACTTCTAGCAAGGCTTTTCATTTTAACTATTCCCGGATGGCCTTCGTGAAGCATACCAAGTACCCCAGGTTGTAATTTGTTTGGAATAATTACCCGATCACCCCACAATAAACACCCTTTTTGGATTGAGAGTTCAGTTTGTCTGGTCCGGAAGGGTTTAAAGTTCTCAGTTTCTTGGTTTTCCGGCCAGCCTCTACCTACCCAGTTAAGAACGTGGGCAGTCAATGGGTCTTTTGCCGTGGCTCTGGCGACATTATTCGCGGATATGGGTAGATTGGGGCAAGTCTCTATCTGTAATGCTGTCATCGTTGGTGCCGGGTCTTTCTCTGTTGATGGTAAGGGTGCTCTGCTCAAAGCGTCTGCATGGGAAATTTGTTTCCCTGGGCGATGTGTCAGAGTATAGGAATAGGCTGCTAGGAACTCTGACCATTTAGACATTCTTGGGGACAGAATATTAGGTGTGGGTTTGTTTCCCGCCAAAATTCCTAGTAGCGGTTTGTGGTCTGTTATGATTTGAAAAGTTCGCCCATATAGGTACTCGTGGAAGCGTTCACTCCAGCAACAATTGCTAGGGCTTCTCTGTCCAATTGGCTGTAATTTCGCTTGGTTTTGGACAGGGTCTTTGAATAGTATGCGACGGGTGCCTCTCTTCCATCAGGCAGTTGGTGGCTCAGGATGGCACGACTCGGAATGGTGAGGCGTCGCAGGTCACCCTCAATGGTAGTGTGTTGCTAAATTGAATGAGAACGGTGTTCGATGTTAGCAAGTTTTTTATTTTTTGGAAGACTTTTTTCTCTCTATAACCCCAAGTCCAAATTGCTTTCTTGTCCAGTAGACGGTGCAATGGTTCTGCTATTGTAGCCTTATTTTGTAGGAATACATTATAAAAATTTATCAGTCCTAAAAATGCTTGTATTTCAGTTTTGTTTCTTGGTTCTGGTGCGTCTTTAATAGCTTTAATTTTTTTGTCGGTAGGGTGTATACCTTCTCCGTCTATTAAATAGCCTAGGAATTCGACGCTATTCCTTATTAGACAGCACTTTTCTTTTTTTACTTTGAGGCCAGATTCTCTGAATTTAGTTAGTACTTCTTTAAGTCTTTTCTTAGTTGATTTTCATCTTTGGCTGAGATTAGGACGTCATCAAAATATGGTACGACTCCTTGTATGCCATTTAGGAGGCGTTCCATTAGACTCTGGAAAACGCCTGGGGTACACTCACTCCAAATTGGAGTCTGTTACATTTGAAGGCCCCTTTGTGAGTAACTATAGTCTGTGCTCCGGCTGTTGCGGGGTCTACTGGGAGCTGTTGATAAGCTTGCGCCAGATCGAGTTTAGCGAAAACTTTTCCTCTCCCCAGAGAATGTAGTAAGTGCTGCACTACTGGCACCGGGTATGCGCTCTGTTGCAGTGCGTGGTTCAGGGTAGCCTTATAGTCACCACAGATTCGAACGGACCCGTCAGGTTTAATAGGTGTAACTATAGGCATTTCCCACTTGGCATGGTCCACAGGTTCTAACACCCCTTGGGCTATTAGTTTATCTAGCTGTTCCTCTATCTTTGCTTTTAGGGCAAAAGGAACTCACCTGGCCTTTAGTCGCCATGGGGTTACTTGGGGGTCTAGACTAAAAGAAATAGGATTTCCCCGATACTTGCCAAGTGAGCCGTCAAAGACATCCTGGAATTCCTGGATTAGGTTTTCTTCCCAGTTGGTTGTGGCCACTCAGTCTATCCCAGTCATCCCGATGCCCAATGGTGCGAACCATTTGATGCCCAGGAGGCTTGGTCGATCTCGGTCGACTATGGTCAGCGGTAGCACTTCAACATGCTGTTTGTAGGCGACTCGGAAATGTCCCAGGCCGACTACAGGGATTCGGTTTCCTTGATAGTCTTTGAGGGTTAGTCGGTGCCTCTGGAGTTCTTTAGGTTTGATATCTGGGACTAGTTGTTTGATGGTGTCCCAAGATACCATCGATAGGAAGGATCCAGAGTCTACTTCCATTTCGCAGGGCTTTCCTTCAATTTTTACGATTATTTTAACTTTCTTCCCGCTTTCCGTCTGAGCGCTTCCTATAGTGAAAATCTGATGTGTATTCTCTCGGTTAATGTCTCGCTTGTTTCGCTGCCACTTTCTCTCAGTTCGTTTTGGCTCAGCTTGTACGGGGGAGTTGCTGCGTTGGGCTGTAGTTCTTTTTGTTCCTGCAGACTTTCTCGATATGCCCTCGTTTCTTGCAAGCTCTGCAAATGGCATCGAGAAACCTGCATTCGGCTCGAGTATGGTTTCCTCCGCAGCCAGCACATTCCCGCCAATTTCTCTTTTCGCACTCTTTCTTGTTGGCATATAGGTGGTGGACCTCATCGTCTTCTTCGCCTGATTCTGACATCTCGCCATAATCTTCGTGGTGAGTGGTGGTGGAAGACTGTTTTTTTCCTCTGGTCAGGCTCGTTTCGTCGCCGTTCGCGTTCATTTGCTTCATTTTGACAGCCGATTTTTTCACGGCTTCAGTGGCTGTGTCTTCCACGATGGCTTCGGCTATGGTTATGTTGGGTTTGTTTAGTAACTTGCTCTGTGTGGTCGAGTCTTTTAAGCCCAACACCACTCGGTCCCTCATTGCTTCATCTAGGTTTAGGAATTCGCACTCTCCCCCTATTTGTCAGAGAGCTGCTATGAAGTCAGCGATGGTCTCTCCTTCTGTCTGGTCTCTTTGGTAGAATTCATGTCGCCTTATTAGATTTGACACCATCGGAGCGTAGTGAGCTTTAAGCATTCACTGTAATTCTGGCCACGTCAATTGCTTGACATCTCGGGGCTTCGCTAGAGCCTTGGCCATCTTGAAGATTTTAGGCCCGCAGTGTGTTAAGAACACAGCCCTCTTACGCTGATCTGAGATTCCTTCCATCTCATTGCTTTCCAAGTACATCTGGAAACGGTCTACATAGGATTCCCAATCCTCTTTGTTGGGATTGAAAGGTGCGGGCGGTGCGTTGTTTCCAGCCATTGTGTTGCCGTCTGGAATTCTTTATCACCGCATGCTTGGTCTTGCGTTTAGGACGATCCCACCTTCGTCGCCAGTGTTCCGTCCGGAAAAACGGGAGGTAGACCAGGTTCCAACAACAACGTCTTTATTTGAACAAACAGTCAGTAAAACGGAACATTGGCTCAAGCCGCGACAGTCCTTTTATACCTTCCTATCTGCCAGCTTGTAGCCAATGACATGCCTTTGATTTTGCTGCCTTTGTGCGGCTTCGAGGATTGGTTCTATTTGAACCAATCTCCATTTGTTATTATTAACCAATCAGAATGCGTTATTTGGAGTCTACTATTTTTATACAGAACAGTTTGCACACCCACAGAACAGGTTAGTGGTCCCTGGGATCTAAAATTATGAGTTTGGTAGTCCCTGAGGTCCAAAAGGTTGGCAACCCTTGTTCTAGGCTGTTCGTTTCTTTCCTTTAATTTTTGTAATATGTTTCAAATGATATGTAAATGGCATTTACCTCTTTATGTCTGTTGATGACTGATTTATCATAAGGCCAAGCTTCTGGGTATTCTCTAGTATTTTGGGGTTTGGTTTAGTCTAAAATGTCATTTCCTAGTTGAAACTATGGCTGGATTTGTTTATGTGTGGAGAGATTAAGAAATGTTCATGATCTCTGAGACAACCATACATCTTGGATCATTGTAGTGCCTAAACCAACAAAGTTTCTCCAGAAAACTTTAAATTAAATGATCAATAACCAAAGAAGAAATAACAGGAATCATCTACAATAGCAGTTCAAACTGGATTTCATGGAGGGCTGGATTAGCATCAACCCGGAGGGGGGGAGGTGTCAGCCAGCCTTCTGTAGCACTCTGCTGTATGTAGCACTCTTCTGTAGCACCAAAATAGGGTGTGGGCTGCTCCTGTGTGCCCCGTTTTTGGCCTAGATAGCCTCCTACAGCACTTTGCCATCCAAAATGCCCTCACACACCCCATTTTCACGAGCAGAGGCACCACAGGCTGGTCCTTTGCTCTTTCCAGGCAAGTCCCGTGGGCCAGATCTAAGCATCCCATGGGCCAGATCTGGTTCACGGGCCTTGAGTTTGACACCCCTGATCTACAACAAACAACGTAAGGATTGCAATGGTTATTATGTAGGAGAGAAGGGGGGCAGAATATTTCCTTTCAAGTAGCAGTCAAGACATGATGAAAAAGAAAATGTTACTCAGATTTAGACTTTTGACTGATGACACGTGTTGCTCTCTTTTGCTCTGTATGTATAAATTCACTCTATTGGCTAATAAAATACTCTGTGTGGTCAAAGTCCATAACTGAGTCCAAAACTATGCATATGTAGCTATATCTATATTTCACATATCATTCTCTGTCATATATAGATAAGCATTTGGATCTGAGTCTTTTTGCATCATCTTTTTTTCTTTCATTTGTTTATATTTTTCTCTTTGTATTTATTTTTAATGTTTTTCTTGTTTTCTGTATACTTTTATGCAATGCAAAGAAAATTAGGATTCCCATATTTGGGGTACAGTTGTTCCTCTTTGCTGCCATTTAGTGATCATCCAGGGGATCATAGTCCTCCTAGCATTACTTGTGATTCACATATGATTTGTCAAGCAACTGTATGCATTCCCCAGCATTTTTTGAAAAATTATCAATCCACTGCCATCAAATCTTGGCATCACCAGGAAGGATTCTCTGCCACTTAGCTTTTTGCAGTCACTTTCACTATAAAACTCACGTTGTCAAGCATTGCTAGCCATCCAAGAGTTGACTGACATCCTAGCTATTCCTATGTGGCCTGCCATTATTTTTAAGATAACAACCTGGCTCTTTTCGACTATAACATGGCAGGATGGGCTGTAATTGTTCTGTATAAAGAATAGTAGACTCCTAAATATAGGTTTCTGATTGGCTAAAGAACTTGAATGGGGATTGGTTCAAAAGGAACCAATCCACATAGCTGCTCAAAGGCGGCAAATATTAAATACCTGTCATTGGCTACAAGCCGGCAGAGAAAAACCTATAAAAGGCTGCCGCAGCTTGAGCCAATGTTACGTTTTTCAACTGTGTTATAAAATAAAAACTTTGTTGTTGGAACCCGGTCTACCTCGCGTTTTTCCGGAGGGAACACTGGCGATGAGGATGGGATTGTCCTAAACGCGAGACTGAGCACACGGTGACAGATAAAACCAGCCGAAGAACAATGGCTGGAAACAACGCGCCACCCGCACCCTTCAATCCCAATGAAGAGGATTGGGAATCCTACGTAGACCGTTTCCAGATGTACCTGGAGAGCAATGAGATGGAGGAAATCTCAGACCAGCGCAAGAGAGCTGTTTTCTTGACACACTGTGGGCCCGCAATCTTCAAAATGGCCGAGGCTTTGGCGAAGCCCCGAGATGTAAAACAATTGACTTGGACAGAGCTCCAAAGAACATTAAAGGCCCACTATGCACCGGTGGTGTCAAATTTAATAAAGCGGCACGAGTTTTATCGGAGAGACCAGAAAGAAGGTGAAACCATCGCTGATTTTGTGGCAGCCCTCCGACAAATAGGGGGAGCGTGTGAGCTTCTGAACTTAGATGAAGCGATGCGGGATCGAGTAATATTGGGGTTAAGAGACTCTAATATACAGAGCAAGCTACTGAATAAACCCAACATATCAGTAGCCGAAGCTATCGCAGAAGCCTCGGCCACTGAAGCCGCGAAAAAATTGGCGGATAAAATGAAACAAATGAACGCGAACAATGATGAAACAAGCCCGGCCAGAGGAAAAAAACAATCTCCCACCACCACTCATTACGAAGAATTCGACAAGACATCAGAATCCGGGGAGGAAGACAACGAAATCCACCACCTATACGCCAACAAGAAAGGGCGCGAAAACAGAAATCAGCGGGAATGCGCTGGCTGCGGGGGAAACCATCCTCGAGCCGATTGCAGATTCCTTGATGCCATTTGCAGAGCATGCAAGAAAAGGGGGCATATTGAGAGAGTCTGCAGGAACAAAAAGATATTACAGCCCAAAAAGACTCAGCGACTCCCCAACAAAGACTGAGCCAAAACTATCCGAGAGAAAGTGGCAGCGAAACAAGCAAGCCACTAACCGAGAGAAAGTATACCAGACTTTCATTATCAGAAGCGCTCGGACGGAAAGCGGGAAGAAAGTAAAAATAATTGTAAAAATTGAAGACAACCCCTGTGAAATGGAGGTTGACTCTGGATCTTTCCTATCAATGGTGTCATGGGACACTATCAAAAAACTGGTCCCAAACATCAAAATCAAGGAACTCCAGAGACAAAAACTAACCCTCAAGGACTATCAAGGAAACCGAATTCCTGTAGTAGGCCTAGGACATTTCCGAGTCACCTACAGACAACATGTCGCAGTACTACCATTGACAATAGTCGACCGAGACCAACCAAGCCTCCTGGGCATCGGGATGACCGGAGTAAACCAGGTGGCCGCAACCGACTGGAAAGAAGACCTGATCCAAGAATTCCAGGACGTTTTCGATGGCTCCCTAGGCAGGTATCGGGGGACCCCAATTTCTTTTAGTGTAGACCCCCAGGTAGCCCCTAAAAGACTAAAGGCCAGATGAGTTCCTTTTGCTCTAAAAGCAAAAATAGAGGAACAACTAAATAAATTAATAGATCAAGAGGTTTTAGAACCAGTCGACCATGCCAAATGGAAACACCAATTGTAACGCCGATTAAACCAGACGGGTCAGTTCGAATCTGTGGCGACTACAAGGCTACCCTGAACCATGCGCTGCAACAAAGCGCATACCCGGTGCCAGTCGTGCAACACCTATTACACTCTTTTGGGGGACGAAAAGTTTTCGCTAAACTAGACCTAGCACAAGCTTACCAACAGCTCCCAGTAGACCCCTTAACGGCTGAAGCACAAACAATAGTGACTCACAAAGGGGCATTCAAATGCAACAGACTCCAATTTGGAGTAAGCGTAGCCCCAGGCGTTTTCCAGAGTCTCATGGAACGCGTGTTAAATGGTATAAAAGGGGTCATACCATACTTCCACGACGTCCTCATTTCAGCCAAAGATGCAACCCAGCTTAAGAAAAGACTTAAAGATGTCCTAAATAAATTCAGAGAATCTGGTCTTAAAGTAAAGAGAGAAAAATGCTGTCTAATGACTGATCGTGTCGAATTTTTGGGATATTTGATAGATGGAGAGGGCATACACCCTACCGAAAAAAAAGTCAGAGCTATTAAAGACACACCAGAACCAAGGAATAAAACTGAACTGCAGGCATTTTTGGGACTAATAAATTTTTATAAAGATCCCACAAAGCAACAATAGCAGAACCATTACACCGATTACTGGATAAGAAAACAATTTGAACTTGGGGGTATAGAGAAAAGAAAGCTTTCCAAAGAATAAAAAACTAATAAACATCAAACACCATTCTCATCCAGTTTAGCAACACACTGCCATTGACGGTAACCTGCGACACCTCACCATTTGGAGTCGGTGCCATCCTGAGTCACCAATTGCCAGATGGAAGAGAGGCACCCGTCGCATACTGTTCAAAGACTCTGTCTAAAGCCGAGCGAAATTATAGTCAATTGGACAGGGAAGCCCTGGCAATCGTCGCCAGAGTAAAACGCTTCCACGAATATCTATATGGAAGAACATTTGTAATAGTAACGGACCATAAACCGCTACTTGGAATTTTGGCGGGAAACAAACCAACACCGAACATTTTATCTCCGCGAATGACTAGATGGTCAGAATTCCTAGCAGCCTACTCGTATACTCTGACACATCGCCCTGGGAAACAAATCTCCCATGCAGACACTTTGAGCAGAACTCCACTACCAATTATAGAGGAAGACCCGGCACCAACGATGACCACCTTGCAGATAGAGACATGCCCAAATCTGCCCATATCTGCAAATGATGTCGCCAGAGCCACCGCAAAGGACCCATTGACTGCCCGTGTACTGAACTGGGTTGGTAAAGGCTGGCCGGAAAACCAAAAAACTGAGAACTTTAAGCCTTTCCGGACCAGACAAACTGAACTTTCAATTCAAAAGGGTTGTTTGTTATAGGATGATTGGGTTGTTATCACCTCCAAATTACAAACGAGGGTACTCAATATGCTTCACGAAGGCCACCCTGGAATTGTTAAAATGAAAAGCCTTGCTAGAAGCTATGTCTGGTGACCGGGTATAGATAGGGACATCGAATACTGGGTAAATTCATGTAACAAATGCCAAAGAAATAGGCCTTCCCCGCCACAAGCACCCATAAGGGACTGGGAAACCCCACAAGGCCCCTGGTCACGAATCCACATCGACTTTGCGGGTCCGACTAAGGGACATACTTTCCTCATTGTCATAGATGCATACTCAAATTGGCTAGAGGTTAAAATTATACTATCTACGACAACTGAAACCCTTATTAAACAAACTCTTTGCGACCCATGGCCTGCCGGACATCCTAGTGTCCGACAACGGGCCACAGTTAACGAGCATTCAATTCGAACAATACCTAGCCTCCCTAGGTATCAGATATGCCCTAATCACGCCGGCCCATCCGGCTGCGAATGGCAGGGCCGAGAGAATGGTTAGATTTACAAAAGAAGGGTTAGAAAGAATGGACATTGGGGATGTCCAAGATAAAATAAATCGCCTGCTCACCCTCCAGCATATCACACCCAGTACCATAACAAACAAAAGTCCGGCGGAACTACTAATGGGGAGAAAACTAAGGTCGCAACTAGACAGATTGCACCCAAACTATACACCAGAAAACCCCCCCGACTCCTCCACCCATTTCAGGACATTTGAAATAGGCGACCTCGTCTTTGCAAAAAATTTTACCGGGGACCCATTATGGCTACCAGGAACAATCACGCAAATTACAGGCCCCCGGTCCTACCGACTAACCATAGACAACGGCAGGGAATGGAAGCGGCACATAGACCAGCTTCGTTCCCGAAACATCGAAAGAAGTACAAACACAAAACCACAAATATTAAAAAACGACGAAAACCAAACCAAAGAGGGGGGGGAATACGAGAAAATAATAAAGAACCGTTAAAATTAAATACAGAATACAATAGCAATCAAAAAGAGCATAAAAGAGACTTACAGTTAGAAGACAACCGTGGGGAAAGTCCAGACGAAGGGGCCAGCCAGGCCAGCTCGACCTGCCCGGAGAAACCAGGAGGGAGCGGCAACACCACCGGCCTAAGAAATCTAGGCGGCAGTAAAATGGCTGATTCACCCTTCCAGGTGGTTCCATGGGAAAGAACAAGAGAGACAGCAACCCCATCCGAACCGGTCGAAGTCTTCAACAGGAATGAACCGCGCAAGTCCAGTCGAGTCAAAAGAAACCCCACCTATCTGCGCGACTACGTCACCATGTAGGACTAAGCCAAGAGGGGACGGGTGTTCTGTATAAAGAATAGTAGACTCCTAAATACAGGATTCTGATTGGCTAAAAAACCTGAATGAGGATTGGTTCAATAGGAACCAATCCACATAGCTGCTCAAAGGCGGCAAATATTAAATACCTGTCATTGGCTACAAGCCGGCAGAGAAAAACCTATAAAAGGCTGCCGCAGCTTGAGCCAATGTTACGTTTTTCAGCTGTGTTATAAAATAAAGACTTTGTTGTTGGAACCCGGTCTACCTCGCGTTTTTCTGGACAGAACAGTAATCATATTATTATTTTATTCTAGTGACTTTTCTTCACCATGGACTCCCTTTAAATACCTTTTGTGGCCATGAACCATGGCCACGGACCCCCAAGACTTAACTCAAGATTTAAATCATAACATTTCTTCAAACCTATAGTGTTGGAGGTTTGATTCCACCACACTTAACTTGCGTGACTGGATGATAGTGCCAAAAAAATGAGCACAAAAATTCCTTGTGCTTATTTTGTCTTTGTATGACTCTGCTATGAAACAGGACCTGCGACTGTAGCTGAAAAGCAGAGTTCTGAGTAAAGTAAATTAGTTTCTAAATTGCTAACTGAGATTGGTGGAGTTTAGTGCTCACCATTCTCATTTCATTTTTGCTCTGAATGTGCATAAGAAAGAACAAGTGAGTTGGGGTTTCTTCCATTTTATTTTTTGTCATACAGTAACATGTCCGTATCTATCAACCACAACTTCTTTTAAAGTGGGTGTATATGCTGAAAAGCTCAGAGAGGCTAGGGATCCCAGCTAAAATTTTTGATGTGTTCATCCTGGCAGAAAATATCTATCAATAATATATGTATCCTAAAATAATCAGTGCAACTTTTTAAAAATATTACCTCTGTGCTTCATAGGGAATGTTTTAAAACTGATCAACTAACTGAGAGATTTCTTTAAAAGGTGGATTCTCATAATACAAAAGTAGTTTTGCATATTTTTATAGTTTTCAGCGACACATCTTTTTATACCAGCTATTCATTTAATATTTTTTTCAAGATATATCAAGTTTCCATTCCGCAGTAAAGGACATAATTTTTGTATTTATTTTTTTGTCATTCTCTGAAGTCATTCCAAAAGCATTGTAGAACGCTTCTCGGAAGTGAAAGAAAGTTTACAGATAGAACAGTTGCTTATAGACCATGGAATGCTAGAATGAATATAGCTAATAAAAGTAAATAACTGTATTTGAGAGTTTTTGAAAAAACAATAAATGCAATATCTGCTATAAAAAAGCCAGAAATCTAATCATCAGAAAATTTCATGCTAAAAAGGTGAAATCACTGTTTGCAGTGAGCAGGGAGAAAGTTGGTTCAAATATTCATTTTCTCCCCGTGTCTTGCCCTGACAACTTTCCTTACTATGATGCAGCATGTCAGACATGGCATATAATTCTTTAACGTAAATGTAGTCAGCAAGACTTGTTTATGGTATCCAAATACTATATATCTGTTTATCTACTCCCAGAACTGAGGTTCTTACTTATGTAGTTCTTTATAATATAATATAAATTCTTTTCATGGCATAGAACAAATGGTGAGCATTTAGAGATATCTAGGGACAACAGACAAATATCTTTGCAATCCATTTAAATGTTCTTATTTTCAGTGGGGTTGAGTAACTTAAGGAGATTGTTAAGTGCCACCCAGAGTCATTTTCTGTGAGATGGGTGGCCATATAAATCTGATTAATAAAGATGTGGAAGGTACTTGGAATGAAGTGGAGATTATTGTGTAGTGGCTTCAGTAGGCAAGAAACAGGCCAGCATAATTACAACAGCATTTACTGATTCAAAACTAGAACTGAGGAACAGTAGGCAAATGCCTGAAATTTATACTCTAGGCCCAGAGGGCCTTAACCAATCATGAAACTTAGAAAACCCCACCCAAATATGAATGTTCTAAGTTTCCCTCCAAAACAGTTGGAGTTTTAGGGTCATCTAAAGGTTACTTTTATTTTAGCAGGGCTTAACATAACTGTATATGTTCAATACATAACAGAGATAATTAAGGTATAGTTGCCATGAAGTGATTGATTTTTAAAATAAAAATGAAAAAGAGCTTGGTGTAAAACTGAAGTGGAGAAATGTTAGAGGGAGTACTCTGTGTGTTAGGAAATACTGATATGCCAAAGAGCTGAATTGAGATACATGTTTTAAATGTTAAATATTTAAAGCCCATGTCACACTGCACCAACGGATGCAAAGAGGTTGTAAAACAGACCAAAATGCTTGCCATCCGTTGGTTAACGCGATGTACTCACTGCCTCCGCTTTGCTTCCTCTCTATCCGTCCAGCATCCGTTTATTGATGTTTCATCCGCTCAGAAAGTTTTGAGCTGCACAAAACTTTTGCGCGGAAAATGTATCCAACTCGTCCGTTCTGCATCCGCTATGTATCCACGATATCCGCTAGGCATCCGCTGCGCGTCTGTGCAACTCGCATCCGCTCGGACGCAGGGAGGAAGTGGAACGGACGCAGAACGGATGCAGAACGGATGCCAAGCGGAAACAAAGCATTTAAAACAGAAAAAACATCCGCAGAGGGGACCTTTCTTGGGTATTAAGGATGTCTAGAGGATGTCTAGGGGATGCCTAGAGGATGCAAAGGGACACCTATACTGCCTATAAAAAGGGGGAGCAACACATCTGGATCTCACTTTCAGAACAGCAGCCCTGCAGTGCGGACCTCTGCAGCCTTCATCTGGCTCTTCCTCTTCCACAGCATCCAGTCATGTCCACCGTGGATCATAACACAGTCCTTTTGGCAGCCACCATCCTTCTGCAACAGTGTGAAGCCATCTACAGGCTCTGTGAACTCTACTACGGGAAGAAAAAGAGGTGGCCAAGAAGCCTCTGGGTACGAAGATGGTTCGCCAGAAGAGCAGAGGACGGACTGTACAACAAGCTGATGGTGGAGCTCAGGAACGAAGACACTCGGGCATTCCAGAACTTCATGAGGATGCCTCCAGCCAAGTTTGACGAACTTATGCAGTGGCTGACACCCAGGTTGACCAAGGCAAACACCAACTTCCGGCCCAGCCTGGACCCTGGGCTCAAGGTGGCACTCATTCTGCGCCACCTGGCCTCAGGGACCACCTACAGCAGCATGCAGTATGGCTGGAGGGTGCCACACAACAACTTCAGCATTGTGGTCAGAGAAGTGGTGCAGGCCATCATCGAAAAATACAAGGAGGAGTTCCTCCAGTACCCCTCCACTGAAGAAGGATGGAAGAAAGTTGCAGAGCAGTGGTATCAGAAGCGGAACTTCCCCCACACCGTTGGAGCCTTCGATGGCAAGCACGTGGCCTGCAAAGCTCCAGCCAAGTCGGGGTCCACTTATTTCAATTACAAGGGCTTCTTCAGCATCGTCCTCTTTGCCATGGTCGATGCTGACTACAAGTTTATGTACATCGATGCTTCAGGCAACGGCTCATCTTCAGATGCCCAGGTATACAACGCCAGTCACCTCAAGGAGGAGCTGGAAGGCAACCTCATCGTGGGCTTCCCAGATCCAGAACCCCTGCCCAACGACACACAAGATGTGCCCTACTTCATCGTGGGGGATGACGCCTTCTCCCACACAACCTACCTCATGAAGCCCTACACTTCCAGACTCCTCACCCGTGAAGAGAGGATCTTCAACTACAGGCTGTCCAGGGCAAGGCGGGTGGAGGAGAACGCCTTTGGCATCCTGGCCAACAGGTTCCAGGTACTTCTCACCACCATGCAGCATCGCCCAGAGACCGTGAGGAGGATCATGGAAGCTTGCTGCATCCTGCACAATCTCATGCGCACCTGCTACCCAGTCTTGTAGAACAGGCTCGTGGACCTCCAGCAAGGCAATGGGGACATGGAGCCTGGGGAATGGAGGCAAGGGCGAAACCTGATAGACACTCAGGATGTGCAAGGCCCCAACAGAGCCTCACATGAAGCGAAGAAGCAGCGCAACCTCCTGAGACAATGGTGCAACTCCCCAGCTGGAGCAGTGGAGTGGCAAGACAGGTTGATAGATGACTAATGGATGCTTCCTTCAGCCTGTCTCATCACAATGATGAGATTGGGCCATGTATGTTGAGTGGCCCTACAATGATCTGGGCATTTAATAAAGAGTTGTGTTGTGTTGACATGTGTGGATGATTATTGCATTATTATTGATAATAAAGGGCCATGGGTGTAGCACCTGGGAGGGTGGACCATACAGTCCCACCATGCTTGCACTGGAGGTTTATCTATCCCACAGCTATTACCCATCCCAAAGGTATCCCTGCCCATCCCACAGGTATCCCTGCCCAACCCACTGCTATCTTAACCCAACCCACAAGCATGCAAAGGCTTAAACCATTTCTAAAAGTTTCCACCAAGACTTTATTAAAAAAAAGAAACGAAGCAAGTGTATGAATCAAAACTAGACTTTATTAACAAGAAGCTATAAAACAAAAATGAGTCTCTGGCACTCCTCTTGGTCGCTCAGTCTCAGGGGTGAAGGGTCCAGGTGCTGTGGAGGTGGCTGGTGCTGGAGTGCTTGTCGTCAGCTCCTACAAAAGCAGAAGCAGCAGAAGCCCCAGCCCCAGAAGAGTGAGCCCGTGCTGCAGAAGCCCCAGCAGAACCAGAGTGAGGGCCAGGGGGTGGGATGGTAGCCCTGTCCCTCTTGCAAGGGCTGGCAGCAGACGGCTGAGGCTTGCTGTGCTTCCGCATGGTTGTTGGGTTGCTGGCTGGCAGGGAGGCTGGCAGGCACCAAGGCTGGCAGGAAGGCTGGCAGGCAGGCAGGCACCAAGGCTGGCAGGAAGGCTGGCTGGCTGGCAGGCAGGCAGGCACCAAGGCTGGGAGGAAGGCTGGCTGGCTGGCAGGCAGGCAGGCAGGCACCAAGGCTGGCAGGAAGGCTGGCACCAAGGCTTGCAGGGAGGCAGGCACCAAGGCTGGAAGGAAGGCTGGCAGGCATGCAGGCACCAAGGTTGGCAGGCAGGCATGAACCAAGGCTGGCAGGCAGGCAGGCACCAAGGCTGGCAGGCAGACCGGCTGGCAGCAAGGCTGGCAGGCAGGCAGACAGCAAGGCTGGCAGCAAGGCAGACAGCAAGGCTGGCAGCAAGGCAGACAGCAAGGCTGGGAGGGAGGCTGGCAGGGAGGCTGGCAGCAAGGTTTGCAGGCAGACATGCAGGCAGACATGCAGGCAGGACAGGCAAGGCAGTTGATGTGTCTGGAAGCAGGTCTTTCCTCTGAATGGCGACCTGCTTCTGAGCTGCTTCCGTTATATCCGCGGGGCTGATGCAATGCATCCTCCCCGCATGCGCAATTAACGCTCGGTATCCACTAGGCTTCCGCTGTGCATCCGCTGTGCATCCGCTGTGCATCCGCTTCATCCACTGTGCATCCGTTCTGCATCCGCTGTATCCGTTTCGCATCCACTTTGCTGCGGCCCCCCGGAAGCCTAGCAGATGTGCCATCCGCTTCCATCCGCTGGGCTTCCGTTCCACATCCGCTTTCCATCCGCCCTACGTCCTCCCCGCGTCCGTGTTATCCGCTCCGGTTATGCAAATTTTTGCCCCTTCTGAGAGCGGATAACAACGGATGGAACATTTTTCTCGTCCGTTGTATCTGTTTTGCATCCGTTGAGCAGTGTGACAGGGCCTTGATAGGCATAAAATATGCATATCACTATTTTTCCTTAAAAAAATAGATGAAAAGAAAGTTATAAGTGCTGTGAAAATGTGGGGACATCCTAAAGCTTCAGATGTAAATGGCATAACTAGGGATGTTTAGCACTTCAGATCCAAAGTTGATAAAGTGCGTCAGAGCAGGCTTTAAAAAGTAGCAAAATAACTTCATGATCCCAAGAAAATGATTAAGGCTAGGAGGTGCTGACAGAGTGAAATAACGTGTTTTCAAATAGCCCAGGGTACTCAGTAAGGTCTTCCTTTGCTCTAGAATATTTTCCTGAGATCCTATTGTTGTGTATTGAACTTGGTAGACTCCAAATATCTTAAACTGATGGGCCAAATAGGCCGTTCTCAGATTGGTCAGTTAAGCGCCATTCCGATTGGCCTGCCTAACGGCGGGAACACTTGAACAACTGTCACTGACCACAAGCCACGAGCAACCCGCTATAAGAAGGGCTGCCGCGGCTTGGGTAAATGTTCCATTACAAGTCACTGTACTGTTTTAGTAAAGAGCTGTTTGTTGGAACCCGGTCTCGCGCACCTTATTTCCAAACAGAACACCTATCACTACTCGAATCATTTACAAAAGTAAAATATTGTTATGGTTTGTTTATGAAGTGGCACTACACTGTGTTTCATTGTATGGAGGCCAAACCTGTGCATGGTGATTTGCAAGAATCTTCTGTAAAAAGAGAAAGATATTGAGAGTGAATGCAAAGACTATAGAGAGGTCTGTTTCTTAACAGGGAAACTATTTTGATTGAAAGAGTATTATTGGTGACAATAAGAAACACCTGCAAAGCACAGGCATTGGGTGGATACAAAAGAATTTTACGACTCAGCAGGTCATTGTAAAATGTAAGAAAGAAAATCTACTATAAGCTTGTTGAATGAGAGAAAGTGAGCAAGTAAACAATCTTAAATTATGAAATCTTTTGTACAAGTTGGAAATTGAAGATTAGTTGCTGAATGTAATAAATGGTTTAATGTATTTTTATATAATGAATGCTTTAAGGGATGGTTGTGCTTTTTGGGGACATGACTACACATGTACCATTGTAGGCAAATGATATGTTGTTGACTGAGAATCTGAATGATCTGAAACAAATGTTAGGTTGTAGGATGGATGGGTGGATTATGGACCTGAACATTAATGCAACTAAGAACAAGATAACTGTATATGATATGGAAAAAGGAATAATGGATATATGATAAAGGATGAAAAACCAGTACAAAGTTTATGAATGTGTGTATTTGGTAGAAAGTTTAATAAATTCAGAAAAATGGATGAAAAAATTTTGTGCAAATGCTGATGGAAATGTTAGTGGAAAGCTACTGAATTGTTGTCAGTCAAAAGAAATTATGGTGACTTTTTTGAAAGAAGGGAAAATGGCTCTCTAGATAAGAATGTACTCCTGTCCACTTGTTATGTGGAAAAGAGAGCTTGCTATGTTAGAGGAAGCATAAAAGTTGAATGCGATAGTAGTGGATATTTTAAAAGTATGCATAGTAAAACAAGAAGGTACAATGTTAAGAATGAAAGGGTGCTGAATGAATGAAGGCTGGATTGTGAATGACCACTGTGTAAGACATTTGTTGATGTAATTTGCTCATATAGGCAGAATGAATGACAATTAAATTGCAAAATAAATGCATAATATTAACTATAATTTTGAATCCATGCAATTTTCTAAATAACGTTTTCAGCAGTAACTTGCTATTGCCTTCTTCCTAGAATTAAGAGTGACCATCCCAAAGCCATCCAGGTGGCTTTCATGCCTAAATCAGGTTGTTCCACTCCTAGTGTAGCATGTTAATCCTTAGATCGAAGTAGCTTTTCTGTAATATTGTTACTATTCTGAATCTGAAAAGGAATATGGAAGGGGGATAAATATTTTATAGATTTATCCTTTTGTACTGAAATTATTCTGTTATTTGTTTATTTTATATATTTCTTCTCAAATTATGGATGTTTAAGAGATTTAAATACAAAGGACAAAATGTAATTATCTATCTATCTATCTACCTACCTACCTATCTATCTATCTAGTATAGCTGCCAAAAAACAATTCTGAGTGGCGTACAACAAGCAAATAAAACAACAAATATAAAAACATATGAATATTATAAAATAATAAAATTTTAAAAAATTAAAAAAACAATAAATAAATAAAATAAAGTATTATAAAATCAAAATGAATAATATCAAAACAGATAATGGAGGGCATCAGTAGCACATAAGTAGTATACTTTGAGAATAAAAAGGTAAAGGTTCCCCTTGCACATACGTGTTAGTCATTTCCGGCTCTAGGTTGCAGTGCTCATCTCCGTTACAAAGCTGAAGAACCAGCACTGTTCGAAGTTGTCTCCGAAGTCGTGTGGCTGGCATGATTAAATTCCGAAAGCTCATGGAACGCTGTCAATTTCCCACCTTTAAGATAAGTACAGAACACTGCAAGGATTTGTCCAGATAAGCATGTATCTTATACTTAGTATTACAATCCTATGTAAAATAGTTCTCCAAAATCAATAATAAAAATATCTCTATGGCTTCTCTGATGA
>BLBF01000002.1:90207818-90217842 GCA_015471245.1 Laticauda colubrina | reverse complement strand
TTTCGTGGGTACTTACATGTGTGCTGTTTAGCTTCCTTCGGGTATTATCCCACGTCATTGCAGTCCTGTTAAAGTTGTAGCAACATTTCAGCAGAATCTCATCTGCCGAGGGCAGGAACTGAAATTGAGAATGTGTGCTTTTAGGATTCCAATAGATAGTAACATTTAATCAAAGAAATACACAGAATGTGCCAAATCTACCAGATCGAATCAGCCAGGCAGATAGTATTGGAGAGAGGCAATCCCATAAGTAACCAGAGGGATGGGATCCAACCGGTATAACTATCGGTTCTGTTACTCTGCGTCATGCACGCTTTGTGCACATGTGTGTGAGTCACACGAGTGCAATTTATGATCTGTTGAGCTGCCCAGACAGCTGAGCAGCGCTACGTGCAAGTGCGCAGCAGTTGGAAAAGCCCTTTTTTCCTGCTTTTTCAACCGCAGCTGTATTGTGCAAAGCAGTTGCGGTTGAAGAAGCAGAAAATAAAGGTCAGGTAAGAGCCCAGGCAAGCGGGTGGGCCAAAACAGCAGCAGACATAGAACCGGTTCTGTGTATTCTCCTTGTCTGCTGCTCTTCAGAACTACTGGTTGTACAGAGGTGGACAGAACTGGTGGAATCCCACCCCTGGTAACCAGGCCTTCTGCCATGTTGGGTTTTATAGGTTACAATGAGCACTTGAGTTACACTAGGAAGCAAATTGGCAACCAATGCAGCTCATGAAACAGAAGCATTACCATCCTGCTCAAAATGCTACCCTCTGAAACAATTGAAGCTTCTGGGTGATCTTCAAGAAAAGTCCTATAGACCATTTGCAAGTCTTCAAACAATGAGGTGATCAGAGCATGAATTGCTGTCAAACAGTTGAACTTGTACATGAATAAAGATTGCCTCCATATTCAAAGAAATGTTACATAGAAGAAAAAACATCAGATAACTGATTGAATAAGTTCAAATTGCTTCCTGATTTAGTATTTTTCACAGATAGAAATGCTTGTATATTCATTTGATTATAAGTCCAATCATATCATGCCCAAATGATAATATGAAGTTCTAGTCAGAACCTAATTTTCATAAAAGGCATTTACTACTAAGATAAGTAAATGCACTTAATTCATAGAAGCAACAATCAAAGCAGAATAGCTGTATTCAAATTACCGATTCTTTATTTGCTTCATCAATGCATGGCTAAACTTTTTCAGTTTCTCAGTTCTTTTACTGCTTCTGGATTAATAGAGTCCAACTTCAAATAATGTGTTTTAAGTATTCTAACAAAAATCTGAAATGAAATTATATTGTTACTTTTTTAAGTATTATTCATTAGTCTATTACAACCACGTCTATTTGCATTTCTCTGGTTAAAATAAAACAAATAGTGAAGCTAGCTTAGGAAAAAATGAATAATACAGTTATAATTCATATTGCTTTTTGTTTCCTATTTAACAAAGGAAATGTCCATCTTTGAAGAACTTGTTAACATATTATACCAGCATTTATATTTAAAAAATAATTAAAACCATTGTAGCAATTTATGAGCATATATAATCCTTCCTGGAGAAAATTCCTAGTGGATTATATAAACTATTCAATCATAACTTAGTGCAAGCAATGATGTTAAAATAGTGGATTCATAGTTAAACAAAAAGCACGTGAAACATACTTATGGATAATGTTGATGCATTTTAAGAGCATAGTTATATTTTACAGTGAATGTAAAAAGAGCATTGGATAAAACCATTGTGCACTGGTCTACTATACATTACCTCCTTTCTTCAGATTACTTTCCTCAAAACAAGTGTAGCTAAAATAGTGCTGTGTGTATGTTTGCGTGTGCGTGTGTGTGTATTACTTCCCTGTTCACTGCCTGGTTTAAATTATTTAAAACAGGCTGAATTTCCTGATAAGGATAATTATGATGTTGTTAACAAGGCTGTCAGAAAGGCTTCTCAGTTATTCTATGTATCATAGTTTACAAATATAGCAAAATAAGGTGACAAAATGCTGAGGTTGTAGAATGAAATTCATCCCAAGGTGTCTCTTTCAAAGACCCAGATCATCTTTATAAGTGGAAATGTAACTTGCATCGGTAATGTAATCATTTGAAAATGTGTTCTACTAAAAAGAACCTCTGGTATTTGGTGTCCTGGTATCTTATAGCAATAGACAAAAGAAACATAAATGTATAACTACTAAAAGAAGTTTTAATTTATTTTATATAATTTTTGGGGCGTCCTTTCTACCATTATCACATCAAGACTGGCCATCCAGTGGAACTCTTCAGGAAGAATTCCATGAAAGTACACTAGATTTCTTTAGTAAACCTCTTTTAATACTTAGATAAAGTACAAATATAAATGTTATCTTAAAAACATCTTATCACAGCGTTTGATTTTTGCAGACAAAAGTGTGTTGAGTTCTTGGACTTCTGCAGAAGCCAATGAGCAATAGTATTTGGACTTCACAATGCTTTACAGCCCTCTCTAAGTGGTTTACAGAGTCAGCATATTTCCACCAACAATCTGGGTCCTCATTTTACCCACCTCGGAAGGATGGAAGGCTGAATCAACTTTGAGCCAGTCAGAATCAAACTCCTGACAATCAGCAGAATTAGCCTGCAATATTGCATTCTAATCACTGTGACACCATAGCTCTTGTCATGGTGATGTTGATAAAGGAATGAGAAAAAATAGCTCATGTGTTGAATGCATGAATGAGGCTAGAGGTATTGCTCAGTTGTGCATCCAGTTACTTCAGAGAATTGTCTATAGTATTATGAATTTCCCCTTTTAAAACTTAATACTTAAGCCCATGTCACACTAAACAAATGAATGCAAAGAGGATGTAAAACGGACAAAAAACCTTGCCATCCGTTCGAAAACGCGATGTACTCACTGCCTCCATTTGGCTTCCTCTCTATCCGTCCAGCATCCGTTTATGGACATTTCATCCGCTCCAAAAGTTTTGGGCTGCCCAAAACTTTTGCGCGGAAAATGTATCCAGTTCGTCCGTTCTGCATCCGCTACGCATCCTCTAGGCATCCGTTACGCATCCGTTATGCATCCGCTATATCTGCTAGGCATCCGCTGCACATCCACGCAACTTGCATCCGCCCGGACGCAGGGAGGAAGTGGAACGGATGCAGAACAGATGCAGAACGGATGCCTAGTGGATGCAGAATGGAAGCAAAGCGTTTAAAACGGAAAAAATGTTCGCAGAGGGGACCTATCTCGGATATTAAGGATGTCTAGAGGATGCCTAGAGGATGCCTAGAGGATGCCTAGCGGAAAACCTATACTGCCTATAAAAAGGGGGAGCAACTCACCTGCATCTCACTTTCAGAACAGCAGCCCAGCGGTGCAGAGCTCTGCAGCCTTCATCTGGCTCTTCTTCTTCCACAGCATCCAGTCATGTCTACCGTGGATTGTAACAAAGTCCTTTCGGCAGCCACCATCGTTCTGCAACAGTGCGAAACCATCTGCAGGCTCTGTGAACTCTACTGCAAGAAGAAAAGGAGCCACCCAAAAAGAGTTTGGATCCGAAGATGGTTCGCCAGAAGAGCAGAGGACAGACTGCACAACAAGCTGATGGTGGAGCTCAGAAACGAAGACACTCGGGCATTCCAGAACTTCATGAGGATGCCTCCAGCCATGTTTGACGAAGTTGTGTAGCGGCTGACACCCAGGTTGACCAAGGCAAACACCAGCTTCCGGCCCAGCCTGGAACCTGGGCTCAAGGTGGCACTCACTCTGTGCCACCTAGCCTAAGGGACCTCCTACAGGAGCATGCAGTATGGCTGGAGGGTGCCATCCAACACCATCAGCATTGTGGTCAGAGAAGTGGTGCAGGCCATCATCGAATAATACAAGGAGGAGCTCCTCCAGTACCCCTCCACTGAAGAAGAATGGAAGAAAGTTGCAGAGCAGTGGTATCAGAAGTGGAACTTACCACACACCGTTGGAGCCATAGATGGCAAGCACGTGGCCTGCAAAGCTCCAGCCAAGTTGGGGTCCACTTATTTCAACTCCAAGGGCTTCTTCAGCATCATCCTCTTCGCCATGGTCGATGCTGACTACAAGTTCATGTACATCGATGCTTCAGGAAACGGCTCCTCTTCAGATGCCCAGGTATACAATGCCAGTCACCTCAAGGAGGAGCTGGAACGCAACCTCATCGTGGGCTTCCCAGATCCAGAACCCCTGCCCAACGACACACAAGATATGCCCTACTTCATCATGGGGGATGACGCCTTCTCCCTCACAACCTACCTCATGAAGCCCTACACCTCCAGACTCCTCACCCGTGAAGAGAGGATCTTCAACTACAGGCTGTCCAGGGCAAGGCGGGTGGTATAGAACGCCTTTGGCATCCTGGCCAACAGGTTCCAGGTACTTCTCACCACCATGCAGCATTGCCCAGAGACCGTGAGGAGGATCATGGAAGCTTGCTGCATCCTGCACAATCTCATGCGCACCTGCTATCCAGTCTTGTAGAACAGGCTCGTGGACCTCCAGCAAGGCAATGGGGACATGGAGCCTGGGGAATGGAGGCAAGGGCGAAACCTGATAGACACTCAGGATGTGCAAGGCCCCAACAGAGCCTCACATGAAGCGAAGAAGCAGCGCAACCTCCTGAGACAATGGTGCAACTCCCCAGCTGGAGCAGTGGAGTGGCAAGACAGGATGGTAGATGCTTAATGGATGCTTCCTTCAGCCTGTCTCATCACACGGATGAGATTGTGCCATGTATGTTTGGTTGGCCTACAATGAACAGGGCGTTTAATAAAGAGTTGTGTTTATGTTGACATGTGTGGATAATTATTACATTATTATTGATAATAAAGGGCCATAGGTGTGGCACCTGGGAGGGTGGACCATACAGTCCCACTATGCTTGCACTGGAGGTTTATGTATCCCACAGCTATTACCCATCCCAACGGTATCCCTGCCCATCCCACTGCTATCTCAACCCATCCCACTGCTATCTTAACCCATCCCACAAGCATGCAAAGGCTTAAACCATTTCTAAAAGTTTCCAGCAAGACTTTATTAAAAAAAAGAAATGAAGCAAGTGTGTGAATCAAAACTAGACTTTATTAACAACAAGCTATAAAACAAAAATGAGTCTCTGGCACTCCTCTTGGTCGCTCAGTCTCAGGGGTGAAGGGTCCAGGTACTGTGGAGGTGGCTGGTGCTGGAGTACTTGTCATCAGCTCCTCCAGAAGCAGAAGCAGCAGAAGCCCCAGCCCCAGGAGAGTGAGCCTGTGCTTCAGAAGCCCCAGCAGAACCAGAGTGAGGGGCAGGGGGCGGGATGGTAGCCCTGTCCCTCTTGCAAGGGCTGGCAGCAGATGGCTGAGGCTTGCTGTGCTTCCGCATGGTTGTGGGGTTGCTGGCTGGCAGGGAGGCTGGCAGCAAGGCTGGCAGGCAGACATGCAGGGAGGCAGGCAAGGCAGCCAATCCGTCCGGCAGCAGGTCTTTCCTCTAAATGGCGACCTGCTTCCAAGCTGCTTCCGTTATATCCGTGGGACTGACGCAATGCATCCTCCCCGCATGTGCAATTAACACCAGACATCCGCTAGGCTTCTGCTATGCATCCGCTGTGCATCCGCTGTGCATCCGCTTCATCCACTCGGCATCTGTTTTGCATCCGCTGTATCCGTTCTGCGTCCGCTTCACTGAGGCCCCCCGGAAGCCCTGCGGATGTGCCATCCGCTCCCATCCGCTTCCATCCGCTAGGCTTCCATTCCGCATCCGCTTTGCATCCACCCTGTGTCCTCCCTGCGTCCGTGTTATCCGCTCTGGTTATGCAAATTTTCGCCCCTTTTGAGAGCGGATAACAACGGATGGAACATTTTGCCCGTCCGCTGTGTCCTTTTTGCATCCGTTGGGCAGTGTGACATGGGCTTTACTGCCACTATCTTTTCATCCTCACCAAAGCAGAGCAAAACTCTCAATATTATTGAGAATAAAAATGGCACAATCATTGATCAAAAATAAAATAAAGGTTCAGATATTTGCTTTAAAACAACAGAGGAGACAGTTCAAATCCAATTTCCCTTCTTAACTCTCTATTAAATTTTTGTATCAAATCCTCCCTCAAGACAATATCATTTTTTTCCTAACCTCATTTCCACTCTTGGTGTACTGTACAGTCACAAAAATTTAATTGGTTTTGAGCATCATCATTGCCATAGCCAGATATAAGCAATCATAAAATCAGAAAAAAATTGTCCCACTTGTACCTCAGAATATCCTCTATCCTATCTCCTTAAGAAGCTGCTCAAATCTTTTCTGGCAGTAATCCATCTTTTTCCCAAATCAAACTTACTTTCTATTTTCACAATATGAATGACATCGGTCTTGAGTTTTTTTCCTCCTTAAAATTTTACCATCTTACTTGTTTGCTTGTTTACAGGTTTTGTGGTTTACATGCAATTTTTCTTTCCAAAAGAGCTCTCAGCTCAACAGATGTAGTATTTTAATGTAGGACTGCCACTTATTGCCTCTCAAGCTTATTAAGAGACTGGTGCTCTCATGGTTTAGAAACCACCCACTAGTTGAAAAATGTAGGTTTTCAGTCTTCTGAATTTGTACATAAAACACTTCAGCTGACACCTTCTTCTCTGAGAATAGTTTCTTCCATGATAATTGTTATTACAATCAAACACTGCATCCCATTTAAATCAGCTTGTATCTCACAGAACATGAAGTTCTTACTATAACCCTAACCCTTCCTTTATGAATAACAAAACTTCAAATCTGTACACTCGGTATAATTACTGATGAACAGGAGGTGGACTCTTCATTTTAAAAAACTCTGCACTCTTCATTTTAAAAAAAAAGATATATTGGATAAATATAAAGTTTGTGTAACTATTCCCTTGATCTATGGAATATTCCTAATAAACTAAGAAAGATATGTACATTTCAAACATTCAAAATAGTTCATCAAGTACATGGTATTTCATGTTTATACTGTAACTAGGGCAAGTTTCTATTTGGGTTAGCTTTCAATGGAATCCTAAATATGTTTTCTTCTGCAAAAATATTGACTTATTAGGTGGTTCAATTGTTCGTTTGTCTATCTTTGCTCAGTGTACTAACAGAGTAACTAACGGATCAGGGGGGAACCATGAGCAACAGGGCATGCATTCCATTGTTGCTCTGTTCCATGA
Source organism: Laticauda colubrina (assembly GCA_015471245.1). NCBI lineage: Eukaryota > Metazoa > Chordata > Lepidosauria > Squamata > Elapidae > Laticauda > Laticauda colubrina. The sequence goes on along the minus strand of BLBF01000002.1, from coordinate 90,210,673 downwards.
CCATCATCTATATCAGGGGTGTAAAAATCAATTTGATTGAGGGCCACATCAGGGTTGTGTTTGACCTTGGGGGAGCAGGGAGATGTGGTTGGGGTGGGCATGGCCAGCATGACATCACTCATATTGGGGGTGCCTGTGGTGGCCCAAGCACTCTGCCAGTGAAAACAGAGTTTGGGAGGGCCACATGCAGCCCTCATGAGCTCCATCTTCACTGGCAGAGGCACTGCAGACTGGTCCTTCGCAGTTTCCAGGACAGCTCCGTGAGCCAGATCCAAGCACCTCATGGGCCTGATCCAGCCCCGAGCCTTGAGTTTGAGATGCCTGATCTACAAAGACATAGAAATTTATTGCAGCATTTGTTTGAATAATAATAACCAGAAAAAACAATGGCAATATGATAAAAGGTACTAGAGCAGTACCATAGTTCTTAAATTGTAAATAATTATCCCCAATGGGTGTTTGGACCACATCCTAGGAGATAAAGGAGCAATTTGTAATTACTTGTTTGTGAGTCAAGAATCCAAGTTGGGATTGTTGAGGTTGTAAATACATAATATTTTGGGTAGGTGAGTGGGAATAATGATATTATTTATGATTGGAAAAAGGAATAATTGGGACAAATAGTTTAAGAAACAGTATACCAGAGAAAAGAACTGCATGTATCTGCAAACCCAGCCTACTTCGTTCATACATGATAGTGAACAAACTTTGGTATGTAGAATGGGAGATATGGATGTTATCTTCTCCTCTTGTGTATGGTAACAGAAGGTCTTGGAATTATCCATGGCTAAAGCCAATTAGCAAGATTAGGAATGAATTAAGATACTGTAGTATGGATTCCAGGCTGTAATTAGAATATATTTTAATCAAGTTAATTATTTTAATCAAGTTCAATATTTCAATCAGATTTGGAATGATTTTGATTTCTAAAATGGGAACATGTGTTCACAGAATGAAATGACATCATGTATATATTCCTTCAGGAAAATTGGTCTTAATTAGTTCATGGTTAGAAAATTTGGTCTACAAAATGTGTGTACAATTTTTTGGATTCTTAGACTGGGTTGACTTGCATGGCTATGAAAACAGACATCACCAAAAACTGAACATTATCACAAAATATCAACCATAGATATTGCAATAATGGACTCCCTGTGTATCCATTGTGGTAGATTCTGTGCTTCCAGAATAGAATTGCAGAGCCATATTTACAAATGAACTTTCTGTACAATAGTATGTCTTCTTCAGACCTAAATAATTACCGTATATATGGAATTCTGGAACTTATCTCTGCACAAAATAATACTTTTGTAAAAATGCAGTGACATTTATGAGTTTTGCATTTTTCACCATTCTTCTTCAACCTATCAGTGTCTAAAACGGATTTATCTGCACTTTTTTCTTGTTCTGACCTTTACACTGCATATTTTGTACAATAAAATATGCATCCCAAAAAATATAGATTAAATTGTGCAGCATATCTATTATTTTCTGTAAAAGATTCAAAGAAAGATTCACAATATTATTATAATAAGATCTTCTTGACTGATTAATTTTGTCTTAGTATCTAATAAGCACTAGTAGCTTTTAAGACTTTTTAAAAAAGAATTAAAAGAATGTAGCTCAAGTATTGTATTATATATAAGAATTTAAATATCTTTTTCATCATCGTGCATTTAATATAAACATATGTTGTCATACTCTACATTTCTTAGAATGCTTTGTAAACATCAAAAAAGTATGTAAATAAACATTATTACTGTAATATTAAACATCTTCCTTGAAATTCTTTTAGTTTTTCTTTCTTTCTAAGGCTATAATAAGCCGCTTTAAGGGAGAAGGTTAGAGGCAAGTTTCTCTTTTTCACACCTCATTTATGAATGCAACTACATTCACCAAATGTTTTTATTACATGCAGACACATTTCTCTGATACATTATCTTTCGGGGAAGTTCCAACCCATAAAAATTTCAGAGCTTTTTCCAACTATATCAAAATAACAGCTACCATTTAGGATCACAACAACTTAAATATGCTATAAGCCTAGTCATGCAGCATAACAACTTTAATAGTTATCATGTATAAATCCAAGAAAGAACATGAGGAAAAAACTTTTGTTTTGTTGGAAGAAAAGCTATAAGAAAAGCCCTCTCAGGTCTTCTCGACCTGTACCAGGCTGAAAACAATTGTTTTCTATTATTTTTTCCCAACATCTGGTACACATCCTCTGGATATGTAGATAATGATCATCAATAATCATTTGTGGATCTATATCACCTAAATTCCTCTAGCTTTTAAAAGTTATTAGAGTTGTTGAATGTCATAATAGCTTTAAAATTCTATATATTGAGCAAACTTGAAGAACATCAGGTTGGAGAAAGCCAGTATTGACAATACTGAGCTCTTATGAATCACTAATCCACCTTTATAAAAGGCAATTGAATTCTTTTAAAAAGCAGCAAATGTTAGAAAAACTATTTCTCTAATAGGCTATTCCATCTGTCCTTTTTAGAACCTTTTCCAAGCATTATGACATCAATGGAATATTTTAGATGTGTTTTCAGCTAAGTTTGTATAAATATGTGAATGTGGGATAATCTTAGATAAAGTTTAGAAAACTATTATTAGAATAAGCACTCTTATCCAAACATATCCCATCTTGCCATTTCTGTAGTATTTTTGTAGCATCTAGGGCAGCCTTTCTCAATTTTTTCAGCCTGGAGGAATCCTTGAAATATTTTCAGGACTCAGGGCTCCCCTGCTCATTCAAGTTCAAATATAGGCCACAAGATAGATAGATAGATAGATAGATAGATAGATAGATAGATAGATAGATAGATAGATAGATAGATAGA
>BLBF01000002.1:90189827-90207808 GCA_015471245.1 Laticauda colubrina | reverse complement strand
ATATAGATATAGATATAGATATAGATATAGATATAGATATAGATATATATGTATAAAAGTTTTCGCGGGTACTTACATGAATGCAGTTCAGCTTCCTTCGGGTATTATCCCACGTCATTGTAGTGTCTTTCAGGTCTTTTTTCAATCTCTTTTTTCAATCTTTCAAAAAGCATGAATAGAAGAGATGATTCCACCAGACTGTCAATTATTTGGAAGCCTGCACTCTCAAATAGAAAGATCTCCACACCACAAGCCAGGCAAACACCTGGGCACAAACAGATTCCCCAAGTAATTATTCCCCAAAATTACCCCCAAGTAATTTTGTCACTTCCAGCTCAAACACACCCCAACCAGGCACCCAGCTTCCTAATAGATAACAGCTGTCCTTTTACATGAAGCAAAGCTACACTGAAAGCCTCCAATACAGGAACACAGTGTTGCCAGCCAATCAAAGCCACAAAACAGACAGAAGAAACCAGAAACACCAATCAAACAAACTCCAAGTCCAATAAACACAGACCAAGACTCCCAACCAATCAGGATGTAGGAAAAAACCATCCTGGCACAGCAGTAGGCTAGCCTCAAATTTAAAACTAACGGTTGTGATAGCCTGACCCACATACGAACTCAATACAGAAGCCTGATGCTGGCAGATGAGATTCTGCTGAAACGTTGCTACAACTTTAAAAGCACCACAATGACGTGGGATAATGCCTGAAGGAAGCTGAACTGCATTCATGTAAGTACCCGCGAAAACTTTAAAAAATAAAAAAAACAAATATATATATATACATTGACACTCCCTCCCCCCACTGCCTTTGTGGGTGCTCCTGGGGCCATTGGTGCCAGGGCCAAACCAGTCTGAGATTTCCTGCACCTGCTTTGAGGCAGAGCCACCCCCAAAGGCCACTGGGCCTGCAGAAAGACAAGCATGCATGTGCAGTTGCTGATGACTAGGCCAAGCCAGCCCCGATTTCCTGCTCGGGCCCTAAGATGGAGCTCCCCAGATTGATGTTACCAGCAAGGAGAACCCAGCATGGAGGCTTTGATATAGCATCTCTCGCTCGCTCGCTCTCGTTCTCTTATGACCTATCTCACTACCTGATCTTCCTCCCTTGTCACCTCCTCACTCCTCAACTCAGCTTACTCCTCAATTGGCTCCTAGTTGCAGCCCATGCATGTTCTGGCATGTTCAAACCTGGGTCTAGGACAACTTGCCATTGTTGACTCGCTGTCGTCATCCCACCCGGGCCAACGTCCCCCAACCACTCTCCCGGCCAGTTCAACATAAGACAGCTTAATGTGACCAACTCACCACAAAGCAATTCAAAATGGTATAATTTAACGTGAGATAATTTTGTGGTTTGCTGGCAGCAGGTGCAGATGGCTGAGGTCTCAGAGAGTGAGGACACTGATGAGGGGTATGCGTGTGATGCAGGGATGGGGCCAGGACTATCAGAGAGTGGAGTACTGCCTTCGGAGCTTGTGGAGGCTGGCAACAGTGATGCAGAGGACCCCGAGGAGCCTGTGCCCAGTGCACGTGTGCGCAGGGCTGCTCGAAGGAAAGAGCAGCTATAGCAGCAAGGGCAAATCAGGAGTAAGGCTGCAAGGTGATGGCCCCTTCCTTAAGAGATAAAAGCCAGCCCTCAGAGGTGGGATTCTTTGCAGGAAGAAAATAAGTTCTTGCACTTCAAGTCTTGTGGAAGTTCAGACTATCCTAGTTTGTGTTTGGAGACTTTTGGTTTTGATTATTTCCTTGCAATTTAATCTAGTCTTCTTGGCAGCCTTGCACAACTTTGGCAAGGCTTGTTCTTATCTGGGACAATTCATTTTTAATAGCATTTTACTGTGAATGAACGAAATTCACAGAGAAACATTAAAAAGGTTTTGCTTTTATCTCTGTTTGGTGTTTGCTTTGAACGAGGCTTGAGTCAGAACAGATAACTGGACTTTTCTTCGACATTATTTTTAATTTTGTCACTTCAAATTTCATTTTCTCCCTCCTTCTGCATCCTTTCTTTAATGATTTTATTCCACCACTTCTTCAATATTACTGAAGAATTACTAAACATTTTTATTAAAAGCTAATGCAAATTAATAAAAAAAGAAAAAAAGAAAAAAGAAAGAAAAGAAAGAAAAAAGTGCAGAAAGAAAGAAGGAAATTGATTTTCTTTGCAACAAATATAATTATATAATTATATCTTACTCTATGTTACTAAAGAAAGCTCACTCTTTTCTATTATCCAAGTTTCTTTTTCTAACCATCAAAATTAGAAATCATACAGTAAGAGTCTTACTTTTTTCCAGTCTTTGAAGAGTTTCCAGTCAGCTATAAATACCGATATAAATATTACTTTCTCTCTGAGCAAAATTCATTTAGCCATTTCTGCAAGCTCCATCACCATTACCAAATATTCCTCCACTGGTGGTGTTACGACTTTTATTTTTTCCTTTTAATAATTTTATTAAGGTTATAAAGATATGAAATAAAAAAAGAAAATGGGAGGAAGAGAAGAGAAAGTAATTTAGGGTGAAGAAGAAAAAAGAAAAGCATTGACTTCTGATGCTTTTTTTAGCATAATTGAACAAGAAAATAACACTACAATCTCACCTTTTTATTTTTTCATAATATGTATTAGCCTTTTCTATAACAACAGACTTATCTAATGAGCAAAACTCAAAGTCAGAGTTCCATTTTTTCCCATCTCAAGCATAAAATACAGAAGCAGTTTCCAAGTAGAAACAAAGTTGGATATATTCTTTTCTTTGATTAAAATAATAATTAGCCATCTCTGCTAGTTCCATTAGTTTTTCCAACCATTCATCCATTATAGAAAGTCTATTAGCCCATTTATTACACATTATTTTACTTGTTCTTCCGTCTCATATCTCAACATTCTAGCAATAACATCTCCATCATTAGTACATAGTTCTATTTCAAATTCAGTTTTGCTTTGTTCCAAGTTTTTATCCACTTTCAACCTTTTCTTTGAATCATATATAAGGAAACCACTGACAAGAGTATCCTTCTTTTACAAGCAGCCCTCGACTTACAAACACATTTCAGCCCAAAATTTCTGTTGCTAAATTGGTAGAATGGTTGTTAAGTTAATCTGGCTTCTCCAGTGATAAAAAGTGATGATATATGACTCTGGGACACTACAACTGTTATAAATATGAGTCAGTTGCCAAACGTCCAAATAATGGGAATGCTACAATGGTCCTAAGTATGAAAAATTGTCATAAGTTCCTTTTTCAGTGCCATTGTAATTTTGAACAGTCACTAAATGAACTGTTGTAAGTCAAGGACTACCTGTGTCAAGTCTTCTCTCAATTAATAGGAAGGGAAATATTTGTAAATGTGTAAATTTGTTCTGAGAGTATAGCAGCTTAATGGTCTAATATGCCATATTCCTCAGTGGAAAAAATGATTTTGTTATAGTTAGTGGTACCAATTGAATGTCCAAAGTCTGAAGTTCAAAAAGTGCTACCATCAATGGTAGAAAAAAAAAAAGCAATGCAAAAAAGCAATAGGAAATGGTGCTAGAATAACATCTCACAAAAGTATTGACTTTCTTTGGAAACAAAAAAGAATGAATGGGAACAAAGAAATGAAGAACTCATAATAAACTATATTAGTGACTTGTTTGTGGGAATACCATAGTTTTCCTTTTGTCTGTCACACTCAACTATCTATTTAGTTTATCATTGATAGGTCTCCATTTCTACTGTCAGCATGAATGACTGTCCCTTTATGGTCATCGGGCTATTATTTTTCCATTAGAAAAACAGTGGACTTGCCAAATAAGTCATATTTCCAATATAGGAGTAAATTATTTGTGACTATTTTACTTATTTTGAATGGATGGATTTGTAGCTACCTTAAAAAAATAGTTTGGCATTTATTTTTTTTCAGCTTGAGGAGACCATTCCAAAATGTTGATGACATAATATGTATTTCTCTTTTGAAAAGCAGCAGAACGTGTCCGTAACATGATTTTGCACTAACTGTATCTAATCTATTTCTGTACTATATTGTCACCAGTTAAAATTGGTCTTGTTCTTCAGTTCCCTTCATTTTCTAAGTGAAAAGGGGAAAGAACAGATAAGCTTCAATTTAATTTGTTCTGGCAATTACTGGAAAGTTCTTACTGTGAGGGAAGCCACTGTTTATTGATGTGGAAGGACGCTCACCATACAAGACCCAAACAAAAGGAGAAGCTGCTTTTCTACAAGTGAATTCAAGCATGTGTTGACATACTAGCTAAGGAAACAGTCCATATGAACCCTCATAGGAAAGAAAGAGAGGAAGAGGGAGAAGAACGGTAAAAGTTATCAAGAAAAAACTAATGCTGAGGACACGAGCACAAAATGTGAACTGGTGAGAAGGGAATTAATTTTGTATGCTTACTTCTCTTGTTTATTTCAGATCTTTTATATTTGATTTATAGCTTTCTCCGGTTATTCTTGGTTACTGTAGAATACAGCTGAATACTTTAGGTTGAAAAATCCTGATGATCATTACATGGAAGGAATGAGTTAGAGTTTTCTTTATGCCTTTGGATTCATGGACTGAATTTTTTTCATCCCAGATAAAATAGCAAAAGTAAGTTTTGCAGACAAGAGTAAACAGAAGAAAAGAGTGTTTTGAGGCAACATAAAGTACAGGTTGACTATTTTTCAGCAAATCAAGATTTCTCACTAATTCTACCTTTTTAAAATATATAAGGATAATAATATATTTCAGAGATGCTTTCTAAAATAGAACCCTGGCAAAAACCCTTGAAACAGCCTAAAGCTATTATGCTGGGTGATTATGAAGAAAAAAACAAGTTGAAGAGCGGATCTTGTTAGATTGGCATTCATGCACATTTACAAAAATGTAATGGTGAAATCTTTTTTTTCCCCCTATTTAGCTCTGGGCTCTTAGCAAAATGGTGGGTGCAACTTTTATCAGTGAGATCCTTTTAATAAATTCTTAATGTGTTCTGCTTCTGCCCGAATTTCCCTTACTTCTTCACCCTCAAGGTTGATAATTGTTCTCACCATACAGCATCCCAAAATAGTTGTTAGGAAGATATGTCAAAACTGGGTTCATGACATATAAGAAATAGGCTCCAACTGTGCTAATAACATGCATTTTAAAAGAGAAGCAGTGATGTGAACTGAAAACTAACAAACAGAATCTACCTCGCCGGGGAAACAATCACTGCCTCTAAAACCTGTCAATGTGACAAGGGAAACTTCAATCATGCATTTTGCTCAGGATATTAAGGATTGCAATCTTACAATAAATCATTCTTTTTCTAAAGAGGAGTGGTGGTGTTTTATGAAAACCCGACAGTACTTTACATGATTGAATGTAACTTCTCTCTTCCTATAAAGAAAGGCATTTCCAAAGTGAGGGATTGATTGTTATCTGCTACTCATTGTGCAAAGGAGACTCAAACACATATACTTTCTGACGAGGCAGAAGAGAACAAGGAATGATACAGTTTTTTTCCCCCCAAAGAACTAATCCAGTAGAAATAAAATATAACCTGCTCTTGTCTAAGCTTCTGAATTTAAAGTCCAAATACATGAAACCAGCCCCTTCGTTACTATTAATGACAAGTTTCTCAAGGAGTATTATTTGATATTTGGGAAGGGGAAATCAGGGCAATGCCTACATGTGGATTGCAGTCTTGAGGATACCTGGCATATTTGTTTCAGATTCCAACTGAACTTTATTTAGATATAACATTATCCATAAATAGGTTAAGGACCTGTCTTTCAAATACTACAGAAGGTAGAGAATTCTTGCATGTATAGCTTGTCAGAGTGGGGACAGGTAAACTCCCTGTCTTGAAACTACCTCTCCTTTACAATTGTCTAATGAAAAAGATTTGTGTCTTTCCAACTACAGAACTGTTTTCATTTTTACTTTGGTGTTTACTCTTTCTTTCCTATCCTGAGCCAAAGAATATACAGTAATATAATTGTGATTGCAGGCATGAATATTTTTGGGACAGCCTGTTTCCATATTGTTCAGATTGGTGTTGGGGAGCCGTTATCTCCATGTATGCATTATTCATTTACAATCAACTCAGCATAATAAAACAGTATTCAATTGTTCTCATTGTTCACTCAAGTGGCTTGTGTGCCATCCGCGTCCTTCTCATGAATGGCAGCTTGTATGGGCCATTGTAGCCATTCAGCATTGAATGCTTCATTGGAAAAGAACGTCATCAGATTAAAAATTCTCCTATAGGTATAAGATGATCCTGCCTGCCTGAAAGTCGATGAGCCTTCACTTACAAATAAATTATTCTTTTATTTTCCCCTCCCTTTGGGTTAAAGGTACTGTGTGATGATAAAAAGAGAGAATTACTGAAGTTCCTGCCTGACAAGCTGTCGAATGAATATCTACTTATAACCGTAGCAACATCAATAAGTGACAGGAGCGTAGAAAGAAGGGCAACGCAATAAATCCGTAAAGTAAAACAAGCAAAAAGAGCAAAAAGGTACAGTACAAAGCTATTTTTTCCCTAATACCGTGTGTTGTAAATCTTTTTCTATTTCAGAAGATAGCTTTCTTCAATGGTGTGTATACTGACTTTTTATATAAGATCTAAGAGAAACAGTTGGAAGGGTTCTCTTTATTTTTATATATAAATGGTAATTTACATGCAGGCTGATTAAGCAAACATGCAGAAGAGTATATCTTTAAATAGCTGAATAGCTTGAAGGATACAAAATAAACATTCCAGGATATATGAAAGAGTATTTCCAAATTTGCACTTGTCTCAAGCAAAAATGAGCATTTGGATAGGAAATTGAAGTGTTTCGTTATATGACTGCCATTTAACAATTGATTTTAACTTTAAAGCTTAGAAAAAATATTTCAAAAGTCACAGCATATTTACTTTTGTACTGAGTTATGAAATAGCATAGATATTTATGCTTGAGGAGATAAATGTATATTATGAAAATCCCCTAATTCTTAAGGGAAACGATTACATTATTTCTTATTTTGAGCTATGGAATTTAAATATATGAATTAATTTAAATCAATTTCTCAGATCTGCCAGATGTCACTGTAGATGTTCATCATAGTGCCTTCCACCTTGTAGGTAAAGTAATTTAAAGTAAAGAGAAAGGATTTATTGGCTCTTTGCTGCAAGCTTAGTGGATTACAATCATGTATTATGCTACTAGGTTATAAAAAATTAGCTATGCCAACACAACGATAACTTGCATTCAAGGGGATGCAGATCCCAAAATAAACTTATTAAGTTAGCCAAAACTAGTCACTGTTTTCATGTCAGTTCATCATTTTTTCTAGTAACATGAAAACATACTATTTGAGGCAAATTATAAATATGCTTCCTAACAGCATACTAAATAAAATTAGCAACCCAACCTTATGTGTTTTTTTAAAGAGCAACTCTTATTGCAAAATCTTTATAAAAGAAGAGTGAAACTAGTCTAAGAGTAAGGAAGTTGAGCTGTGACCATCTCAGTAGAAAAAGTTAGAAAGCTATCATAACATTAGAAACCTAACTACCAAATGTCAAGGCCACCATCAGTGGAGGACACTGAATCATACTTAATGAACAGGAGTAATAGTTAAAACGAACTGAAGAAGGAAGTACCTGCAGAATAATGATTTATCTGTTTGACTCTAATCTGTTTATATAGGATTATAAAGACTATAATCCGTTTATATATTTAACTACAACAAATAATCCAAATTATTGTTGTTTACCTTAATATCTCAAATAATGTCATACAAATAATGTCATATCGCCTTGGTCTTCTGTCAATATTCTAATATAAGTGAGGAACATAAGAAAAGATTATGTGCTTCTTGGTTTGTTTCTCTTAACCAACAGTACCAGGAGACATGAATCAAAGAAAAAAAGAGCATCCAATTCACTTTCTCCAGAATACATGTTTACTATATATACATCTCTAGCTGACACTTTAGGATTTAAGTAATATTGACTTATTTCATCATATGCTCAGACATATTATCTTTGACCATCTGCTGTCTGTGGCACAAAATGTGGCTACTTTGTTAGAAAAATATAGATATTTATCAGACCAAAAACAAAAATATGAATTCATCTCTTCCTGGACTTTTATCAACATTAAAAAATAATTAAAATAGAAACAATAATAATAATAACAACAACTTCCCTATAAAAGGGACAATATGGAAATATAATATCTATCTCTAATTCTTCAGTGTTTTTTCAACAGGCAGGCTGAATAAAAGCATATTTTGTTATCTGATCATTACTAGACTTGATGATAAAGCATTAAATAGTCCCATGCTTTAGGTAAATAAAAGATTGTGGTAAATCTCTTCCAATTTTTTCTTCGACAGTTGAGTTTGTGGCCTTTTGAAAAACAGAATTACATATTAACTATGATCCATTTATCATTGTCATAATAGTAATCGCAATAGCATTTAGACTTATATACCGTTTCTGTATATACAGTGTATATACAGTGAATGCAGTTCAGCTTCCTTCGGGTATTATCCCACGTCATTGTAGTGCTTTTAAAGTTGTAGCAACGTTTCAGCAGAATCTCATCTGCCATCATCAGGCAGATGAGTTTCTATGTGTTTCTATATTGAGTTTGTATGTGGGTCAGGCTATCACAGACGTTGGTTTTAAATTTGAGGCTAGCCTATTGTTGTGCCAGGATGTTTTTTTCTATATCCTGATTGGTTGGGAGTCTCGGTCTGTGTTTATTGGACTTGGAGTTTGTTTGATTGGTGTTTCTGGTTTCTTCTGTCTGTTTTGTGGCTTTGATTGGCTGGCAACACTCTGTTCCTGTATTGGAGGTTTTCAGTGCAGCTTGGCTTCATGTGAAAGGATGGCTATTATCTATTAGGAAGCTTGGTTTCATCTGGGTGCCTAGTAGGGGGGGTATTTGAACTGGAGGTATCAGAGGGAGTCTGTTTGTGCCCAGGTGTTTGCCTGGCTTGTGGTGTGGAGATCTTTCTATTTGAGAGTGCAGGCTTCCAAATGATTGACAGTCTGGTGGAATCATCTCTTCTATTCATGCTTTCAGGTCTTTTTTCAATCTCTATGGCTTCTGTGATGATTCTGTGGCTGGGGTTTTCTATAATGGCTAGGGTTTTAGTGCCATTGAAGTTGATGTTTTGACCTGTGGTTTTCATGTGTTGGACTAGTGAGGTGGTGTGTTCCAGCTTTTTTACTGCATTTTTGTGTTCATCCAGGCGGGTACTTATTCTTCTATTGGTCTGTCCAATGTATGTGTCCAGCATGATGCACAGGGAACTTCGTATATGCCTTGGTTTTCCAGGTCAATTTTGTCTTTGGGGTTTTTAAGGATGGCTGCTATTTTTTTGTCTGTTGTGAAGGCAGTCTTGATGTGATGCCTGTGTAGTATTGTACTGATTTTGTCTGTAGTACCTCTTATGTAGGGCAGAACAGCTGTTCCATAGGTCTGTTGATCTTCTAGGTCTCTGTTATGTCTTGGTGTGTTTTTGTGGATCAAGCTGGTGATTTTGTTTTTGTGGAAGTCGTTGGCTGTCAATACTTTAGTCAGGGTGCATAGTTCAGTCTTTATATTTGTCTTGTCTGCCAGGCGTTTGGTTCTGGCAATTAGTGTTTTGTTCATGGAATTTATCTGTGCTGGGTGGTGGTGGGATTGGGCGTTGAAGTAGCAGTTGGTGTGTGTTTTCTTCTGGTATACGGTGTGTCCTAGTGTGCCATCTGTTCTTTTGTAGATTAGTTCATCTAGGAATGGTAGTTGTTTGTTTATTTCCGTTTCCATGGTGAACTTGATTTTGGGGTGTGTGCTTTTTAGGTGTGTTAGGAAATTGTTTAGGTTTTCTTTTCCATGAGGCCAAATCACAAATGTGTCATCGATGTGTCTTAGCCACAGTTTGGGTTTGTCAGTGGCATTAGCCAGGGCTCTGGATTCGAATTCTTCCATGAACAGGTTTGCAATGACGGGTGACAGTGGTGATCCCATAGGGGCTCCTTCAATTTGCTTGTATCTTTGTCCTTTGTATATGTAATATGTGTTGGTTAGGCAGTGTTCTGTTAGTTCCATGAGGTCTTTAGCTGGTTGGTATTTATTTTTGATGATTTCAAGAGTTTCTTTTATCGGGACTTGAGTGAATAGTGAAACCACGTCGTCGAAACTTACAAGCAGATATTCTTGTTCCACGTGTAGATCTTTGATCATTTCTAAGAAGTGGTATGAGTTTTGTACATATGAAGCTGCAGTTTCAGCATGGGGCTGTAGTTGTTTTGCTAAGTATTTAGCTAGGTTTTGTAATGGTGCTCCTATGGAGCTGACTATGGGTCTGAGAGGTATGCCTTCTTTGTGTATTTTTGGGAGGCCGTATAATTTGGGGCATCTACACTGTATATACAGTGCTTTGCAGTCCTCCCTAAGCAGTTTACAGAGTCAACATATTGCCCCCAACAATCTGGGTCCTCATTTTACCCATTTGGAAAGATGGAAGGCTAAGTCAACCTGGTGAGATTTGGACTGCCAAATTACAGGCAGCTGGCAATCAGCAGAATTAGCCTGCAGTACTGCACTCTAACCACTGTACCACCATGGTTCATAATCCAGAATATATGGAGGAAGACCCATACAGTAAGTCTAAACTTTTGAATAGAGGCCCTTTTCCATCTAGATTCTTAATCAGCCATCAGAATAACAGGCTTAACCCAACTGGAATAAATAGCAAATTAAACCAAGAGTTAAATATTTATGTCTAGGCTCACACTTTATTTGCATAAGCCTGCATTTGGTATGCATTGTAAATGGAACGATGTTCTCTTAAGTTCAGACTAAACTGTTTCTAATGGTCTGTAATCCTTATGAGTGCATAAATAGACTATTATGGTTAATGAGAAATCTCTAAAATGCATTACATAATGATATTAATAATTAGATGATTAAGTAGGCTTGTCAATCAGACTGCAGCAATCCCATATATTATATTACAAAACTTGACTATGCTTAAAGAAATAAAATCATTTGAGTATGGAAGTAATGCTGGTAGTCCTCCCTTACCAACAGTAATTGGAATAAGGAAATCAATTGCTAAGCAATGCAATCGTAAGGCGTAATATTATTCTAGAAGTCATTGTCATTGTTAGGCAAATCCTCTGTAGTCACAGTGTTCCATGGTCATGCTTTTCACCATTTATGATCACCTTCTGGCTTCCCTATTGATTTTGCTTGTGAGAAGCTGAAGTGATAGCCAAAAATTGTGATCACATGACCACGGGGATTCTGCAATGTCAGAACTGTAAGCTGGTTGCTAAGCAATCACATAACCATGGGGACTCTGCAATGGCCACAACTGTTAAGACCCTTCGTTAGTTGACTTCATTCAGTGGCACTGTAACTTTGAACAGTCGCTGAGTGTTAAGTGAGGAGTACTCCTTTAATAAATAAAACTAGTCAAAATAACCTGGGCACTTGTGAGTGAATATTTGGGTTCCATCTAACAACTGAGATACTACCATCAGCTCAAAACTTTTAATTGCAGCTAATCTGAAAGAATCTTAAAAATAGTAGCAACAATTTTCTTTTTAACACGACGTTTAATATGCTCCTTTCAGAAACTAGTATAGAGTCACTAGAATAGGACGCATACATATGCATATATGTAAATAAGTAAGTAAATAAATGATTTTTAGTTTGGAAGATGAATCATAAATATTCATAGAACTTAACTTGCCTGTTTGGAATCCCATGCATTTGTCTTACTCATTTCACGGACTAAAACTTTAACTCTTTTTTTAAATCATTGTTGATCAAAAATTCTTCCTTACAGAAGGTTCAGGGATTCATTTCATTCCAGTTTGTTTTGAGAGAAACCTGTCCACACACTGTATACCAACATTATTATGTATCAAACTGCAAGGTTCATATCAGGGAATGGAAATCTGAAGACTTTTATGAGACATTACATGGATGAAGTGCTTATTCTGAAAGGGAATGCAAGTAGTCCTCGACTTACAATGGTTAAGTTAATGTTCATTCAAAGTTACATCTCTGAAAAAAACAAACATTCACAATTACAACCATCGCAGCATCCTCATGGTCACTTAATCAAAATTCAGACACTTGGCAATTGGCATATGTTTTTGATGATTGCAGTGTCCTTGGGTTATATGATCCCCTTTTTCATGACCTTCTGAAAAGCAAAGTCAATGGGGAAGCCAGATTCACTTAACAATCATGTTACTAACTTAACATCTGCAATTATTCACTTAACAACTTTGGCAAGAAAGTTCATTAAATGGGCCAAAATTCACTTAACAACTCTCTTGCTTAGCAACAAAATCTGTGGTTCAATTGTGGCCATAAGTTGATGACTACCTATCATGTGATTGGTCTGCATGTATGTAAAAGTTTACATTCCGAAAGCTAATATAAAAATTGAACAAAAGGGGGGCAAAATACAACCTTGTTTTGTTCTTTATGGGCTGGCTGGCTGCTTCCTATGTTGTCAGGTAACACTTCCCTAAGTGTTATCGCATAGCAAGGGGAATCACATTGCTGTCACGTGAAATTTCATGATTTTTTTTTCCCTTGCGGAGCTGGGTGTGGCCTGCGCGTGACACATTCCGGCCCACAGGCCACCAGTTTGACACCCCTGTCATATAGCCTTTAGATCCTGTAAGTAATGGAAAGCATTTATACATGGAAGAGACTTCAACTTTTTTCCATAGCTTGATGCAACAAGTTGATTTTATATCAATAAAGCTTACATGCAAGATTTATCCATTCTTTGTCATGTAGAGAATTCTGCTTGAAAACTCATTTGTTTGCCTTTGATCTGGGATATTTTTTCATAACACTCAATTGACTTAATTGGACTATAATCAGTTTATGTTGCTTTCTTTCACTTTTTGTAAATTGATATTATATTCTTTGACCTCAGTCCAGTGATGGGTTTCAACCAGTTTGCAGCACTTCGGGAGAACCGGTTGTTAACTTTCTCAGCAGTTTGGTGAACTGGTTGTTGGAAGAAATCATTAGGACAGAGAACCGGTTGTTAAATTACTTGAATCCCACCACTGCCTCAGTCCCTTAGGATATTGTTGGTCCAGCCTATACTAGTGAGAAAAAAAAAACCTGCTAGGATTGAGCCCAACCAACTGATACTTTTTTTTTCTGTTCCAAGAAGACCAATGCATTTCCTTTTGCATATTACTGAAGGGCTAGCTTATTGATATCAGTGGATGTAATAAAAGAAAAAGCATTGGGGAAATGCTCCAGATTACAGTCCAATTAGATCATAGATGCAAAATGTGTTGCAAGAATGGACCAAAAAAAAAAAAAAGACATTTCCCAGCAACAGCTAATTTCTCACATCCTGAGACCAGCACCTTATAGATAGTTCCTAATTACTTGTCAAAAATTGGTTGGCTTACCAAATGAAGTCCATAATTAACTGCTGCCAAAAGCCCCTTTGGAGATTTTATTTTATCTGCAAAAATGTCTCATCTGCTAGATTATTTTTTTTTTCTATAGTGATAAAATGGGGAAAGAATGATTAGTTACCTGCTGCATATAATTCGCTGATAGGAAAGAATTATTTACAATACAAACTGAAAGTCAAATCACATTTAGAGAACAGTTTTTTCTGGACCTTTTATACATTTTAAAGTTTTAAATTTTAAAAACATTTAAAATTGTGTGGCAGCTTAAAAAAGGAATTAACTGGGCTGAAAATGAACTCATTTTACTACTTTATTTATTTATGTACTATAACATTTCAGAGTTCCCTTTACCATAGGAAGTGAAAGAAGAAATATATTGTTTCCTTTTTCATTCTACCCTGTGTGGTTTCCTAAATATTAAGATCTCTAGTGCAATCTTACATGTGGAACAGATACAGGACTTTAAAATAAAATGGTTAACGAAATAATATAACCTGTTTGGATGTCCCATCCAGAGTTAAAGGTTTAACAATCAACCTGTGGCTTTTGCTCATTTTCCCACCAGGAAAAGGAACATATGTAAAAACAGTCGCAACCGCACTATCCTGGCTGTGATCTGGACTTTTTTGACCATGTCTTGCAAATACCTCTCTTTCCTATTCTTTGCCTCTGGTAAAAGAGCAAAATCCGTTAACATTTCTAAGGTTGCATGTTTTTTTTTTATTCTGAGCCACGCTTGGGAATTAAGTTGTAGTGTTGGGTCCAATGATCCACTCTTCGCCAACCCCCTCCAAATCACCTGACAGCAATGTACCAATACTTAGATAGCACCAGAGGTAAAGAGCTCCACTGATCTTTGATGAAACATTTCAGTGTCATTCTGAGCGAGAGACTGACTTGTACAAACCATAATATCCCAACAGTTCTTGTTCCACAATAACTAGTGACCATTCCAAGTTATGAGGGCTCTGAATGAGTGGGAACGCAGATCCTCTTAGCTGAAGCTGTCCCAATATCCTTACAGGGTCACATAATTGCCATTTTGATACTTGGCAACCTTGTCATTGTGATGTCACAGCATATTGTGATCACGTGATAACCATATGCAACCTTCACCACGGGTTTCTGAAAGCAACGTCAGTGGAGAAGCTGGCAGGAATTTGTAATCTCATGGCTGCTGGTTGCTGTGACTGTGTGGGGTTCAACTAACAACAGCAACTGGGATTTCCTGAACAACTAGTGACTGTTCACTAGTCAGCACTGTCACAACTGTGCTGATTCACAACTGCATTGTTTAGCCACAGAGTTTACAGTCCCCATTATCACCAATAAATAAGGACTATCTGCATTCTTCTGCCATTTCACAAATCCCATTGAATTTAAAAAGATAGCAAGTTCTACAGCAGTGATGGCTAACCTTTTCTGGATTGAATGCCCAAAGAATCAGCATCGGTGCCTGCCCGAACCCCCAAAATGCAATGTGCTCCCCTGTGCATGCACTCCGCCACTCTGTGCATGCACGCCTGACCCCCTGCACACACCTCACCCCCCCTGCAGATGCCATGCCCCCATGCATGCATGCAGAGGTCCCTGTGCATGCCCCACACACATGCACGCACACCCCCATGTTTTACCCACACACACACATGTGACAGATACCTGAAGGCCAGCTGGCCGGCAGGAGACATAGGTACATATGCATTGGAGCTGAACTGGGGCAACAGCTTACATGCCATCAGAGTGTGCGCTGGGTGCCACCTCTGGCACGTGTGTCATAGGTTCGCCATCATGGTTCTACAACATATATCAATAGTGCAAGCAAAAAAGGCTGGTATTTAATACACAGAACATTTTTAAAAACCACATTTCATTAAAACATTTAAACATCAGGATTGGAACATAGAAGAAAATACTTTTAACATCTATAGGAATATTTATGATAAATATATCTTAACCCTGCTACATTAAGAGAGAGGAACAACAAATTGTTGTTATGATGACTCTCCATCGCACAAACGTGACATTCTTTTACCCTTATGGTAGCTCTATTTTGTTCAACAGCAATGAACATGCAACATCTGTTGTGCATCTGCACACTGGGGACGTTTTCTCTTTTTAATAACATTTTGTATAATTTTCTGATCATAGAGCACCATTACACTGGAGGCAGAGGCTATGAATCAGCTCCCATTTCGATAATGGGAAAAAATAAATATACAGAGAGAGACGACGCCTTGTTGGAAATATCATCTCCTTTAAGGTATAAAGACATGCAGGCCTATATTTCAGAATTGTTTGTTTGCTTATTAATATTATATTCTGTCTTCCTTTCAGGAGATCAGGTAGTATAAACAGAACTTCCTGTTCCTATTTCTCTCTGCAATAGTTCTATAAGGTAGGATGGTGTGGAAAAAAAAGGAAAGAGAGAGAGATTCCATGGCTGAGTATGGACTAGAGACAGGATCTTTCTCCTCTTAGTCCAACAGCTTAACTACACTATAAAACTCCTTAAATCACATGTATATATCAATATTAATTATTCTCTGTACTTGAGAACACAATATAGACATAATCATTAGAAATATTTCCCTGTTCAACATTTCTTTGGGTAATATCTTTGAAAGTTTCTTTTTTCTATACATTGGGATTATGATGTAAAACAACATATTGAATTCCACTGCAGATTTACTAGCAATAACAAAAATATTCTTCATCTTGCAGTTGTGAGTTTGAAGAACTTTTTGTGCACTTACTAAAGAAGATCTTCTTCCAATATTATTATACTTTAGGGCATCCTCGTTATCTGGAATATAATCACATTGTTATCGTATTGCATATAAAAAACTTCCCTTTTTAAAAAAACCACCACAGTAAAATAAAAAAAGAATAACATAATATGTATTGCTATGAACAAAGACAAATTGCTCCGGCTGAATGAAATACTCCTATGCTAATTCATTGATCTTGAAATAATAGGAAAAAAAACTCCACATTTTACGCTCTTCGTTAAATTTTCTAAATTTTTACATTATTTTCATTTTTGCCATCTTTCAGTTCAGCTGCAATTAAATAATAAATGTTAAAAATAGCATCAAACATATATGCCACACTTGTCATTGTCAACTCTTTTTTTTTTTTTTTTTTTGGGGGGGGGGGGGAATGTCCTTCATTTTTGTGCCAGGTCTACAACTTGAGAAAAGGCAATTTCAGAACTAGGAAGCAGCCACCAGTAATACCAGTGTATTAATCAAGGTCTAGCTTCATTTGAGCATAGGAACAGAGCCTATGGAGGCAATCGACACATGTACTGTGATCGACAGTTGTATATAAAGCTGATCGACAGATGTACATCAAGCACTTGACTTTTGGATTAATGAAGGTACAACATCTGAATTATATATTGGAGGATGTAGGCAAACATTATAGCAGGAATCCCCCAACCCCTGTGACGCGCAAGAGGGTAGCGAATGCACACGCGTAGCTCCACTTGCACAAGTGACATGTGCCCACTGTTTTTGCAAATGGAGCTGTGCATGCTTGCACTCCTGCCTGCCACATCCAGAGAACCATTCCCTTTCCGCCCCACCACTGGTCTGCCAAGCCAGAAAGGTTGGGGGTCTCTGTGTTATAGTATTCATAAACATAAACTTAAAAAAAAGAGTTGTTTGAAAGAAATTCAGCATACATACATATTTCTACGGGTTGGACTGATGGCGCAAAACATGTTTAATTAAGCTGTCATAGATGTGCAAATAAATTACTCACATCACTTCACGCACAGCAAGTAGCAGGTCCATCGTGTGATTTTTATGATTTTGCTGCTACCAAAACAAACAACATTTTTTTTAAAAAATGACCAAAGGTTAAACTTCAAAATAATTATGCAGAATGTTAAAAGGCAATTGTCTTGTGCATTTACTATATTATGTGATAATATATACATTCTCTTTATTCTCCCTATGTGTGGAAGATGAGGGAGCCATCTAGTGATTACATTCACTGCCAATATCAGTTTTATGTGCAGCTGTTAGCAATATTCAGGGGTGAGATTCAAATTTTTTTTTACAACCAGTTCTGTGGGCGTGGCTTAGTTGGTGGACATAGCTTGGTGGTCAAGTGGCTGGGTGGAAATGGCTTAGTGGTCATGTTATTGTCTGGGTGTGGCCAACTCAATATCACTCACATCAAGGCATGCATCTCCTCGCCTGGCCTCTCATGACTGTGGGGATGCTGCAACAGTCATAAGTGTGAAAAATGGTCATAAGTCACTTTTTTCAGTGCCATTGTAACTTTAAATGGTCACTCCACACAAGCAAAGTGCCAACAAAGAAGGGGGAAAAAACTCCAGAAAAGTTCCAGAGATAGGAAGTCTAGTCCTGCCAAGAATGTAATAAGGATTAATGGAGAGGCAGTTTCTGTAAGCAACATCAGAATGTTTCCTTCCTGCCTTCCTTACAGGATTAGGTCAGTAATTTCTTCTTGTTAAGCCTGGGTCCCCCAACCAGGGTTAGGTAGACAAGCTAAACAGAATGTGCAGCGTTA
>BLBF01000002.1:90141235-90172715 GCA_015471245.1 Laticauda colubrina | reverse complement strand
GTGTGTGTGTGTGTGTGTGTGTGTGTGTGTGTGTGTGTGTGTGTGTGTCAAAATTCCAAAAACAGATCAAGTAGCTCTGGGGAGGTCAGTCATAAATTAGAACACGTGTTAAGCAACTGGCCATTAAGCGAGGACCACTTGTATTTGATTTGCCGCTCATGTGACCACTAAGCCACGCCCACAATTTAAACCATGCCCACAGAACCAGTTATTAAAAAAATTGAATCCCACCCCTGCATATAAGTCTTTAAAATTGATGACCAGCACTTTGAATTTCACTCAGAAAGAAGCTGGAAGCCATTGCAGCTCACACAACAGAGGTGTTAATATAATTGAATCATATGTATTTCATCATGAAATATTTTTCTGGCAGTAAATTCTACTCTCTTCGATGGAGGTTATTTATACCTAATAGAATACAGAAGATTGCATGCAATAATTAAGATCCTCTAGAATTTGTAGAATCTTCCCCTCTTTACTGAAAAGATTACTGCCCACATTTGATTATTGTTGACAGTGTTTGTTGTTTCCCTTGAACTGCTCAGCATATAGCTTTTATCAGCAATGAGATTTCAAAAACAGTCATTTTGTTAATGAAGTTATAGAGAGAGAGTCCAACATATGGCCGCTTCTGTGCCATTCCAGCTGGCAGCATACATTTGTCATAGTTGCCATCAACATTTGACACCTACTACCACTAGGACAGTAGAAGGACCTACAACAAGGACATCTGAAAGAGTTATTAACAAGGTCAGATTGATATAGGAGGGTTAGCTTATAAATCAAATCTTTAAAAATTGCTTAGCTTTATTTCCTTATATTTGCTTTTTTGTTCAGTTTCTCGCTCAGCTGTACTAGAAGAGATAATCAAGTCTATCATTCTGATATTGCATGGTTTTTTTCATTCTATTTCTATATTAAGAAAATTTGGCCAGAAAAAAATCCTGTAAACTTTCCAAATATTCATACATTAACAAGTGCTTCTTTCTAATATATTTTTACATAATTTTTAATGTTCATACTTGTGCAAGTTTTGAGTCATAGCGCAATATTCAGAATATTGCACACAAGTATATGTATACACATATACATTCACCAGAGGTGTCAAAGTCATGGCGTCATTACGGCATCACATAATGTATCAGGACTTTTTTCTCCTTCGCTGAAACAGGCATGAGCATGGCCAACACATGACACATCCAGCCCATGGGTTGTGATGACCCATAGTCTCTCAAAATAACTCCAAACCCAAAACATACATTAAAGTCCAGTAAGGCCTTCAACTTAACTTCACTTTTTTATTAGGCACAGTTTAAAGTCACAAAAGTAAATAATGAGACAAAAAGAAAACCAAAACAAATCGCATTGATGAGAGTTCCGAAGCAAGCCAAGATAACTGATCATAAACTCCAGGAAAATAGCCAAGGAGAGTCCATGGGAAGAATGCCAGCAAAGATAAACCTCTTTCAAAGTAAACACTAAATTGACTCCAGCAATTCTGACTGCGCAGTTACAAACTTATATACATAGCTCCCAGCTGCAAGCCACAAGGAGGATCATGGTAATCTCCTCTTGAGCAGACCTCACTTTTGCCTGATCTTCTCCTTCCTGATTGCTCAGCCGGCCTCTGCCCTTCCCTGACCGACAGACCCCCATAGGCCAAGCGATACTTGTTTCCCACCACCGCAAGCGTCGCTGGTGTGGATGTCTTAACAGGACACTTGGCCGCAAAATGGCCTCAATTGCCACAATAGAGGCAATTGCCTGATCTTCTCCTTCCTGCGTGACCTAGGATGGATAGGGAATGGGCCTGGATCCTCCTCTGATTGCTCAGTCAGCCTCTGCCCTTCCCCAGCCTCTTCCACAACCTCTGGAGCCACACTCCCTGTTGGCTGTTCCTCCTCTTCCCCAGAGTCAGTCTCCACCAGGGCGTGACAGGTTGGGATTTTTACAGCCCTGACATACATGTATACATACATATGTGGGTATGCCTGTATATGCATATATACACACATAGACCTACACACACGTGTGTGCATGTATATGTACATACACACACACCCACAAACGTACACACACATGTATACATATGTATATACATACATAAACACTATGTATGTTTGCATGTATGTACATATGTATATATATATGTGTGTGTTTGTGTGTGTGTATGCCGTATACACTAGAACAGAGGCCGCCAACTTTTTGGACCTCAGGGACTACCAAACTCATAACTTTAAATCCCGCAGACCAGAGACCCTGGGAAAATCCCCAAAAAAGTCTGCAGGAAAATTCTCCATCCAGTTTTCCTACTGACCAATCATTCTTTATTTGGGATCACAGGATACTGTCTCCAGTTCCGTTCTCAGGGAGGGGGAGAGAGAGAGAGAAACTTCATGCAAGCAGCAGAAGCAGCAAAATCTTTCTTTCTCTCCCCTAAACTCCACCAGAAATGAGTCTTTGTGAGACTTGTCGCACCAGAGCAGCCTCTTGGAGCAGGATGCCTTACAGGGTCCCAAATACTCATTTCTGCCAGAGTTTGAGAGAGAGAAAGAAAGTATTTTGCTGTTTTCCTTGTGTGCAGCCAAAAGCAGAAGAAAGAAGCAGAAAGAAGCAATCTGGTGGCCAGGCCAGGGGCATGGGGCAAGTGGGGCAAGTTCTCCCCTCCGTCCTTTCCCCACTCCCCTCACTACCTTGTGTTGTTCACAATGCAAGCAACGCAAGCCTTGTGTTCCCACGCAGCCTGGATTAATTGTTTTGTGGGGTGCTTTGGGGTGACATTTCTCTGCAGACCACCAAAAATTTTTCACAGACCACCAGTGGTCCCCAGCCCTGCACTAAAACCTGGATCTTCCTATTCCTAGATCAATATCCTAATCACTACATCATATGATATAGAAATAAAGTCAGGATTGCCAGAAAATCCTAGCATACTACTCTAAGGTAGGAAGTTGAACAAACATTCGAAATGAAGGCTATGAGAAAGCATTTCTCTGTTACTATCAAGATGGATATGTCTATGAAGTTACCAGCCATCAAGATCAATTTGAGCAAGTCTTTACTTGCATTGTTTATACTTAATCTGAATGAAATTTCTTCAATAAGAAAGAGGGCTTTTGTTGAAAATCCCACCCAAGGCATTTCCCTGTGTTCCTGTCTTCTTGGGTGGAAGAATCTGACCAGGCACTCAGAAATATGGCCATTAATTTTTCCCTGCAGAAGCAAACAAATTAAAGCCTTCCTTTTCCAATGAGAATTAGTTTAATGCTGGATCATTTATTTTCTTTATTACCTTAAATTTTACTGACATGCACAGATGTTCAGTAAACAAGACTGCTTCCAAAAAGATGACAAGCATCTCCTCTTGGTGGTTTATAATCTTAAGACACTTGTGTCTTGGGATTATGGTAGTGGATAGGATTTGGATGAATCTCAAATCCCAAACTGAATTTTGCTGATCAGGAAAGTTTTTATGGCTCTCCAAGGTAAGCAGAAGATTGTTTAAATTATTTCAAGTCCTCCTGAATAATTTAATGCTTCAAAAAGCTGCAAAAATATAAGACAGCAGGACTGCAAAAAATATTGTACTAGTAACTAGTTTGCTTTTGCTTTTCTATGTATGGAAAACATACTAAGTTCTGAAAAAGAAGTGTGGGAATGAAACTGAATGGTTTTGCTTTCTTTTTTGAGTCAAAGACCATCAGTTTATTTGCAGTGTTCATCAATGAATGATTGATAGATTAATCTCCTAGATTAATCTCCTAATTACATGGAACAGTTGAATAAAAGGTATACAAGCATAGTAGATGGAAATTGGATCTTACATCAAGTTTTACTGTTTCTTGTTCTGTTTTGTTTATTATTCTCAATTGAACAAATTTGGAAAAAATTGGTAGAGAGGGGTATTTTTCAGGCTTCCTGATATCTTATTCATTCTGGCTAATCCTCATTCTTCTGATAAGACCTTCCACTTTTCTACATCTTCCAACATTATATTTTCTATATTTTATTTGGAAACAAATTATTCATTATTGTTATGATTGTATCAATAATTTATTCTTATCATTAGATTTTTATTTCCATGTCACACAGGTAGTCCTCAACTTACAACCACAATTGAGCCCCAAAATTTATGCTGTTAAGTGAATTTTGCCCCATTTATGACTTTTCTTACTGCAGTTGTTAATTGAATCACAGCAATTGTTAAGTTAGCATGATTGTTAAGTAAATCCGGCTTCCCCATTGACTTTGTTTATCAGAAGGTCGCAAAAGGTGATCATGTAATCTCTGGACACTTCAGCCATCATAAATATGAACCAATTACAAAGCATTCAGATTTTGAATGCATAATAATGGGGCTGCTGTAAAGGTCATAAGTGTGAAAAATGGTCATAAGTCACTTTTTTCAGTGACGTTATAACTTTGAATGATCATTAAACAAATTTGTAAGTTGAGGACTGCCTGTACTAAATGTATTTATTTTTCTTTTGTTTATATGATACATGATTAATAGTTTAGACACAATGGTGTAAATAACCTAATTTACTCTAGCACTATTACATCATTAATGAATAATAATTTAGGATTTTGATTGCTATCAGTTTGTGAGATGGGAATCTACATTATACCCCTCTGTTATTTGTTATTTGTTCACCATGTTTTTCAGTCATTGGCTCTTTTCAGTTCATGTTTATATTATCAGATAATGCCAAATACCATCTGAACCAAAATAGTTGTTCTAATTTATTAGTTGAGAAAGCTTTCTAGAAATTGTTTTAGTCATATAAGCGTTAAAAGTAAATGACATAAAATCTGGTTATCTGAATTTATGGAATATAGATAAAATAACATGTATTACAATTGATGAAATGAATAAATAAATAAAATAACAAACTCTCATTTTAACAAAATATGATAAGGAATAAAAGTTAGACATTAAACAAGTTATCTATGAACTATGATGCATCATCTTCTTTAATTATTATTTTACTCTCAGCCTCACATTTACAATATTCTAACATTTACAGAATTTCTAATTGCCTAATCCAGTGGTTCTGAAATAGATTAAAGAGAAAAGAAAACACATGTGCTACATGGATTGAATAAACCATGCCTATCTAAAATTTATAACTGTAATTTAAAAACAAACACAAACTCAAATCTACATTGGAAGTGGAGGTTTTTGAAACTTTGATAGATTTCAACTGAAAGAAACAATGGTGATTATGTATTTTGAATTAAAACTATTATATCAATTATAAGTTTAACATCATCAGTGCCATACCTTGATGACACTCTATAAACCCAGGCTAGACTATTGGTCATTGCTAGAAACATGTGACTACAGGAAGCTACTAGCATAATATTTTAACATCTATTGTTATCAAGTCAATGGTTCTACTATAAAAATATAATAAGATTAAAACCTTGCTGAGCAAAAGCCATTACATTAAGCTGTGCAAATTCAAAACATTTATAGGAATTTAAAAGCAAATAGCTTACTATATTTTTCTCTTCTTTCCAGGTTTTGTTGCCTGGTGCAATAAAATAAAAATTAGTTTCCAAAGCATGAACATTGTTAAATTTATATTTAACAGAAATCAGAGATCTCTATTACTTGGAATATATAATTAGCAATGTTTTAATTTTTCTAAAGATAACTTTATCTTAATTATCTTATAAAGTTGTCTCCAAAATAACTAAGCTTTCAAGCAGGAGACAGGAATATATTCCTCTTTGATCATTTTTTCCTTGCAAATGATATTCGGAAGCATGCTATTTCCAACCTGGAAGTAACACCACGTTTCAGAGACCAAAGACCCCAATAGAAGTGTTCCCCATGAATTTATCTAATTCTATTGAAAAGCATCCAAGTTAGTGGCCATCACCATTCATGTGGTAATGAATTCCATGGTTCAGTTATGTGCTGTGTGAAAAACTTGCTTTCTCATATCTATTGCAAAATTCTTCCCAATTAGCTTCACTGGACAATTTTATGCTGTGCCTCATTTCGTATAAGATGGCTTGTCATCTATTTTCCAAACAAAAGAGTCCTCAATGTTTCAACCTTTTCTTGTAGAGAAGAAAACCTGTTTGATTATCCTGTTATCGAGGGTTTATATCGCTTTTCAAATGCTGCAGAGAGATTTGTACACAGTATAAAATTCTATCAGGATTGTGGACAGTGCTCCATGTCAACTAACGATCAGAGGCAGGCTGATACACTGAGAAATACAATATGCCAGAGATAGGCCTCAAAGAAAGATGTCAGCCTATTCATAACCTTATCACTGTCGTATTCTTAAAAGTAGTAACCAATTACGCCAATTCCTTACATGATATTCTGATGCCCATTGATTTATTATCAAAAGATGTAAGCCTATTGCAACCATATAGGTTTGAAGACAAAGCCAAAAGTGCATACCAGGCTCATCAACTTTAAGTCCATATTCAGGGTACTGAGAATAGAGTTGGGCTCCTAAATCTGCTAGCCAGGAGATGTACAAATCTTCACTATCCTGTTAACCCAAGGTAAAGCAAATCAAAGGCAGGTGACTGTCCATATTCAACCATATTCAATAACCAAGAAAATGACAAGGCTTGCCAGAGCAAAGATCTCTGATATACAGGTCAGTGTCAGGGAGCATATCACTTCATATCACATCTTTGGCCAAACTTTAGCATTCTCCCATTGTGGAAGTGAAATTGTAGCATCATTGTATATTATTTGTAAGGACCACAGAAGCAGTGGAAAAGCCATCAAATCTTTGAAACCATCTGCTTTGATTTGCTGTGTTGACTGAGTGTCCATTTCAATTCATAAATCTACTTCAATAGAGGTAATCTGATCTGATCTTCTTTGAATTAAAGCATTCCTTTGAAGTTTTGTATAGTCCTAACAGTTTGGAAGGGGAGGAGATAAAAGAAGAAAAGAGAGAGATCTATATTACTGTGAATCATATCATATTTTGACAGTTCTGTCAGAAAACAAATTGGTAAGACTTACTGACTTGCATTGTTGACAAAAGAATCAAAATACTTGGGCATTTCTAATATAGCTGCAAATCTGAAGTTTTAAACATGTGTGGCTCAGTACAACTTTCCTATGTTAGCAGATATGGAAATTTACTTTTCACCTTCAAAACTCAGACCATTAATTCTGCCTCATGGCAGTGTCTAGCGTATGGCAGCATAAAACAACCTAAATCACAGGTTTAGATGATGCAATGTTCGACCATAAGAGTTGTTTTCATCATAGCTGCAGTAGCCTTAGGTTAAAAGAATGGGAAAAGATTCCAGGTTGCATCCAGAAATATTAATACATTTTCAGAACATATGTTGAAAGCATTTTCTCTTCTTATTGTTCTTCTGTTTACAAAATATATTTAACAATATTTAATCAACAATTATAACAATTTATTGTTTCCCAACTAATTAGACTTGATACTTTTTTTAAAAGGCAATATTATGACTTGCAGTGCCTATTCATCTATTGACTTCTCATGCCTGTAAAATATGATTAGGCTACCAGTTCTACTTACATATATGCATCCTTTCCAGAGTAGTATAACAATTTCACAATAATATTTGTTTTGAGGGGGTGGGTAAATTACTTAAAAGCAGAATAGGATTGGCCTATTCCCTTTTCATCTGTGTAGTTAAAATAATTCAACTGATAGTCAAATCAGTAACCAAATTTCATAACAGAGAATAGAGTTAGATCCTAGTGGACTTTAAAAAAATAATCTTTCTTGAGAATTTAATCACTCCCAAAAATACAAGCTAACACTTTTGCCCTAAAAGAAGAATGTTCTTGAAGTATACTGACCAAGTAAAGATTGCAAGGCCACCTCATTAAGTCCATCAAAACAATGAAAGAAAAGACTATCACAAAGCAAAACCTAAATAAAGGTACCATCTAATTTAACATCAAAAAATTTTTTGATGAAACATCCTCTTATGGAGATCAGTATGCCTTGATCCAAATTAGTCTTTCAGGGAGGAAGAATATATGTTGACTCACTAAAATCTATGCCCACAACTATATGCATTGGAAGTGTTGGGAGATATTTCTTTCAGTATTAGGACATTTTTTATATATATAATATAATGATTAACCAACCATTCAGAATTCCAGAAACATCGCGTTAGCTGATGTCACTGGTTTTTCAAAGAGCAAGCAAAAATATGAAGCTGGCTTAAAGTGATGGAAGGTTGACTACTAAAAAAATAATGAAAGTAAAAAATAGATGGAAGCTGCTAAATTTAAATCAAAGTGTTATAATATCTTTGATCAAAAAGATGTAGGTAACAATGAAAATGTTGCAGAAGTCAAATGAGGAGAGGGAGCGAAAGAGGAATCATTGCATAGTTATTAGTTATGAACTATAATTTATACCAACAGAATTTCTCCTTGTAACTACTATCAAAGACATTTGGTCATAAATATTTCCAAAGAAAATATCTGTTAACCCAAGTCAATTGATAATATAGTGAAGTCCAGCAGTTCTTCTAGCAAGGTCTTCCTCTCCAGCTAGTCAATTATTACCTTCATTTCAAACAAGAAGCTTCCTTTATATGCAACAGGCCTACATTTTTATGAGGAAGATCAAATACTCCATGGCTCAGCTTTCTTTTTTAAGAGGGTTTTTTTTCCATCCCAAAAAAGCTGATAGTAAATCTTCTTTAACTTTACAGGATATTATTCTCCTTTAAGGCGCTTGCCCAGTATCACTGAAAGGCTTTATTTGGAAGTTTCACGGACCTATCTGTTGGATTCTTTAGAGGACAATCCTCATAAGAAAATGCGGACATCAAGCAGAATGGACAATGCAAAGAAGTGGCTTGGACTCAGTTTTTGCTTTATGATGAACCTCATTACAACTGTATTATCTGGAACTAGCAGATCTCCAAGCAAAGACCAAGGACAAAATCTCTCAGACAACTTGCTTCTTCATCAACGAATGAAGAGGAGTTGGGTGTGGAACCAGTTCTTTGTTCTGGAAGAATACACAGGAACAGATCCTTTGTACGTTGGGAAGGTAAGGAGCTGTATGTGGGATGGGGAATCAGAGATCTACTATGGTCCTGAGATGGTTAATAGTTTACAGAATATTAGAATGTTTGTTTTGAATTTCACAAAGGGGGGGGGGTTGTTAGGAATGTAAGTCACCTAACAGTTAGTTGGGTTGGAAAATATATAAACCAGGATAGACATTTTAATGCTGTCTCTTTAAGAGAATGTAAAAACTGTAATTGGGTGTGGTTCCTCAAATGGTCATAAGATGGAGCCAGAAACCTGGTTTGTTTAGTTCCTATTCTGTTGTTCTGGAGAGTGTTGCCATTCCTCCATTTTTCTCTATTGACTGTTATAATTGGATTTGATGTAAGTCTGTTACTGGACTGTTTTTGATACTGGACTTTGTTATTGGATTATTCCTGGACTGAAAACTGACTGCTTTAACTGTGAATGACTTGGACTGCTTGTTTGGACTTTGCTTAAAAGTTTATTGGAAGTAAAAACCTACATTTTACCATACAGTGTAGCTGTGTGCTTTGTGTGTGTTATTCTTCACTACTCTCACTACTTCTCCCTGTGTGCGCTCATTCTCCTAATGGGGAATTACCTCAACAGGGTTACTTGAGAGAGATGTTAGAATATAGGATTTTTGTTCTGTTCTCCAGCAATATATATATTTGTGGACATCTGATTTATATCTGATTTATCTGAGAGCTTTCTGTTATGTCACCCTGAACTAAGAGTAATGGCTGTGTTGAAAGACTGTCAGTGATTTTGCCTTTTTCCTAAAGATCAGCACTGACAATTACCAGCTGTAATTGACATCTTCCTAACAAAATCTCTGCCAGCATTTGTTTGAACTTCAATGTCAGTGCACAGACTGGTACAGATTGATAAAGAGAGACTGGGGATAAAAAGATATTGCACTGGCTTATTTTGGCTTCTTTCTGAAAGTCTTTGAGCAAGAAGTGTTTCTGTATTCAGCATTTATTTCCCAACCCTTGACCCAAGTGTCTGTAGCCAAAACTGAAGTGAAATCAAAATCATATTGTACTAAATATTAACTGCTATTGAAAGCAGGAATTAATTTTCCCTTATAGCTATTTGTTGATTTCACAACATTGAATCACAACAAATTTGGGGTCATCTATTTGTGTTCTAATACGATAGGTTCTTTATCATATGTGTTCTGTATAAAAATAGTAGACTCCAAATAACTCAGTCTGATTGGTTACTAAAAACAAATGGAGATAGGTTCCAAAGGAACCAATCCCCGAAGCCGCACAAAGGTGGCAAAATCAAATGAATGTCATTGGCTACAAGCCGGCAGACAGAAAAGTATAAAAGGGCTGTCGCGGGTTGAGCCAATGTTCCGTTTTGCAACTATACTTGAAATAAAGACTTTGTTGTTGGAACCCGGTCTACCTCGCGTTTTTTCCGGACGGAACACTGGCAACGAGGATGGGATCGTCCTAAACGCGAAACTGAGCATGCGGTGACAGACAAGCCAGACAAAGAGCAATGGCCGGAAACAATGCGCCGCCCGGACCCTTCAACCCCAATGAAGAAGATTGGGAATCTTACGTAGACCGTTTCCAGATGTACCTAGAGAGCAATGAGATGGAGGAAATCTCAGACCAACAAAAAAGAGCTGTCTTCTTGACACACTGTGGGCCCACGATTTTTAAAATGGCCAAGGCTTTGGCAAAGCCCCGAGATGTCAAACAATTGACGTGGACCGAGCTCCAAAGAACATGAAAGGCCCACTA
This sequence comes from Laticauda colubrina, assembly GCA_015471245.1. Taxonomy (NCBI): domain Eukaryota; kingdom Metazoa; phylum Chordata; class Lepidosauria; order Squamata; family Elapidae; genus Laticauda; species Laticauda colubrina. The sequence goes on along the minus strand of BLBF01000002.1, from coordinate 90,161,927 downwards.
TGCACCAGTGGTGTCAAACCTGATAAAGCGGCACGAGTTTTATCGGAGAGACCAGAAAGAAGGCGAAACCATCACTGATTTTGTAGCTGCACTACGCCAAATAGAGGGAGCGTGCGAGTTTCTTAACTTAGATGAAGCGATGCGGGATCGAGTGATATTGGGGCTAAGAGACTCAACCATACAGAGCAAGCTGCTGAACAAACCCAACATATCAGTAGCCGAAGCTATTGCAGAAGCCTCGGCTACTGAAGCCGCCAAAAAATCGGCAGATAAGATGAAACAAATGAATGCAAGCAACGATGAAAAAAGCCCGGCCAGAGGAAAAAAACAACCTCCCACAACCACTCATTACGAAGAACTCGAGGAGACATCAGAATCCGGGGAGGAAGACGACAAAATCCACCGCCTATATGCTAACAAGAAAGGGCGCGAAAATAGAAATCGGCGGGAATGTGCTGGCTGTAGGGGAAATCATCCCCGAGCCGATTGCAGATTCCTCGATGCCATTTGCAGAGCATGCAAGAAAAGGGGGCATATCGAAAAAGTCTGCAGAAACAAAAAGAATTACAGCCCAAAGAGACGAAACGACTCCCCAGCAAAGCCTGAGCCAAGACTCTCCAAGAGAAAGTGGCAGCGAAACAGGCAAGCCACTAACCGGGAGAAAGCATACCAAACTTTCACTATGGGAAGCGCTCAGACAGAAAGCGGGAAGAAAGTAAAAATAGTTGTAAAAATCGAAGACAGCCCCTGCGAGATGGAAGTTGATTCTGGATCGTTCCTATCCATGGTGTCATGGGACACCCTCAAAAAACTGATTCCAGACATCAAAATTAAGGAACTCCAGAGATAAAAGCTAACCCTCAAAGATTATCAGGAAACCGAATTCCTGTAATCGGCCTGGGACATTTTCGAATTGCTTACAGGCAACATGTCGCAGTACTACCATTAACGATAGTCGACCGAGATCGACCAAGCCTCCTGGGTATTGAATGGTTCGCACCATTGGGCATCGGGATGACCGGAGTAGACCGGGTGGCCGCAATTTACTGGGAAGAAGACCTGATCCAAGAATTCCAGGACGTCTTTGACGGCTCCCTAGGCAGGTATCGGGGAACCCCCATTTTGTTTAGTCTATACCTACAGATAACCCCTAAAAGGCTAAAGGCCAGACGGGTTCCTTTTGCTTTAAAAGAAAAAATAGAGGAACAACTAGATAAATTAATAGATCAAGGGGTTTTAGAACCGGTCGACCACGCTAGATGGGAAACACCAATTGTGACACCAATTAAGCCAGATGGGTCAGTTCGAATCTGTGGCGACTACAAGGCTACCCTGAACCACGCGTTGCAACAAAGCGCATACCCGGTGCCAGTTGTGCAACACCTACTGCACTCTCTTGGGGGAGGAAAAGTTTTCGCTAAACTAGACCTGGCACAGGCATACCAGTAGACTCCTTAACGGCGGAAGCACAAACAATAGTGACTCACGAAGGGGCATTCAAATGTAACAGACTCCAATTTGGAGTAAGCATAGCCCCAGGCGTTTTCCAGAGCCTCATGGAACGCCTGTTAAATGGCATAAAAGGGGTCGTGCCATACTTTGACGACGTCCTAATTTCAGCCAAAGATGCAACACAGCTTAAAAAAAGACTCAAAGAGGTCCTAAATAAATTCAGAGAATCTGGCCTTAAAGTAAAGAAAGAAAAGTGCTGCCTAATGACTGATCGCGTCGAGTTTTTAGGATATTTAATTGATGGAGAAGGCATACACCCTACCGAAAAAAAAGTAAGAGCTATAAAAGACGCACCAGAACCAAAGAATAAAACTGAGCTGCAGGCATTTTTGGGACTGATAAACTTTTATAATGTGTTCCTACCCCAAAAAGCCACAATTGCGGAACCATTGCATCGATTACTGGACAAGAAAACAATTTGGACAAGGGGGCTTAGAGAAAAAAAAGCTTTCCAAGGAATAAAAGACTTATTAACATCAAACACCATTCTTATCCAGTTTAGCAACACACTGCCATTGACGGTGACCTGCGACGCCTCGCCATTCGGAGTCGGTGCCATCCTGAGCCACCAATTGCCTGATGGGAGAGAGGCACCCGTCACATACTATTCTAAGACCCTGTCCAAAACCGAGCGTATTTACAGTCAGTTGGACAGAGAAGCTCTAGCAATTGTCGCCGGAGTGAAACGCTTCCACGAGTACCTATATGGAAGAACTTTTCAAATCGTAACAGACCACAAACCGCTACTAGGAATTTTGACGGGAAACAAGCCCACACTGAATATTCTGTCCCCATGAATGACTAGATGGTCAGAGTTCCTGGCAGCCTATTCCTATACTCTGACACATCGCCCAGGGAAACAAATTTCCCATGCAGACGCTTTGAGCAGAGCACCATTGCCATCAACAGAGGAAGACCCGGCACCAACGATGACAGCATTACAGATAGAGACTTGCCCCGATCTACCCATATCTGCAAATGATGTCGCCAGAGCCACCGCAAAAGACCCATTGACTGCCCACGTACTTAACTGGGTAGGTAAAGGCTGGCCGGAAAACCAAAAAACTGAGAACTTTAAACCTTTCCGGACCAGACAAACTGAACTCTCAATCCAAAAAGGGTGTTTATTGTGGGGTGATCGGGTAATTATTCCTAACAAATTACAAACCAAGGTACTGGGTATGCTTCACGAAGGCCACCTGGGAATAGTTAAAATGAAAAGCCTTGCTAGAAGCTATGTCTGGTGGCCGGGTATAGATAGGGACATCGAATACTGGGTAAACTCGTGCAATAAATGCCAAAGAATCAGGCTGTCCCCGCCAAAAGCACCCATAAGAGACTGGGAAACCCCAAGAGGCCCCTAGTCACGAATCCACATCGATTTTGCGGGTCCTACCAAGGGGCATACGTTTCTGATTGTCGTGGATGCATACTCTAATTGACTGGAAGTAAAAATTATGTCATCTACGACAACAGAAACCGTCATAAAACAACTTGACAAACTCTTTGCAACCCATGGCCTACCGGACGTCCTAGTGTCCGACAACGGGCCACAATTAACCAGTCTCCAATTCGAGCAATACCTAGCCTCCCTAGGTATAAGACATGCCCCAACCGCACCGGCCCACCTGGCTGCAAACGGTAGGGCAGAGAGAATGGTCAGGTTTACCAAGGAGGGTTTAGAAAAAATTGACACTGGGGATGTCCAAAATAAAATAAATCGATTACTCACTCTCCAACATATCACACCCAGTACCACAACCAATAAAACCCCAGCAGAATTACTGATGGGAAGGAAACTAAGGTCGCATCTAGACAGGTTGCACCCAAATTTCACACCAGAAACCCCCCCCCCCGACTCCTCCACTCGATGCAGGACCTTTGCAATAGGCAACTTAGTTTATGCAAAAAATTTTACCGGGGACCCATTATGGCTACCCGGACAAATTACACAAATAACAGGCCCCAAATCCTACCGCCTAACGGTAGACGACGGCAGGGAATGGAAGCGGCACATAGACCAGCTTCGCTCCCGAAACATAGAACGAAATGCAAACACACAACCACACATAGAAAAACACGACGAAATTCAAACCAAAGGGGGGGGGGGAAATGCGAGAAATCAATAAAGAACCGTTTAAATTAAACTCCAAAAACAATAACAATCAAAAAGAGCAAATAAAAGACTCACTGTTTGAAGAAAGTTGCAAGAAGAGCCCATCCGAAGGGGCCAGCCAGGCCAGCTCGACCTGCCCGGAGGAAACGGGAGGGAGCGGCAAAACCGCCGGCCTAAGAAACTCAGGCGGCAGTAAAATGGCTGACTCACCCTTCCAGACGGTTCCATGGAGAAGGACTGAGGACACAGCAACCCCATCCGAACCGGTCGAAGTCTCTGTTAGGGATAACATTGTTTACCCTAACTGGTTTAGGTGAAATCATAACTATGAATCATAGTTAGTGTATGTTAGAGTGTATGCAGCTTTAACTGTGAAATAGCAATTAAAGGAGTGGTTATGAAAACAATATAAAAGTAGCAAGACTACAGCTTGCTCGCACTCTCTCTGGCTTTGATGATCCCTAATTACTGCTTGGAATCAAGACTGCATTGCTCGAACGGGAGAGACAACAAAGGACTGATTTATAAGTGAACTGACATAGGATATTCTACATGGACTTTGCTAACTGAATACCCCTGAATGGACTGACTACATGGTAAATGATATTTGGACTGTTATTTGACTATGTCATAAACTTATACTGGAATAAAATATATTTTTGATAGCACAAGCGTATCTGTTATTTTTACTGTATGTTAATAAACATACAAGCTTAGCTCACTCATTTATCTGTGTGCCTATCTGACTAACGCTGCACATTCTGTTTAGCTTGTCTACCTAACCCTGGTTGGGGAACCCAGGCTTAACAGTCTCCAATGAAAATGAACCGCGCAAGTCCAGTCAAGTCAAGAGAAGCCCCACCTACCTGCGCAACTACGTCACCACATAGGACTGAACTAAGAGGGGAGGGGTGTTCTGTATAAAAATAGTAGACTCCAAATAACTCAGTCTGATTGGTTACTAAAAACAAATGGGGATAGGTTCAAAAGGAACCAATCCCTGAAGCCGCAAAAAAGGCAGCAATAACAAATGAGTGTCATTGGCTACAAGCCGGCAGACAGAAAAGTATAAAAGGGCTGTCGCGGCTTGAGCCAATGTTCCGTTTTGCAACTATACTTGAAATAAAGACTTTGTTGTTGGAACCCGGTCTACCTCGCGTTTTTTCCAGACGGAACAATATGAATGCAAATAGCTAATCCCAGAGAGTAAAAGAACAGGAAATTCATCCTATAATTTAAGCCTTTTGAATCAGGTATGTTTTCCAAATAATGTAATTCACCCAGGATTTTAAGTTGGTTTTTATTTACAATATTGTTGCTGAATAGGAATGGGTGATCCAACCAGATTCTTAATTATTAGAAAATGAGTTATCTATTTTGAGAATTGGCACTGGCATAATGTACTAATAGTATAATATTTTATATCCAATTTTTTTTAATTATCAGGGTTAGGTTAAATTTATGATATTCCCATTGTTCTATATCAATTATACCGTTTAAGTTCTCAGTCTATTTAATCATGCACTACTTAACTTATTTAATTTCTGTGTAATATTTCAGTATCAGCTTATAAACAAGCTCTGCAAAGTTTTCAGGTTTCTGTGTTACAAGTCATATTCAGTCCAAGTGTTGTGCCCTGTTTTGCAATTCCTTTTGAATTATAGTGCTTATTTGAAGATGACTGGTCATTATGAAGAGAGACTCTTAAAGGATTTCATCTTCATTTTATTAAGAATTACGTATTCATAATTCTGCATGAATTATTATCTCTCCACTGATTATATTTTTGTATATTCACCTTCATTAAATAAATATTTAACACTGAGGCAGGGGCAATGAATCTGGGCTCATTCTTTTTCTGTGTTTATTCCATATTTTTAATCTGTTTCTTTTGACTGAATAGTGCACTTTAGTTTTTGCATTTCTATTTCTATAAACTAAAGCTATTTATGCAAGCTGTCTGGAAGTCCTGCTCTCTCAACAAAAGTAACCCAGACATAAGATTATAAAATCCAGTCTATGGTGTAAGTTAGAAGCTGGCTTAGTCATTTTATACAAGATTTTGTATTACAAATAGAAAATTAAACTTGGTAAATATCCATTTTTACTGCTGCTGTTCTTTCCAGGACAATTTTAATATATGTTAAATAAATTTAATATAATTATAATTATATTTTTCTAAGTCTGGAAGTCATTATTCTTTTACAAATGTTCATTGTTTTTATTAAATAAGTTCCCAAGTATTTAATTGCTTTAACAGTAATACTGAATCCCATTTGCGGCAAATGTTGCTTTTCTTCTTTAGGGAATCTCCATTTCAGTGTTGTTCTTATTAATTAATTCAATATCCTTGTACCAAACCATATTGCATATTAATTCTAAAGAATCCCTTAGATGAATAATTGTAAGTGCAACTTCACCTGCATACAATATGTAGTTCTTAATTTTCCAATTTGTTTCCTGATTTTTTTTTTTTTTGTGATATCTTCCTCAAAAAAGCTGAAAGAAAAAGGAAGGAGAAAGGGAGTCCATTTTGCTTCTTGTTCTTTCTAAATGCCATGCCCCATGCAAGAAAATTTCTACAGTTCATCAGTATATTCAATATTATGGATATAAAAGGCCATTCAAAATTATCAAAGACATTTTCCACAATAAGAAAAATCATAACCATTTTCTTGTTTTCCTCATTTATATTATCAATAGCACTCAAAGTATATCTGATACTGTTCTTTATGTTCTTTTTTTAGAAACAAAATCCAATATGATTGGAATATACTGTATTATGTTAGTTAAAACAAGGAAGGAAGGAAGGAAGGAAGGAAGGAAGGAAGGAAGGAAGGAAGGAAGGAAGGAAGGAAGGAATACAACCTGCAAAGAACTTAAGCCAGCCCTGAATTGGGCATTTTGAGAATAATATCCATTGACTGAAAATCTCTAGAACTGCTGCTCTATGTGGGTGGGTCAGCTTTTTCAAACCAGGTGTCTTCCAGATCAGTGGTGGGATTCAAATATTTTTTACTACTGGTTCTGTGGGTGTGGCTTGGTGAGCATGGCAGGGGAAGGATACTGTAAAATCTCCAGTCAGAGGTGGTATTTGCTGGTTCTTCAAACTACTCAACGTTGCCATTACCGGTTCTCCAGAACTGGTCAGAACCTGCTGATGTGCTGAGGTACATCAGCAGAGGTACCTGCTGATGTACCTCTTTCCAGATGTGCTGGATTACAACACCTATTATCCATGCTATGTACAAAATACGAAGGTAGATCTTCATCATACGTAGCAAGTACCAGTAGGGAATGGCTAGGATTTCTAATCTGGGTAATATTTGATCCTGGTTTTTCATCAACTTGCAATTATTTTATCTACCATAACATTTACATTGTAGTTAAATCTACATTTGAAATTTTATTTTCTCTTAAAATACTTGTTTCTGTCATTTTTTAAAAAATGTATTTTGAAACTGCCCAGAAATGTGTTATTATTCATGTATAAGCTACTCAATAATTAAGAGTTTAGTTGCAACCAACTCTGGAAGTTATGAAGCAAATTAGTTGATAGCATGGTTTGCAAAGAATTATTTTAGCAATCTCGCTTTAGATGTACAAAATGGGGGTGGGGTGGGGTGGGTTTCAAAGAGCCTTTGCAGCCAACTATTTTGCAGTCCAATAAAACATACAATCATTACTAATTGGTGCAGAACTGAGCTATCTTCTTTGCAGTAGTGGCATCTTGCAGATATGTCAACAGTAGGAAATGTGATTGCTATAAGTATGTTGTTACTGGGAGTGTGACTCTTCCCAACTAGTTCATATCACTGTCAATCAGCTTCACTTTTAGCCTCTTATTCTGAGACACTGAAGAATAAAGTTCCTTGTTTGCAAAGTTGTCTGGAAAAAAACATTCATCTACTTCATCACTTTTTGTAATTCCAGTTATCTGGTCAAATCATAGATATGCCCAAAGAGCACTATTAAACAATGTGTTTTGGTCATTTTACAATATGACTCTAGTACTTTCCCAAAGTAATCATTTTCATATTTGTGTTTTTTTAACACACAATGAAGTGAATCTCTTCACTAAAAATCATTGCATTATTTACATAATGTCAAAAGAAAAAGAATGGGTTATAAACAACATATGTCTATGAGTTTAAGAATAACCCATGAGATTTTTGTTCCTATCATAACCTCAATAAATTGGAATCTCCATTCTGAAATGAGATTTATTTTATTTGTATCCTGCCTTTATTGTTTTTTTAGAAATAACTCAAGGCAGCTAACATATCTAACACACTTTTTTTCTCCTATTTTCCCCACAACAACTCTGCGAGGTGAGTTAGGTTGAGAGAGAGTAACTGGTCCAAGATGACCCAGTTGGCTTTCATGGTTAAAGTGGAATCAGAACTCTCAAGTCTCCCACTTTCTAGCTTGCTACCTTATTCTCTAGTCGAAACAGGATCAAATTAACTATCATAAACTGGAGATCATTACCACAAGCCACCTCACAGTCACAAGCCAGCTTGCAACCTTGACTGATTCCTTAGAGCTTTAAATATCCTTTAGAGTTAACTACAAGTTATTTCTTAATGGTGGATTTCCCACACTTAAAATCAATATTTTAGTGAAGTTGAATGTGAATATTTCAATGATTTCCTCAATGTATTGTTTCAGGTCCAAGATTCCTTGACTAGTATTTCCAGTTAACAGAGATTGGAAAAGAAAGCCTGAGAGAGCTGTAGTCACTCAAAGTAAAGGGTACTGGATTACATGGATTGAGTTATTCAAATGTAATTGAGAAAATGGTGCTAAAAAGATGGAGAACATGTCCTGGCCTACTAAGTTTTCCAAATTCAAAAAGGTCAGCTATAAGAAGTATATCCCAATCTTGTGTATTTCTGTGGTGTGCAGGCAGTGAGATAAGAATGCTATTGTGAAATAAACTTTTTTAAATCACTCCTTAACAATTTTAACAGGCTGCAGCAAGCATTCATAGAAATATTCATTATAATGCATTCCAAAGGTCAGTTTCCTAAAAACTACACATCTTGCAAAACCTTTAATTTATCTTCACCCAAACCTTTTCTAAGAAACAATAATATTTTAAGACATTAAATTGATTGTTCTTCTAAATCAGCAGATGAACATGAGCTTTTTTCATTGTCTTAAGGTGCCCCAACAAGACATGAATACATCAGATATATGTATTCATGCACAAATTTAAAATGGTATTTTTGTCATATCTAAATTGTTATAAAAAGTAATTTTCTATATCTATAATTTTCATACAAGTGAATTGTATGAAAGAGGTCCTAATGAACGAAATGAGACCATTTTTATATCGCAAGATACAGACATAGGTGGCTGCATCTGGATTAGAACCACCACAGAGAGTTTAGAATTGTTCTCACTTGCATCTGACAAATGTGACTATTTGTAGAAAAATAAGAGACACAATTCTAGGTTCCATCCTTTAGTTCAAAGGTTGCAAATCATCACAAGAGCTGTCTGAGGATTAATTCATTAGCCTGAAGGCCATAGTGCTGAAGACTTTTCATACATTGATCAAAGAGTCACCAGTGAATTGAAAATGAGTATCACAGCAATACATTTGATGTATTTATTTTAAAAACTCTTCTGTGAATCAGCTTTCTTTCTTTCTTTCTTTCTTTTTTCCATTTCTTTTTGGACATCTGTCTTACATTTTTCATTAACCAGGATAGAAACATAAAACCCTTGAACCTAATCATCTGAAACATGGCAGATTTATCCCCTCAGAAGAGTCAACTATGCTTGAATATTATTTTCAATTATGCCAAGAAATAAAATGTTATTGGCAGATCTCTCTGATGACCCCCCCCAAAAAAATCCATGTTTTGTCTTCAGTTTGGCACGTGTTGCAATCTCATGAGAGGCTATAATTGTGCAAATTTAGTTCAATTTCAGATTACTTTTAATAGAATGCGGGTTGAAAATTGATTAAATATATGCAGTGTCACACAGGAGAAAACAAAAGCAATTGCCATTTATTGTCTTTTTAATCATAATTAATGGAAAGCACAGCGATTTGAATCAAGTTAAGATTTGAGTCTAAGACCCACCTATTAAGTTCATCACAGGTGGAACAGAAACTAGAATCAACCCTCTTGGGATAGGGAGCAGTGCTTAAATCTATGTTTTCCAAACTTGGTAACTTTCAGATGTGCAGATTTCAACTCCCAGAAATGTTACTGATTTGGAATTCTGGAAGTTGAAGTCCATATGTTTTAAAGTTGCCAAGTTGAAAAACAATTGTTTAAATTATCCTGAGCTATACAAAAACATATGGAGTTTTCAAATATTTTTTCTCAATCACAGCTGCATTCAGGGTTGGCTGAAATAGACTTACAATGTTCCTGAAAAAGTTTGGTATAATGTAGGAGTTTAGGTGCTCGAGGTATTTAGGGCGATAGACTTCAACATCAAGCTGATTCCATGGTCAGTTCAGGTAATTTAGGCATTTCCCTAAACCAGCACAAAGCAACAGAAAGAAGTGGGCTCTAGGCTAAACCAACAATTGACCCTTCAATGTGTGATAAATGCACTGATATAAATCCCCAGCACCTCAGTCTGAGGGTAGAAAAGGAAAGAGACTCTATTTGTCTCTTTTCTTGAAAGAAAGCTGTTCTCCACTGTGGCTGGTTAGCAACAGAATTGTCCAGAAGTTCATACTGTATATTTTTATTTTCCTTTAATTTGGGTATGTAGTCAGAAGCAGCCCAGGAGACCATGGCATCATGGCAACTATAGACCTGTCCTGGATTATTAAAAGCCTGACTCACAGAAATAGTCACACATCACACCTGCTTTTGTACCAGGGTGGTAATCTGGAGTTAGGCAATATTAACTATTAAAACTTTGTCATGGTCAGATCACTATTTGTCAACTTTGAAGTCCTCTGTCATCTTTCCTCACTGCAAAAATGTTTCCAAGGGAAAATGAGGATATTTTTAAGGCTGTGATGCAAGGTTCTTTTGAGGCCATCGCCATTGCCTGGAATGAGGGCACAATGATGGTTAGAGATTGGATTGTGCCTGAATGGATTCTCTCATCTCTCCTTCGTTCTCAAAAGAACAATGAGAGATAAAATGACAAAAGAGAACCTTAGAGCATTGGAGGAAGAGGATGAACGAAATATGATTAGATACAGATAAAATCTTATTTAGGTTTACTGTGAGAAAATAATTGAAAGAAAACATGGTTCCTTTTCTGCTCTTATTTCATCTGTAGATAATCAGCTGGTAGCCCTATTTAAGATGATTCAATCCCTCTGGTGAAGGAAGATGCCAAGGAAATGTCTACCAGTGCTGTGCAAAGACATCTATTGCATAAAGTCCTTTGTAACCATTTAGAGCTAGACTTTGCGGTTTCTTTGGAGTTAACTGAAGCATGGTCTGACTTGGTTAATTGAGAATAGCTCAAACCTGTGAGTACCAAGGAAGTGAACAGACTCTTTGGATCTGTGGGTACAATTATAGCCATGTCCCCCCAAGTTGCTCAAAGTAACCCAAAGTAACACCACATGGTTAGATCCAGGCAGTGGTAAATCCCTCCTTGAGAGACTGGGTAGCATGTGCTAGGTCATAAAGAAGCAATGTTCCATCTCATCCTGAAGAAACCACTGCTGGATCCCTACGACCAGAAGACTGAAAAAGACAGTTTTTGGTCAGTCTCTATCAGTCCCAATAGACAAACCAGACCAGGAAATCGTTGTTACAGGAAGGTTAAAACTACTTCTATTGAGATTGACTATGATTACAGATCTTGCAAGTCTACACTTTCTCCTTATTATTCAGTGGATTAGGTAGCTATCTGCCTGAGTTGTTTCTGAAAGGTATTTCATTCTGGACTTTAAAAATGTTTAACCAGACCCTAACCTTACCATTAACCCTCATCCTTTTTATCTCAGTAACAGTTCCTGCATATCTTTGTCAACATAATCTTTTTTAATCTCTACAGAGACCAAAACCTTCCATTTTTATGAAAGATTATTGAGAAAATGGTTAGGACTATTTCAGAGAATACTAGTAAAAATATTGCAGGTATCTTGATTCTTTTCAATTGGATTTCAGACTGGGATCGGTCTTCATGCAAAAAGAAACTATAGCTCAGCCTACCAAAACATAACTGTAAAATACAGACCAGAAATAAAAGTAAAAATAAGCAAAAAAAATAGTAAAAGAACACACCTGTCTGATCTTGATGAACACAAATCACCAGAGCCTGATGGATTACATCTCATAGTTTTAAAGGAGCTGGCAGAAATCATCTCAGAACTACTGCACCATATCTTTCAAAAAGCCTGGAGCACCGGGGTACTACCAGAAGACTGAAAAAAAACTGATGTAGTTCCCATTTTCAAAAAGGGAAAAAACAGACCCAGGAAACTATAGACCAATCAGCCTAACATCAATACCCAGGAAGATACTGGAAAAAATAATAAAAAAGCAGAACTGCCAACATCTAAAAACAAGTAAAATAATAACTAGCAGTCAGCATGGATTTGTTAAAAACAGGTCATGTAAAGCCAATCTTATTTCATTCTTCAACATGACTAAATTTCTAGACCAGCAAAATGCCGTGTACATCATATACAGTATTTAGATTTCAGCAAGGCATTCGACAAAGTAGATCACAATCTACTTCTTGGTAAGCTAGAAAAAAGTGGAATAGATAGCACCACCGCTAGATGGACTCACAACTGGCTGACAAACTGTACTCAATGAGTAGTCCTTAATGGGTCTAAGTCTACATGGAGGGAAGTAAGCAGTGGGATGCCACAAGGTCCTGTCTTAGCCCCAGTACTCATCAATATCTTCATTAATGACTTAGATGAGGGAATAGAAGATACTGAATAAATTTGCAGATGATACTAAGCTGACAGGAATAGCTAACACCCAGGAAGATAGGCTCAAGATCCAGATGGATCTTGACAGACTAGAATACTGGGCCATATTTAACAAAATGAAATTCAATGTAGAGAAAAATAAAGTCCTACACTTAGGCAAGAAAAACCAAAAGTACACATACAGACTGGTGAAACCAGGCTCAATAGCAGTAACTGTGAAAGGGATCTTGGAGTCTTAGTGGACAATCAGCTAAATATAAGCCAGCAGTGTGTAACAGAAGCCAAAAAAGCTAAGGCAATCCTAAACTGCATTAACAGAGGGATACAATCAAGATCAAGTGAGGTACTAATACCACTCTATAAAGCCTTAGTAAGACTACACCTAGACTACTGAATCCAGTTTTGGTCACCACATTATAGAAAAGATATTGAGACTAGAGAAAAGTACAAAGAGCAACCAGGATGATTAGGGAGCTAGAAACTAAAGCACATGAAGAATGGTTACAGGAACTGGGCATGGCTAATCTGGTGAAGAGAAGGACCAGGGAAGACATGATAGCAGTGTTCCAATATTTGAGGGGCTGCCACAGAGAGGAAGGGGTCAAACTATTTTCTAAAGCACCTGGAGTGCTTTAGAAACACTCTAAATGACAAGGAATAATGGATGGAAACTGAACAAGGAGAGATTTAACCTGGAAATAAGGAGCAACTTTCTGACAGTGAGAACAATCAACCAATGGAACAGTTTGCCCTCAGAAGTTGTGTGAGCATCATGATTTGAGACTTTCAAAAAGAGATTGGACTGCCATTTATCAGAAATGGTATAGGATCTCCAGCTTGGGCAGGGGGTTGGACTAGATGACCTACAAGGTCCCTTCCAACTCTGATTATCTGTTATCTGGGATATAGCACTATGATGGTTTAGATTCAGGAGTGGGATTCTACCGGTTCAGACCAGTTCTATACAACCGGTTGTTACAATTCTGCAGTTTGGAGAACCAGCAAATTGTGCCACTGGCTGGTTCCGCCCTTCCCCACCCACCCCTCCCCACCCAGTCACTCCTTATCTTGCATACAGACCATTCAACTTGCCTGCATTGTGCCTTTGTCTGCGTTGTGCCTTTGGGTAAGTTGCTATTTTTCCTTTTTTTTCCCAATGATCAGCTGTTCCGACTGTCAGCTGTGCCACATGATTTAGATTAGCTAGAAAATAAGAAATTGTCATATTTCTTGCTTTCTAGCTAATCTAAATCACTGTTGTACTGCTTCACCTAAACCCAGGAGGCTTCCGTGAGGCCCAGTCAGGGGTGGTATTCAGGGGTTTGGGGGGGGGGGGGGGGGGAGTGGCCTGAGAGCAGAGTTGAACCTTCCTTAGGACTGAAGCTTCTATTTTTCAGTGCAGACTCAGCAGCAGATTGCAGAAATGTAGACCTGTGAGTGACTCTGTGATTCTGCAAGCAACTCAATTTGCCTGCCTGCTTTGCTTGATTTTGGGTAAAAGTTGCTCTTTTTTCATTAAAAATTCAATATTTACATACATGGTGTGTTGTGAGTTCATTTTGAAAGTTTGCTTGCTATCAAATTTTATAAGCCGATTCCAGAAAGGTAGATCTATGTGTGACTTTGTGATTCTGTGAGCAACTCAATTTGCCTACATGCTTTGCCTGATTTTGGGTGAAAGTTGCTCTTTTTTATTCAAAAAAAATCAATATTTTCATAAATATTTACATAGAAGTCATGCCCTGTCAGCAAGTCACACCCACCCAGTCACATGACCACCAAGCCACACCCACAAAATAGCCCACAGAACCGGTTGTTAAGAAATTTGAACACCATCCCTGTTTAGACCTTGTAAGAACATTGTAAATGTTCTCTGGTGGAATCAAGATGAAGCTGGAGCATCCCTCTTGGCCTTCCTTGACCTCAGCAGCCCTAAGATTCTTCTGAATATCTCCAGCATAGGAGATACAAAGCTAAATAATCTGTTGTTTTTGATTATTGTGATATCTACACACACTCACTCCTAGCATGTTTTAAGTAAATAAGCAAGTTTTTACACTAGAGTTCCTTCTATATTGGTAGCAGATCTATTATCCTGCGAACAGCTCCAATCATTAGATTCTACCCATTTTTCTACTGGAGGTTCTCTTGACATGGTCTGTCGGTTGAACAGCTCCATATTTTTCATATCCTTTGTCGCTGAATTTTTCTACATGCTACTTAAAAGGGGATATTTATATTCTTTCTTTCTCTGTCCTTTTTAAATAAAGTTTGATTTTATCTATCTCTTGTGACATTAGTCAAGGGTCTCAACAGTAAAGGCCCAGGAGATAGCCAAACAATATTTCTTTGTAGATTTTTCACCTGCTTTTCTTACAGACTAAGCAAAAGGGGGCGTCTTGCTCACAAGCAATGATTATTTAATAATCTAAAAATTCTGGGCAGTGAACAACAATTTAATGTATAATATCAACACAAATAATATAGCAACAGCAACTACTGCTACCTTTGATGATTCACCAAATCACTCTGATATCTAGAAGATCATTCTTGAGAAGGTATATTAATTGGTCCATCTCCCATTTATTTTACAACTAGCCAATAACCCAGCATTGCCCAGGTACTTATTTATCCCAATCCTATATTAGAAAAGAAAATCCTGTAGTTGGGACTCATGCTGTTGTACTATCTCTCGCGCAGCATCGCAAGTCTTCTATTCCTTCCTTGGGAGTTTCTTGTCTATGCTGGTGTTTCAATTTTGTAGCGTTTGATTGCATTTGGCCAATCACCTGACATTTCCTTGGAGGGCTGAGAGGGAATCCCCTTGTGGAGTACTGTGAAGCTGTTATCATGGCAAGTCCACTGTGCTGTACAGTAGAAACCATTTTAAGGCACACACACACACACCGAGGGCTGTTAGGGGTCTTACCCTCACAGTATTTGTTTCCAGAGGGTAAGTCATCTATGTACCAAGTCTGGTTGAAATTGCTCGAGGCGTTCCAGAGTTATGCTGCAAATTTTTATATATATAGAAAAGAGCAAGGACCTTCAACAGAAGTCTGTGCCAGATGAGCAGATTCTGTTCTGGAAACACTGGGAAAACTGTGTGTAGGGAGATGTTCAGAGATGAATATTAACATGAAAGAAATGATCTCATTGTGAAGCTTATCATTCTAGGGAAAAAAAACTGTGTTACCATCTCTTGCGCTGCAGACTTAAGCTGTTTGTTCACTCACCTCATTCCACAGAAATATTTATACAGTAATCAAAATATCTTTGTTTTCCTTTTTTTTTAAAGGAGTTTGGGTTTTAAAGTATTTAATGGAGTTCACAGATTTTTTTTTCAGGATAGAGTTTTGCAGATGTATTAAGTAGAAGAGGCAAGATGCATGTTTTAAATTTGGATTGGGAGCCACCCAGAGCTTGCTATAAGATGGGTCACTATGTAAATATTTTAAATACATAAAATATTTGCTGAACAACCCAACAGTTCCAAAAAGATTCCCTCTTATAAAAAGCAGGAAGGATGGAGTGGTGGGTGGGGGGACTTTATTGAGCTTATTTTGAAACACTATAGTGCTTTAGTGCAATTTATACAAAATTATAATGACATGTTAACAATGTGCTCTCTTTTAACATTCCTGCCCTAAGATTTTCAGCTGCATTCGTGAGTTGCATTTGTATTTTTTCACACTTATCAAACATTTAAAAAAAAAAAACCTAGAATTATACACAAGTGAAAACAAGAAATTGTAAAATCCAACTTAGGGTATAGGATAAGGTTATTGTGGCCACGATTAATATGCAAATGAGTCTTCCTTTGTAGATCAATCACATTACTAGACATCTTCTAAATTCAATAAAAGGAGCAGTGTTTACTTCTTGTTTTTCAACTTTTTTTTCTATCAATACATGTGAACTCTGGAAAGGCAAACACAATGCCTATTCAGTCTTGTGAATTAGGGTTCCACAAGCTTTTTAATCAAGGCACAAATTATGTATGTTTAATATTTATTTGACTATTTTTCCAAGGAAACGGTAGCCATGTTATTAATTGAATTGTTCTTGTTTTTGTAAAAGATAACGATACTTTATTTTGCTGGTCTATGAGATTATCAAAGTGTGCTCAGAACTAATTAATTATTGTGCAATGTGTTGATTCATTAACTGCCTTTAACATTTTATCATTTATTTATCTGTAGCAGTGTGTGAGTGCATAAAGATGTCCCAAACAATTCTTATCTTGTTTTTTTTTATAATGTCCACATTGCAACTTTATTATTTCTCCTTTACTTAACTACATTATATTCTGTGAAACAAATTCACTGCATTGTTATTTTTGTACTTTAGATTTAATCTTGGATAACTAAGAAATACTGTTTAGCAGTGGGATATTACAATGCAAAGAAGCAATAGCTTTGGGACCAAATACGTAGACCACATAGCGGCCTTGTTTTTTTAATGACTTATTTCATGTGTACATTTTTATGATTCACTTGTTAATTGTGATTTGGAGTGATGAGGAAAGGAAAAGGACAGTAACATGGAAAATTTTAGTGCTTTTTCCTATCTCCGGTGCTTTGTTTTTGATGCAGCATCAATGCCATTGTTGATCAAGAACTGTATACTTTTCCAAATACAAACAATGATGTGCTCCCACATCACCCTTTACCTGCCTTTCCTTGAGACAGACTTCAAAGCTTCTTCTATGGTATTTAGATGCCTTCAGTGATGTTATAACTTGTAATTAGATAAAAGTCTTTCTGAGTCATGTCATATTGCTAAAATATTTCCCTTAAGAAACTTCCCTACCTTCCCACTGTGCTATTCTCTCAGCAAAGACAATTTAAGCTTTTTTACCTTCCTATATTTTAAACATGTATGTGTTGTGTATAGAAATTAGAATACTCCAAATACCTAAATCTGATTGGCCGAGCAGGCCACTATGGGATTGGATAGTAAAGTACCATTGCAATTGGCCCGCCTGACAGTGGGAAATCTTAAAGAACTGTCATTGGCTGCAAGCCGCAAGCAGCCACTATAAAAAGGGCTGCTGTGGCTTCGGCAAATGTTCTGTTACAAGTCACTGAGTTGTTTAAATAAAAAACTGTTTGTTAGAACACCGGTCTCGCATACCTTTCTTCCCAGAACAGAACATTGGCGACCAGGATGGGATTGTCGTAGAAGAGCGAGACCAAAGCATGCAGCAACAAGAACCGAGCAACAAAATGGCCAATAACAATGCGCCACCCACACTGTTCAACCCAGCCGAAGAAGATTGGGAATCATACACTGACCGCTTCCTAATGTTCCTAGAAAGCAATGAGCTACAAGAAATAACCGACCAGAGGAAGAGAGCCGTATTCCTCATGCACTGTGGCCCTGCCGTCTTCAAAATGGCCAAGGCGTTAGCCAAACCACGGGACGTAAAACAAATGGCATGGCCAGAATTAAACTGAATTCTATGAGCCCATTACGCGCCTGTAGTCTCCAATCTTATTAAAAGGCACCAATTCTATAAGCGAGATCAACAAGAAAATGAGAGCATCGGAGATTTCGTAGCAGCCCTAAGAGATATCGGAGGAGCCTACGAGTTTCTCAACATGGACGAAGCCATGAGAGACCACGTGGTCCTCGGGTTGAAGAACGCTACGCTCCAAAGCAAGCCACTAAACAGACCAAATATCACAGTGGCTGAGGCCATCACAGAAGCCACCGCCGCTAAAGCAGCCAAGAAATCTGCAGCCACCATGCGCCAAATGAACTCAACAAATCCAGAACCACAGAACCAAACTCGAGAAAAGAAAGTGGAAACACAAAAACAACCCACCGTGACTGCCCACCATGAAGACCTCGACTCCCCGAGTGACACCGATGATGACAATGAAGACCTACATAGGCTTCAGTCGGAAAGAAAATGGTGGGAAAAAAGAGGACGGAAGTGAGAATTCCAGTGTGCTGGATGTGGAGGGGACCACCCACGCTCTGAATGCAGATTCCTGGATGCTATTTGCAGATTTTGTGAGAAACGGGGGCACATTGCAAGGGTCTGCTGGAACAAAAAGAGCTATAGTCCAAAAAGATGTGGCAGCACACACACACACACCAGAAACAGAGATAGACAAGCCAGAAGCCGATGGAGCTGAGAGAACAGAAGCCGGTGAATGAACGACAGAGAAGAAACACACCAAACAATAATCATAGGAAATGCCAGGGCAGCAAATGCAAAAAAGGTCCAAATAAACGTAAAAATCAAAGGAAATCCCTGTGAAATGGAAGTAGACTCTGGATCATACCTTTCAATGGTATCATGGAACACCATCAGAAATCTGATACCAGACATCAAGGAAAGAGAACTGGAACAGCAAAGCCTAATACTCAAAGATTACCAGGGAAACCGAATCCCGGTAGTGGGTCTTGGACATTTCCTAATAGAATTCAAAAATCACGCTGAAGTACTTCCTCTGACAATCGTGACCGTGATCGCCCTAGCCTGCTGGGAATTGAATGGTTCGTACCCCTGGGAATTGGAGTGACAGGAATCAACAGCACTGCCAAGACCGATTGGGAGGAGAGTCTGCTGAAACAGTTCCGGGATGTATTCGACAGGACCCTAGGCAAGTACAAGGGGACCCCTATAGCATTCAGCATAGACCCTAAGATAGCTCCCATCAGGCTCAAAGCCAGACGCGTTCCCTTTGCCTTAAAGCCGAAAATAGATGAGCAGCTTAACAAACTCATCGCAAAAGGGGTGTTAGAGCCAATCGACCATGCCAGGTGGGAAACTCCCATCATGATTCCTGTCAAACCAGATGGGTCAGTACGCATCTGTGGTGATTATAAGGCCACCCTCAACCATGCACTCCAGCAAAGCGCGTATCCTGTTCCAGTAGTTCAACATCTGTTGCATTCATAAGGGGAGGAAAATTTTTTGCGAAACTTGATCTCGCACAAGCATATCAACAGCTGCTGGTTGACCCCGAAACTGCAGAAGCACAGACTATAGTCACGCGCAGAGGGGCATTCAAATGCAACAGACTTCAATTTGGTGTTAGTGTTGCCCAGGCATTTTCCAAAGCCTAATGGAGTGCCTTCTAAATGGACTAAAAGGGGTCATTCCCTATTTTGACGACGTATTAGTATCAGCAAAAAACAAACACCAATTAGAAGATAGACTGAGAGAAGTCTTGCAAAGATTCAGGAAAACAGGGCTTAAAGTCAAAAGAGAAAAATGTCAACTAGCCACCAATCAAGTCGAATTCTTAGGCTACCTTATAGATGAGAAAGGGATACACCCCACTGAAAAGAAAAGAAAAGCAATTAAAGACGCACCCAGACCTAAGAACAAAACAGACTTACAGGTGTTCTTAGGTCTCATTAACTTCTACAATGTCTTTTTGCCCCAAAAGGCAACCGTAGCAGAGCCATTGCATCGGCTATTAGATAAAAACTGTCTGGAATTGGGGCCACCGAGAACAAACAGCATTCCAAAACATTAAGGACTTATTAACATCTAAAACCGTTTTAATACAATACAGCAACACCCTGCCACTGACGGTCACCTGTGATGCATTGCCTTTTGGAATCGACGCCCTACTGAGCTACAAGCTACCAGACGGCAGAGAAGCTCCAATCGCCTCCAATTCCAAAACGCTGTCAAAATCTGAAAGGAACTACAGCCAACTTGATTGAGAAGCCCTCGCCATCATAGCAGGCGTCAAAGATTCCACGAATACCTATATGGCAGGACATTTTCTATTATCACGGACCACAAACCCCTGTTAGGAATTCTGGCAGGAAACAAACCAACCCCGAACATCCTATCGCCAAGAATGATGAGATGGTCAGAATTCCTCGCTGCATACAATTACACACTCATCCATTGCCCAGGAAAAACTATCACCCATGTGACTGCTTTAAGCTGTTCCCTGCTGCCCGACAAGGAAGGCGACCCAGCTCCCACCAACCCCTCTCTTCAGATTGAGACATGGCCGAATCTGTCACTAACCGCAGCAGACGTCGCTAAAGCTACCGCGAAAGATCCACTGACAGCTCAAATTCTGCATTGGGTAGGTAAGGGCTGGCCGGATGAGGATAGAGGCGAGACCTTTTCGCACCCGCCAGACTGAACTGTCACTGGAAAAGGGTTGTATACTGTGGGGGGACAGGGTGATAATTCC
>BLBF01000002.1:90131235-90136235 GCA_015471245.1 Laticauda colubrina | reverse complement strand
TAAAGTACCAAGCTCTAAAGTATTGAGATACAAAAAAAATGACTAATTAGGGAGCACGGGCAGATGAGTACAGAATTATTAACTTGACTAAATGCTGTATCAAATTCTAATTGAATTACTGTAAAGTACATGAGGAAATCAAGGTTAAAAGAAACACACACAAAATATATATTTTGGTATAAAAATACAGTTTTCCCACTACAAGTAGTAGCTTATTATGTCTTTCAAGGTGGATGGAGAAGGCAGGTGGCAAGCAAAGATTTGATCATACAGATCAAAGGTGAAGAATAACTGTGGCCCTTTTATGTCTTGTGGACTTCAACTCCCAGAATTCCTGAGCCCACCACAATATAGATGGAACAGCAATGTAATACTGTTACTGGTACACTAATATCTAAAAGCAGTTTTTTAAAAAAAGAAAAAGAAAAGAAATTGTGTCTTACTCACCTTCAGGCTGCATAGCTTTCAATAGCTTTCAGAAGCTGCAGCTGGTTCAGAATGCAATAGCACAAGGGTTAATTTCATGATGAGTCCATATAATACCTCTGTTCCACAGGCTGCACTAATGGACGCCATTCAATTGTTTGTTACCTACATGATATTCGGGCAGGACACTCTTGGAAATATCATAATCTGATATTGGTGATCATCTCACCAAAATTGCAGGATTGGCCTAGTTCAAGTTCCTTGCATCAAGAAATAGCATCTTCTGGAACATAAGGGTTGCGCCTTCTCTGTGGCAGCACCTTCCTCTGGAACAGCATTGTCTTTTCATCCCTCAAGAGATCTGTCTGATCTTGATCTTTCTGGTCCTTTCTAGGGCATTAAAGACCTGAATGTTTCCTCATGCCCGGGGCTGAAAGATTAAGCCAGTCTATAAGTAGATTCATTGCTTGATCCATATGGATTAATATTCTTAGGCCTGGGCCTACATAATATTAATTATTGTTGTTTCTGTTACTATTTGTTGTTGTTGTTGTTGTTGCTGGATTTAGTCATCTAAACTCACTGAGGTAAAATGGGCAGCTATCTAAATTCTTAAATAAAATAAAAATTAAAACATTGGTGAATTTGTAAACCTACATTTAAATCCTGTTCAGTTGTGAAATCGCCAGCAGACCTTAAGGATTTCTGACTCCTGTTCTATACCCAAGTGCAACATGATTCAGTAAAAGGAACAACTGGTCTTGGCAGGATTTCTCAGGGCAACCTTGCTCATGTTTACTTTCAGTAAAGTTCTCAGAAAAGAAACCTGGTTTCCACAAACCCATATGTTAATTAGAGATGGAAAAAATTTCAATGACTTTTACCATCTTGTATTCTCTACAGCAGATTTACCTATTCTTATAGTGCTGGTCCAAATTCTGTTTCACTTGAGATGCTTGTTAATTGCAATTGGCTTAATTGTTCACCAGTTTCCAGGGGGAAAGCATTGGCATCTCTTTAAGCAGTGTGAGAGCATCATATTAAAGTTTTGAAGAATTGTTGACATAACAACCTGAGCATCCTAAATGAATCCAGCAATAATGTATTGACTTTTTAATGGCATCAAATATGCATGTGGTTCAGATCAGAAATACAATCCTAATTTAAAAAGAAATGGCATTACAATTAACTAAATAAGTATTTGACTTAAACCATTATGTTAAAATGCAAAAGTGTTACATCTCTGAGAAGATAAGAAAAAAAAAGGATGAAATATTTCAAATAGTATTGACCACTTAATGTTAACTGGAAAACTTGTTTGTAATATTTCTTTTACATTTCCTGTTGAAAATCAAATTCTACTTCAGAAATAAACAGGATTTCCTGCTATAATCTGAGAAATTCACTGTCTTCTGAGATAACCCTTCATAACAATTGCTTTGGGTAATCAAAAATCAGTTCACAGTTGATAAAATATCATTCTTTCTTGGAAATCTTTGAAATAATTATTTGAAAAGGCAATTTGAAAAGTCCTCAAATTATAACAGTTTGTTTAGTGACCATTCAAAGTTACAGTGACACTGGAAAATGTGACTTATGACTGTCTTTCAAAATTACAACAGCATCCCCATGATCCTGTGATCAATATTCAGATGCTTGTCAATTGGTTCATATTTATGTCACCTGGTTTATATTTATGAACATTGCTGTGTCCCAAGGTCAGGTGATCATCTTCCCTTAACAACTGGGTTACTGACTCATCAACTACAGTGATTCACGTAACAACTGTGGCAAGAAAGGTCTTATAATGAGGCAAAACTCACTTAACAAATACCTCATTTAACAACAGAAATTTGGGGCTTAATTGTGGTCATAAGTCAAGAACTGCCTTTATTTTCAAATCAAGGCTAATTCCAGTTAATTTGACATATTATTATTTAATAAATTGGTATTTTTTCTGTATTATTCTCTGTGGTTTCCCTAGGATTAATTAGGACAGCACTAATGAATATGGACAGAGAAGCAAAAGAATATTATGAAGTTATTATCCAAGCCAAAGACATGGGTGGACAGCTGGGAGGATTAGCCGGGACAACCACAGTCAATATTTCTCTCTCTGATGTTAATGATAATCCACCCAGATTTCCACAGAGTAAGTAGCGTCCATGGTTTGTGTTTTGTTGTCCTCCAGCTTCTCAAGGGATCTCTCAGTTTGAAGGCAGGCTTCAGCTGATACGTTATTATTTGCTTGCTATTCAATAAGCATTGACTATAATATGAAAGTGATTTTATTTATTTTGCATAATAAAGTCTGGTTTGTATTTATTTTATATGTATCATTATGTGAGGCACGTCAAAAGTAACAGCAAGATAAATCCCTGCACTGAAAGCTTACAGTGTAAAGTATAAGACAAAGAAGACAAAGGTGGGAAAGATAGATATATACAAAGATAATGATCCTGAAAAGGAAAATATGTCATAAAACATATTTATTCTTGTAAAATTATCACAACCACTGAAAAGAGTTCAGCATCTGAAGTGCTGAAAAAGAGTTTAGCCATAGCTTGAAACAACATGGAAGCCTCTTGCTCTTTTTAAGATATTTACTTTCCAAATATCTGTGTGAAATATTTTGATCTGCCATTATGTGAAATTGTGCATATTTTTCTAGGAAAGGGAGGTGGCATGATACAGAAGAAATGTGGGGAAAATAGAAGGAATTGTATATGCATCCTGGGTGATGCAAAAAAAATGATGATAGATATGACAACGAGGAATTAGGGAGAGAAGAAAAAGAAAGCAATGAAGGAAGTTATTTTTGGAGGAGTGCAACTTGCCATAGCAATAGCACTTAGACCATTTTACAGTGCTTTATAACTCTCTCTAAGCAGTTTACAGAGTCAGCATAATGTCCCCAGCAATCTGGGTCCTCATTTTATCAATCTCGGAAGGATGGAATGCAGTGTCAACCTTGAGCTGATCAGAATCGAACTGCTAAACTTCTGGCAGTCGACAATCAGCAGAATTAGCCTGCAATACTGCATTCTAACAACTGTGCCTCCACAGCTTCTTATGTCAAACCAGAGGTTAAAGGAATCATGGGACTGAAGGCACCACGAAAAGGTTGTGACCCTGAAAATTAATAAATTAAAAATCCATGGTGTAATTTCAATTGTATTAATAGAAGAAAGGATCAGGGTTTTAAGAAGATAGTATTATAAATGACTGAGAGTTAAATAAAACAAAAGTGCTGAAAATATTCTGAAGAAATTGTTCTTATGATTGTTATTGTTGTTCAGATGATCACTTCTTTGGTTTCTATTTACTATTTGGCCTGGATCAGTTAGGATAGGTCAGCTCATTATTACTATTACCTTTACTGTCAAAGTACAACATGCGTACAATGAGATTGGCTTTTTTTAAATTTTTTTATTTTTATCCTCCTCTTAATATCATCTGTGCCAGAAGAAGAATTAACTCCACCAGCAAAGCAGCCACTCCCGTGGTGACAAGTCTGCCCAAGCAGTCCCAGGACAGTCTCAGATATTCAGTCTATGCTGAATACCTGGCGCTGAGCCTAGTAAATCTTATATATGTGCATCTGAAAGACAGACAGTGAAAACATTTCTGTTTAGGCAGCTTTGTCTTTTGGCCTAGACTCTAAATATGGCTTGATTATTGTCACAGGCATCCTTAGATGTTTTCCACCTGCCCAGACGAAGCTAATCCTACCATTGTGGCAAGAAACAGCATCAAAGCCCAGCACAGTACAGGGTTCCCAGGACCTATTTTAACCAATTTTCAAGGTTGTCCTAAGAAAAGGTAAAATGATAGGACTGTAAGTTAAAACATTTTGTGAAAGAAAATAGCAACCAATTACTTCCATACTGTTGTCAAAAAAAGCCATCCAGATGTTTCTGTCAAGCAGTCAAGCAGGAGACAGACCTGTGTGTGTGAATGATTATACAATTGCAAACAAAAAATTTTTTTCATCTCATTTATTTACCACTGTTTCTCCCTGCTGTTGCAGCCCCATGGCTTATGATAATAACTTTATCTAAGTTTTGTGGCAATCATTGTCTTTTTCTTATTTATTTCTCCAGAACATTATCAGATGAGCATACTGGAATCTGCTCCCATCAGTTCCACTGTGGGCCATGTTCTTGCTAAAGACTTGGACGAAGGTATTAACGCTGAGATGAAATACAGCTTTGTGGATGGGGATGGACTGGACGTCTTTGATATTACCACTGATCTTAATTACCAAGCTGGCATCATCACTGTGAGAAAGGTAATCAATTTCTCAAAAGTGTGCAAACACTTCTGAATGCAGCACTGTCTGAATATACGTGGCAAATCTGTTCTGGCTAGCTATTTGATTTACTGAAGGACTGAAACAAAAACACACCATTTCAAGAAATATTTTTTTTTCCATCTTTTGGATTAAGTGCTGATAAAGTGAGGCATTCTGCATACAGGATATCAATTTGCCAAGGGACAAACAAATTGCTTTTCTTTTCTTTCTTTCTCCTCCTCCTCCTCCTCCTCCTCCTCCTCCTCCTCCTCCTCCTCCT
>BLBF01000002.1:90116400-90131225 GCA_015471245.1 Laticauda colubrina | reverse complement strand
CTCCTCCTCCTCCTCCTCCTCCTCCTCCTCCTCCTCCTCCTCCTCCTTCTTCCTCTTCTTCTTCTTCTTCTTCTTCTGTAAGCTTAAGAAAGGATCTGTCCATTACCATTTTATTTTATCCACAGTCTAAGTGAAGGATTAGTTTGAAAGGTAGTGGCCTATCCATGAACATTAGAAAGCATTCCAGGCCAAACTTCACTAGCTCTTGTCCAGAAAGGACATGATTAGCATCAGAAGGAATAATTAGCATCATCAGGTCTTCCCTCCCGATATGACTGTGACTGTGGTTTGTGTTCTGTATGGAACTTGGTAGATTCCAAGTCCCTCATTCTGATTGGCTGAAAAGGCCATTTATGGATTGGTTCGCTAGGAACCAATCCGGGAAGCCGCCAACCAGCGGGAAGAATTAAACAAGTGTCATTGGCCACAAGCCAGCAGGCAAGCCACTATATAAAGGGCTGCCGCGGCTTGGGCTATGTTTCATATCTTTTGCCTAGTGGTTTGAAATAAAGACTTATGGTTTGGAACCTGGTCTCACGCGCTTCTTTCCGGATGGAACACTGGCGACGAAGGTGGGATCGTCATAGAAGCAGAGACCAAAGCACGCGGCATTCTGAACCGAGCGAGAGAGATGGCCAGTAACAACGCACTGCTTGCACCATTCAATCCTGATGAGGAGGATTGGGAATCGTATATTGATCGCTTTCTTATGTTCTTAGAAAGCAACGAGATGGAAGAAATCTCAGACCAAAGGAAGAGGGCTGTCTTCCTTACACACTGTGGACCGGCCATATTCAAAATGGTGAAGGCGCTGGCGAAACCCAGAGATGTCAAGCAGATGACCTGGTCTGACCTGAACCGATTGCTCCGAGCACACTACGCACCGGTGGTCTCGAATTTAATCCAAAGGCACAAGTTCTACAAGAGGGACCAGAAGGAAGATGAAACCATAGCAGATTTTGTGGCAGCCTTGAGACACATCGGAGGAGCCTGTGAGTTCCAAAACATGGACGAGGCAATGAGAGACCGCGTAGCCCTCGGCCTCAAAGACTCTACCCTTCAGAGCAAACTACTGAATAAGTCGAATATAACCATGTGGCAAATGAACGCAGTTCCAGACTTGCCAACCCAAACCAAGGAGAAGAAGGCAGAGGGAGGAAAGAAACAGCCCACAGCGACAACCCACCACAAGGACATCGAAACCCAGAGTGACACCGAAGACAATGACAAAGGTGTCCATACACTCTATTCAGATAGAAAATGGCACAAAAAGAGGAGGAATCGACGGGAAATTCAGTGTGCGGGCTGCGGAGGCAATCACCCGCAGTTTAAGTGCAGGTTCCTCGACGCAATATGCCGGGCTTGTAATAAAAGGGGGCACATCGAAAGGGTCTGCTGCAACAAAAAGAGCTATAGTCCAAAAAGACACGGCAGCACACATACACACACACCAGACACGATGACAGACAAGCCAGCAACAGATGGAACCACAATAAGAGAACCGGTGACAGGGAAGAAATGCATCAGACAGTCACCATCGACAATGCCAGGGCGGAAAACGGAAAGAAGGTTCAGATAGAAGTGAGCATCGAGGGGAGACCCTGCGAGATGGAAGTCGACTCAGGGTCATTCCTATCGATGGTATCCTGGAATACCATCCGGCACCTAATTCCAAACATTTAGCAGAGAGAACTGAAGAAACAAAAACTAGTGCTAAAAGACTATCAGGGAAATCGAATCCCAGTAGTTGGCCTTGGACATTTTTTAGTTGAATTTAAACACCACGCCGAAGTCTTGCCTCTGACTATTGTTGACCACGACCGCCCTAGCCTGTTAAGGCCCAGTCCCACTGGCCGACGGACGCAAAATGTATGCATAAGGGACACAGCGGATGAGCAAAATTTTGGGGGTGGCTCCATCCATTGCCATCCGCTCCAAAAAGTGGCGAAAATTTGCATAAACAGAATGGAAAAGAACAGAAAAGAACAGACATGGGTAGAATGTAGCGGGGATGTTAAACAGATGTTCATAGGAAGCCTAGCGGATGGAAGTGGATGACACCTCCGAAGGGGTTCCGGAGGAGAATTTTGAAGCGGACACATAGCAGATGAAGCGGATGCATCACGTACACCTAAAAGAAAGAAAGGGGATGCCATGCGGATGTATGTTGGATGCAAACCATTCACTGCGCATCCTTTCTATTTCCATGCTATCAACACTGTGTAGACGTTCCGTGTACCTTTTGTTTCCTCCCTCTTTCCATTTTCAGTTGCAGCGGATGTGAGTTGCGAGGATGCAGAGAGGATACAGCAGGCGTTTAATGGATGATAAACAGACATAGAACGTTTGTTGCTCGGATGTCACGGATTTACATTGTACACGGCGGAAAGTTCATCCATTCACAAAGTTTTGTGCAGCTCAAAACTTCTTGCGCGGATGAAATCGCAGTGGCCAGATGCTTGACAGATAGAGCATATGAAATACGTATGTAATGAGTACACAACGGA
Source organism: Laticauda colubrina (assembly GCA_015471245.1). Lineage (NCBI taxonomy): Eukaryota > Metazoa > Chordata > Lepidosauria > Squamata > Elapidae > Laticauda > Laticauda colubrina. Next base: position 90,128,718 of record BLBF01000002.1, on the reverse strand, counting down.
TGCATAGTGTTTTCCAATGGATGCTTTTTTTAACATTTTACATCCTGTTTGCATCCGTAAGTGCAGTGGGACCGGGCCTTTAGGAATCGAATGGTTCGCGCCTCTGGGAATAGGGATGACCGGGATCAACTGCATCGCCACAACCAACTGAGAGGAGAGCCTACTCCAAGAATTCCAAGACGTTTTTGACGGGACTCTAGGCAAGTACAAGGGGACCACAATTTCATTTAGCCTAGACCCAAAAATAGCCCCCATTCGTTTAAAGGCCAGACACGTCCCATTCGCACTTAAACCAAAAATTGATGAACAGCTGAATAAGTTGATAGCGCAAGGGGTTTTAGAAGCAATCGACCACGCCAAATGGGAAACCCCTATCGTCACACCGGTGAAGCCAGATGGGTCAGTGCGCATCTGTAGGGACTACAAGGCAACCTTGAACCACACGCTCCAACAAAGCGCATACCTAGTGTCAGTAGTGCAACATTTACTGCACTTGCTAGGGGGAGGAAAAATATTTGCAAAACTCGACCTAGCACAGGCTTATCAACAGCTACCCATTGATCCCATAGCAGCAGAGGCACAAATGATAGTAACTCATAGAGGGGCATTCAAATGTAACCGCCTCCAATTCGGTGTTAGCGTTGCCCCAGGTGTTTTCCAAAGCCTCATGGAATGCCGACTAAACGGAATCAAAGGTATCATCCCATACTTCGATGATGTACTGGTCTCAGCAAAAAATGCCAACCAGCTAGAGACCAGGTTAAGAGAAGTCTTAACACGCTTTAGAAATTCAGGCCTAAAAGTAAAGAAGGAAAAATGTGAACTGACCACTAACTGGGTCGAATTTTGGAGCTATTTAATCGAGGAGCAAGGCATTCACCCCACCGAAAAAAAGGTGAAGGCTATCAAAGACACTCCCAGATCCAAAAACAAAATCGATCTCCAGGCGTTCCTGGGCCTCATAAATTTTTACAACGTGTTCCTGCCCCATAAGGTGACAATAGCAGAACCCCTCCATCGACTGCTAGATAAAAAAAACTGCTTGGACATGGGGCCACCAGGAACAGAAAGCCTTCCAAGGTATTAAGGACCTATTAACATCAGACACCATTCTTATCCAGTTTAGCAACACCCTGCCTCTGACGGTCACCTGCGATGCCTCGCCTTTTGGGGTCGGCGCCATCCCGAGTCACCAACTTCCAGATGGCAGAGAGGCACCGGTCGCCTTTTACTCAAAGACGCTCTCCAAGGCGGAACGCCATGACAGCCAACTTGATGGGGAAGCCCTAGCAATCGTCGCCAGAGTCAAATGATTCCATAAGTACCTTTACGGTAGACCCTTTTCTGTCGTAACTGACCACAAGCCTCTCCTTGGAATCATAACAGGAAACAAGCCAACCCCGAACATTCTGTCTCCTAGAATGATGAGGTGGTCTGAATTCCTCGCTGCCTATTCCTACACACTACTCCACAGACCTTGCAAAGCAAAACATGCCGACACCCTGAGCCGTTCTCCATTGCCCGTCACAGAGGACGACCCTACACCAACTACCTCCATATTTCAGCTTGAGACCTGCCTGGAGCTGTCGCTGACTGCAGCTGACGTCACGAGAGCCACAGCCAAAGACCCTTTGACAGCGCGCATACTGAACTGGATAGGTAAAGGCTGGCCGGAGGAAAATAAAAAAAACTGAGACTTTTAAACTGTCTATTGAAAAGGGGTGCATTTTATGGGGTGACAGGGTGGTAATCCTAAGCAGCCTCCAAGAAGATGTCCTGGGCATGTTGCACGAGGGTCACCCGGGCATAGTCAAAATGAAAGCCCTGGCCAGGAGTTCCGTCTGGTGGCCAGGGCTGGACAAAGACATTGAACGCTGGGTTGCAACATGTGATGACTGTCAGAAAGTGAGGCCTACCCCCCCACAGGCACCAATCAAGGACTGGGAAACTCCCCGGGGTCCATGGTCTGGAGTGCACATTGACTTCTCTGGGCCAATGAAGGGGAACACCTTTTTGATTATAGTCAATGCATATTTAAACTGGTTGGAAGTCATCCTCATGGCTTCTACAACCACCGAGGCTGTTATGAAACAGCTCGACAAACTGTTTGTGACGCATGGGCTACCTGATGTACTGGTTTCAGACAACGGGCCTTGCAATTCGAACAATACCTGGCTGCCCAGGGTATCCATCACACCTTAACTGTGCTGGCCCACCCGGCTGCGAATGGCAGGGCCGAACACATGGTTCAGTATACTAAAGAGGGCCTAGAGAGAATGGACATGGGGGACGTGCAGGACAAACTCAACCAACTTCTAACCTTGCAACGTATTACCCCTAGTAGCACTACAAATAAAAGCCCGGCTAAACTTTTAATGGGTAGGAAACTACGGTGCTACCTGGACAGGTTACACCCCACTTACACCTGGGACAAACCCCCTGGCTCCTCCAGCAAGTACCGTGCCTTCGAAATCGGTGACCTAGACAACACCAAGAACTTTACCGGGGACCCTCCATGGCTGCCAGCTACCATCACACAAGTCACAGGCCCCCGGTCCTACCGACTAATGTTAGACGATGGGAGGGAATGGAAGTGGCACATAGACCGGCTTCATTCCCGCAATCTTGAAAGACAAACCGCTGCAGAACCAAAAATAATAAATTCCGATGATAAAACAACCAAGGGGAGGGAAGTACAAATAAATTAAAAAGGGAGAGATGAACCTCCCATAACAAGACAACAAACTCTGCAAAATGACAATCTAACCAAACAAAAAGAGCACTAACGGTTAGATGAACCCCAAGAAAGAAGTCCTGGAGCAGGAGAGCAAAGCGAGGCCTTCCTGGAAGGTGGAAGCCAGGCCAGCTCAACCAACCCGGCCAAACCAGGAGGAGCAGCGGAGCCATCTCAACCGGCCCGAGAGACTCAGGCGGGAGAGGCATGGCTGACTCACCCTTCCAGGAGGTTCCATGGAGAAGGTTGAGAGAAGCAGCGATCCCGTCTGAACCGCTTGAAGACCAAAACAAGACTGAGCCATGCAGGTCAACTAGAACGAGGAAAAGCCCCACCTCCCTGCGCGGCTACGTCACTCACGTTGGACTGAACTAAAAGGGGAGGGGTGTTCTGTATGGAACTTGGTAGGTTCCAAGTCCCTCATTCTGATTGGCCGAAAAGGCCACTTACGGATTGGTTCGCTAGGAACCAATCCGGGAAGCCGCCAAGCGGCGGGAAGAATTAAACAAGTGTCATTGGCCACAAGCCGGCAGGCAAGCCACTATATAAAGGGCTGCTGTGGCTTGAGCTATGTTCCGTATCTTTTGCCTAGCACTTTGAAATAAAGACTTGTTTGGAACCTGGTCTCACGCACTTCTTTCCGGACGGAACAATTTGCAAAGTTTTACCAGGGTTAACAGCTAGCAGTGGGAAATTGAGAAAGAAATGATCCAGACTGAGGGGAACTGATACAGTTTTAACTTCTCAAATTCTTGGTTACTTTCACTGTACTAAGGAATTTGCATATATGTGTATCCAATTTACATATTGTAGCTGTCACAGAGTTATCAATGCATGCTTACAATTTTCTATTAAACTTGGATGTGACATTGCTTAGCACATGAATGTGAAAATATGGACAGAGAACAAAAATAAACTTCTTCCAAATGAGAGGTTGTTTCTAAACCAGCAACTTCTGGAACTAGCAGGCATTTTGTTTTGATCAAGGTCTGTGCCAATTCAAAGGATTCCATTTTGCTAATATTCAGCAAAGTATCCATTATGTAAAAGTAAAGAGCACATAACCACTGCATTCTTGGAAATTAAGTTACCAGCTGGAAGCCTCATAAAGTTGTATAAGATCTTTTCAACCTCCATTTCCACATCCACTTTCACAAAGATTCTTTGGTCATTCCTAGAACTTGCTTTGCTGTTGTCACGAGGGTTTGTTTTAATTATCCTTTTACTGTTACACATAAAAAGCACAACATTATGTATCAGTGCAATACAATTATCGGTGCCATTTTCTTCTGAGGCAGAATATGCCCAACAAAAAAGCAAGAAAGCTCAGCGTGGAACAGAAATTGATCCGCAGAAGAGAAAGCCTAGCATGTTGCTTTTCATTTTATTCCATTTCTCTGTAATAAAGACCTCTCTTTAAGAGTTTCAGCAATAATAATAGGTTTATAAACTAACCAAACATAATATATTTGAAACTCATTAGTTTCACTGGAATGCTTAAGCGTGTGTGTAACTCCATTAACATCAATGGGATTAATAGTATATAAGCACAGATGATTATAGCCATTAAAATGTAAAAATGTGCAGCCAATACACTTCTGGTATATTCTTATTGTGATTGGTTCTACGAATCCTTTTTTAAAATAATATCTTTATTAAATTTCAAAGTCAAATATTAAAATACAAACTAACATAAATGGGAAAAGGAATAGCAAAACAAATTAAAAGTGACAAAAAAATCTACTGATAACGTATTTGCAACAAAGATAACCTCCAACTTTCTTTAAGTCTGGAGATATAATAACAGTTCAACAACCTCTGTCTAAAACTCTAACCTAATAATACCAATCTCTTAGAATACTAGTAATCAACTTTCTAAAATATCAGCAGTCAGAAAATTATTCTTCTCTTAATTTTACTATATAAAATTTAATATAAATCAAATTGTAAAATGTAAAAATGAATATATTATTCTCAAATACATCATTGGACAAAAATTGTCAAATGTGAATAAATCTATATTTTAAAAAGCTACAATATTTCCCTAATCTGGTCAAATCTATTCTAATCCTGGAATCCTAAAGTCAAAAATTGATTTTTCTCCTTGACTTGTAAGAAATCCAAGTCTCCAAGTCATAAAAAACTTGGTCAAATCATTGTCTCTAAGCAAAACAGTAAATTTTGCCATCTTGGCTATCTCCATTAATTTCAAAATCTATTCCTCCATTGTGGGTATATCTTTCCATCTTTGGCATACAGCAACCTTGCTGCCAATATCATATATAAAAACAAAATGCCATGTTTTCTTTCCAACTGCTTATCTGCCATCCTAAAAGAGAATCTTCAAGTTTCAATTTTACATCTAGTTTCAAAATTTTCTGAATCCACATAAATATTTGATTCTAAATTTTTTTAGCTTTCTTACATGTCCACCAAAGATGACAAACATTATTTTCTAAATGCTAGTCCTGGTAGAATAGTTATTTTATTGCGTTTAGCCAGTGTGGTTCGTCAGAACTGTACCTGGCTTACTTTTCAGCAGGAATTTATCAAAATCCGTGCCGTTATTTTTTCATTAACAGAATGGAAAGAACTAGAGATTGCAATACATTTAAATAACAGAGTGAAGTAGATCTCTCCAACATAATGTATGGATAAGCTTAGACAGTTCCACAGTTTAGACTGAAATAGAAATTCAATTGGAATGCTTTTTTAAAAAAACGATATTGATAAGTAGGAGGAAAAGGTCATTTCAGTTGCAGAGATTGCTTTATAATTTGTCTTCTATTTCTTCCTCTCTTTTTCCAGCCACTGAGCTTTGAGACCAAGAAAAGTTACACTTTAAAAGTAGAAGGTGCCAATCCACACCTTGAAATGCGTTTCTTGAATCTAGGTCCATTCCGTGACACAACAACTGTGCATATAAGTGTGGAAGATGTTGATGAACCACCAGTTTTTGAGCCTAGTTTTTGTTTTGTGGAAGTGCCTGAAGATGTGGACATTGGGACCACCATACAAATGATAAATGCCAGGGACCCTGATGCGATCAACAATTCAATCAGGTTTTATTATTTTTTTCCTTAATCATTCTAATTGTCCATTATATGAACTCCTTGGATTTGTAGTTTGCTTGGCTAATATGCATTCACAGTGACAAATGGAATACGATACTGAATTGTATATTGCTTGGGGCCAGTTTATTCGGAAAAATCATCATCATATTATTCGTTTAATTCTGAATCAACATTTGTTCAGACCTGTGTCTTTCCAAGACAGGAAATCTAATCTACTACCATTGTAGTATAAATATCATGGAACTAGGGAAATAAATAGATATCATGGCCACGAGGGAATTTCAAAGAGATTTTATCCAATGGAAACTTAGTTTGTGCAATCAATATTCTAGCTGATTGCATAATTTGTGCAATCCATCTCTCATCATGTCTTTGCAAGGCAAACATTTTATGTGGCTCACCATGTGGTCCCAGAGGATACACTCCTAAAAATGTACAAATCTCTAAAAAAGGGAAGAGTGAGAAATTAGAAAAAATATATTATTTCAATGTTAACAAATGCCTTTTGGAAATAGATAACAAATCTTTTCTGAAAAAGGCAACATTTTTAAAAATCAAACAGCAAAACAATATTTTCTTCTTTGGCAGATATATCATGTTATTTTACAGTAATATTTTCTAGCTGATTATGTTAAAGTGTTATATGGAATTTATTAACAAACTAGCGGCCGGATATAAATTTAATAGAGAAGCCTTCTACATACAATTTGATGCATGGTCACTTCCATGCAATCCAGTATCCTTCCATAATAGGATCTTTGTTATGTGGATATCAACTAAAGTTGCACATGCAGTTGTCTACATGTCAATAAGAGTAGAGGCTTTTCCAGAGTGATTATATACTTTGTAAGGCCTGTTTATATATGTGTGTTAAGGTAATAAATTCCAGATCTAGAATATATTACTATAAAACTCCACAAGATTCAGATGCTTCACTCCTCTTTCTTTTTTTGGCATCCTTTAATTAAAATATCAACTTTTAGAATGAAAAAGAGGGGGGTGTTATGATTGTAGGAATTTTAGGGACAGCATTTGCAAGAGAAGATTAAAAACTGTTCTTGAAAGATATAGTAGATTTACATGAAAAAAGATGATTTGTTAACTCAGTCCCAACCCATTTAAGACAGTAAAAACAATGAACTACAAATTGGCAATAAAAGTGGAAAATAGATGTTATATGATCCCAGGAAATGGGATTCTACATTTTACTAACTCAGTTCTCTATGTGTGTTTGTACAATTTGGTCTCAATTAATGTAGTTAATGAATTCCACAAAATCGTCACATTATTTGAATCCTGACGAATCAAAGCGATATTTCTGTGGAAAATGGGGTAATTGGTTCCAGCTCAGAGGAAATAGACAATTACAATTTTTAAACATACATTTTATATATTTATACCAGTAAAAAAAGGATATATATCCAGCAAGTACCAGCTGATTCCTACATTCTGCTACAGTTCTTCAAAATTAGCCTCCTCTTTTTTCAACCTTGCTTTCCTCCATTTTGCACAAACAATGATTTGCATCTCAAACCCAAATTGCAACTGTGCATGTGCTAGCCACAACTGTGCCTGTGCATGCTAGCCTTATACTAACTAAATTTTGGTTCTTGTTAAATATGACTTGCTATCAACTTATAAATCACACTAAAATGAATTTTGCACTATTTGAACTCGCACTGTTCACAACCTAGCTTTCTCTAAAAATTATTTGAAAATATAGGTGCACCACTCCACAGATTTTGGACAAGACAGACTTTGGGCTAAATATCTAAACACTCCATTATCAGACTTGTAAGCTGAATAGTGTTCCCTTCTTATGATTTGTTGGAAAGTACTGAGCCAAAGATGGAGTAGAGGAGAAAGATTCTGTTAACATAACTTTACAATAAGGTTAGTGTTTTGTTCGGAAAAACACGAGGTAGACCGGGTTCCAACAACAACAAGTCTTTATTCTTAAATAGTCAGTGAACGGAACGTTTGGCTGAAACCGCGGCAGCCTTTTATACAGGCTAGCCTGCCAGCTTGTAGCCAGTGGCAGCTGTTTGAATTTGCCGCCTTTTTCAGTTGATTTGGATTGGTTCCTAGTGAACCAATCCAATGCTTACTTTAGTTAACCAATCAGGTTTGCATGTTTTGGAGTAACCCAATTTATATATAGAACAGTTAGAGCTATATTTCATATCTGGAATACCTTGCAAAGCTGAAAGTACATCTCTCCCCTTTGCCTTGCCAGATAACTAGGGAAGGTCCTTTTTGAGATGTTCCCTGTTGTCCCATTCCTTCTATGGACTCATCTGCCACTTGTCTCACCATTGCTTAATCTGCTGCTCTTCCTTTTGTCTCCCAAGGTCATTCTCACATACCATTATACAAAGTCTGCTTGTAGGTATCCTATCTTCTTATGTATTTAGCAGTTTGAACCTACTTTAAATGCTGATAGGTAGAAATATTAAACTCTGGACAAACTGAAATGAATAGCAGCAGCCTTAGAGGCAACACCATGCTATTTTATATTGCTTACTAAATTCAGAGTAAATTATGTACTTTACAAAGTAATACCATATAAAGTCAGGAAGTAAATTCAACATAAATTCCATAAAAAAGCAATGAGGCCAAGATGGCTCATTCAGAACTATTTTTCACTGAGCTAACCTTCCTTAAAGAATCTGGGGAAGAAATGATGCCATACACAAAATGCGACTAATTCCAAAAAATGGTAAATTAGTTTAGAAGACAAAGTGAGAAAGAAGTTTCTTGGATGAATAGTCTCCTGAAATTACTTTGTCCCCAACAGTGACAAGCTTTTCTTGATGACAGTCAGCTAAGCAGAGAGTTAATTTGGAATTGTAAAGATCTTGGATACAGTCCAGCCAAAGTTAAAACTTGTTTAGTGTCATTGGCACCCCATGGAATAAATGTAAGAGATGTGTTCTCACTTTAAACTTTGGCTCAATTGTGCTCTTACATCTCAAACAGTAAACTAACATTCTAGTCAAAAATTTGTGCTTGTTTCATGTTACAGCCTACAACTGCAATCCATGAAATTCCAAGAAATAACACTTAAAATCAAAGATTCCATAAATGTAAATGGATTGTTTTTTAAAAGAACTGCATTTTACTGAAAATAAAATATGAATGCTACTGCATTCTGTTTTCAGTTGTTATAAAAAATCTTTTACTATTGAAATGGTAAACGCTATAATTTTCCTGTTAAAAAGGGCCATGATACATTTAGAGAGTTTTGTCTAATTGCCTTGCCTCATTCTAAAGAGCCATGATTATTTATTTTGAATATTCAACTTTAGGAATGTTTATTCAAAAGTAAATTCAATTTTATTGAGTGGGGTTTATCCTCTAGTATAGCTTTTTAAATTTATGTTAATTTATTTTATTTATATCTATATATCTTTATTATTTTGATAAATAATTCAAGATGACTAATACCTGATACGCCTCCTTCGTCTTCCTATTTTTCCTACAACAACAATCCTATAGGTTAGGCATGACTGGCTCAAAGTCACCCAGCTGGATTTCATACCTTAAGGAAGAACTAGCATTCAGAGCAGTGGTAGGATTCCACATTTTTTCCTACCAGTTCTATGAGACCGCACTTTGCGTGTGCATTCAGCACTCAAAAACCACTCTCTGGGTCAGCGTTAGTGTGGTGAGCTGTTTTTTAGTTCAGCTGAGGCATAGCAATCCGCTTTGCCGTGCAAATCAACTGAGCTAAAAACCAAAGGAATATAGGACAGGAAAGGGTGGGGGCGGGGGGGGCAGCCAGAGGTGGCATTTGCCTGTTCTCCAAACAACTCAAAATTTCCACTACTGGTAGAACTGCCAGAACCAGTCCGAACCAGCTGAATGCATCCTCTGATTCACAGTTTCCTGGTTTCTAGCATGGTGCCTTAACCAGTACATTAAAATGGAAGCTGATGGCAGATGGTTTCCCTTGGGATTGATATGGCATAATGGGACATTTCTTATATCTGGGAGTTAGAATAATTTCCAATTCCTTGATTCTGTAATTACTGTGCATTCAATCTTTCCAGGATTATGCAACAACTATTTTATGCATCTTGATTCTGAACTATGCTCAGAGGAGTTTGTTAGGGACTGGACTTTCATGTTTTACATTTTTAATGAAAACTTAAATGACGACTTTTTGAGCACACTGTAGAATTTGGTTTTGGTATCAGCAGATGCACTAATGACTATTCATGCACAATTGTATGATTTTAAAACTATGCAGACTCTTAACTGAAACTATATCATACTGAAAATATTGGTGCTTAATTTGTAGAAACACTGTGGAATCGTATTGCACAAATAAGATTTCACCTTTACTGTCCTGAGTAAATTCATGAATATTTAGAAGCAAGTCCCACTGTGATTGGTGTGGTTATTTCATTAGCATGTTTGCATACTGTACTAAATAATGCTATTTCTCCACCCTAGATACACTATGAATATTAACTGCTTTTCATGTCTCCAAAGGTCAACCAAACAAAGAAAGATATCTAATTCTTCCTTAATGTTACCAGCTGCTAATGCTGCTCATCTTAATTGTTTTCCATTGTCCTAAACTCTAAAAAAAATGAGTGGTGCCTCTTATTCTTTCTCAAAGAGAGTCTAAGAAATATTCAATAAGTTTATATTTCTTAATTTAATATGGATGTTAATTTTTTACCCTTTTAAAAATTTAATAACTAGAATTAAACACTCTTCCTTGTATTCGTACAACCAGCAAAGCACAAATATGTCTTTCTTTGCTAAAGGAGATGAAAAAGTGGAATCTAAAATGAACTAGCATTATTTCTTCTATTCCTACTGCACAAGTCAATGATAAAAGATTTTTCAGGGATTAGTTGATTGAGCCAGTAAACAATACATATAAATTAGCATTTGAACTGAATTACTGTTAAGTCCACAGAGCTTTAAGAAAAAAAAACTAGTGATGAAACTAAATTACACCTTAATTTCCAATAGCAGGTTCTAACTACAACATTTTTTTTTAATGTGAACTTCTACAGATACTCCATTGATCGAAGCAGTGATCCTGGACGCTTCTTTTATGTGGACATTATAACAGGTGCTCTGATGACTGCAAGACCTCTGGATCGGGAAGACATTTCATGGCACAATATCACTGTGCTAGGTGTGGAATTGAGTAAGGCAATCAGATTATTATTTATTTAAATGTATTGCCTACCCAACTCCAAAGGACTGTGTTTGTGTGAGTGTGTGTTTCTGTATAGCAAGGCTATATCACTGTAGGCTTTCAAGAAGAGAAATTGTACAGATCAGGGTGTCAAACTCAATTTAATTAAAGGCCACATTAGGGTTGTGTTTGACCTCAGGGAGCTGAGTGGGTGTGGCCAGGGTGGGCATGGCTGGGGTGGGCATGGCCACCTTGACATCCTGTAGCCTTCTGCCATGAAAATGGAGCCTGGGAGGATCCTCCCGGGCTCCATTTTCACTGGCAGAGACACCGCAGACCGGTCCTTCATTGTTTCCAGGGTGGCCCTACGGGCCAGATCTAAGCATCCCATGGTCTGAATCTGGCTCACAGGCCTTGAGTTCTACACTCCTAGTATAGACTCTCCTGCTCAACCAGGGGGTTGGATTAGATGACTTACAAAGTCCCTTCCAACTGTTTGTTCCATTTCTAAGGTTATACAATTTTTTATCTTTCTGGAAAGAAAACAAGTATGTTTATGCTCATAGTAGAAGAAAGAAAAGAAAGAAGGAAAAATAGAATCAATTCCTTTTTGCATTTCTTTTTTTTTTCCAAAAAAGTTTTTTTTATATTATATATGCAATAATTCCATTCCATTTCAACTGTGTGTCGACATTAGGTACATATTTCTTGTGCTTACAATTATAATTAATGTTTTGTTTACCAATATAACAATAATCACATTTTCTTATATGTATTATCTAATATATCTATTTTTCCCTTTTATATTTCTAATGAATGCTTCATTGTACACATGTTTGCTGAAACATAACACCAACTAGTCTGAACAGCACCATATTTGAGCCATGTCTGTGGGATACAGCTTTGATCTTCTTCACAGCTATTCAGTTAACACAGTCATCCTTATCTGTTCCAGTATTAAAGTAGCAGCCCTTCAATTTTGTTTTCCTCCCTAATTCCAAACATTGTCCAAGGGCAATGTCAAGATATAGAAAATCTGTTAGGCTTTGTCACACATTATCCCAGAGAAAAGTCACTAGCAATGATACAACTGAGAAAGGAGCAATGCAGGCAGAAGAGGGATCAACAAAGGAGACATCGCATATTATACCAAGCAGGAATGCACAGTACTTCCATTCAGCAGTGATGAAAGCCAAGCTTCAGACTGTATCTGCCAGTTCCTTTTCTCTTTCTTCTCAAGTGTCCTTGCCTCCCTAAAGCACAGTGAAAAGATGAATTTGAGTTAACCTTAACTACAGTTAACTGTAATTCCATCTGATCAGGATTTAAAACCAGCCTCTCAAAACCAG
>BLBF01000002.1:90071942-90108268 GCA_015471245.1 Laticauda colubrina | reverse complement strand
AATAGAATAGAATAGAATAGAATAGAATAGAATAGAATAGAATAGAAGGACAGAGTTGGAAGGTCATCTAGTCCAACCCCCTGCTTAGGCAGGAAACCCTACACCACTTCAGACAAATGGTTATCCAATGTCTTTTTTAAAACTTCCAGTGTTGGAGTATTCACAACTTCTGGAGGCAAGTTGTTCCACTGATTAATTGTTCTAATCATCAGGAAATTTCCCCTGAATAGATTCTGAATTATTCTGATTAGAATAAAATAAAACATTAAAATGTATTACAACATAGTTATCACAGCTAAAGTTCAATCTACTATGTTGGTTGATGAACCTAAAGCTCCTGAAAACTTCCAAATGGTTTCACTTTATAAGAAAAGAGCACAAGATATTTAAACTGAAATTCTGAAATTTAATGCACTGTGGTGTCTTAGTTATCTCTATTTTACTTATTCTTTCTCTCCTTCCTTTTCCTACCTCCTTCCTTTTCAAGGCCTGCCATCTTTTAATTGGTTTTTTTTGTTCAATTTTCTTATGTACAACTAAGTTCATTGTTTGAAATACAAAAGTGAACAAAATCACCCGGCTGGAAATTGGAAAGGAAATTGATTAGTAAAATATATAAATATCTATTGGGTTATAAATTAAAAGAAGAAACAGTCAAGGAGTCTATGATAATTTTGGGAAAAAATGTGGGCCACAGGATTGAGTTAGACAAGTGGGAACATATTTGGGAAATAAATTACAAATTAACTATGTCAGCCTCGTACAAAGAGAATCTCTATAAAATGGTGTATCATTGACACTTGCCACCCACGAGACCAGCTAAGATGTTCCTGAACATCCCCCCAAACTGTTGGAAGTGTAATTGCATCCAGAGAACATACTTTCATATGTGGTGGACCTGCCCATATGCTCAGAAGTTTTGGAAAAATATCAAAAACTGGATTCTAAATATAACTAAACAAGAAGTAAAACTTGAACCCGAAACCTTTTTGCTGGGTATCATAGACTCAAAAATAGAAAAAAATATCAATATTTAATCTTGCACATTATAACGGCAGCCAGAATAAGTTATGCTCAAAATTGGAAACTGTCTATTATCCCTTCAGAGGAGATGGTCATTAAAAAAATTCATGAGTGTGCAGAGATGGACAGCCTAACCAAATTACTAAAAAACCAACAAAGATAGTGAATACTACAAAGTTTGGAATTGTTGATATGAATGGAAAAAGAAAAAGCAACATTTGACAACTGAATAAGTTATGAAGGACATGCATTTAATCATAAAGTATTCTGTGAAATTAAAACATTAAAAGAATGAGGAAGATATTGTAACAAGGTAGATCACGTTAATGTTATGGGGTAAAAGAAAAAAAGAAAAGAAAAATATAACTAATGCTCAATACCTGCTGCAAAATGTATATATGTATATACAGTATATTTGTTTATATGTTTGTTTCTTCTTAAATGTTTTAAATATATGAAACTTAAATAAACTTTATTAAAAAAAAAAAATCACCTGGCTAGCAGGAGGCCATATCAATTGAGCAAATAAATGTGTCATAAACAGTGGTGGAATTCAAAAAAGTTTACTACCAGTTCTGTGGGCATGGCTTAGTGGGTTTGGCAGGGGAAGGATACTATAAAATCCACATTCCTTCCCCACTCCACTAACCTGCTTTCCAGCTCTGTTCTCCTGTGCAGGGCAACAGAAGATCAGCTGGGACTTGGGAGGCAGAGAACAGATGGGGGCGGGGCCAGTCAGAGGTGGTATTTGCCAGTTCTCCAAACTACTCAAAATGTCCGCTACCAGTTCTCCAGAACTGGTCAGAACCTGCTGAATACTACCTCTGGTCATAAACAATAATAATAGCATCCATAGCATGGATATGAGCAAGCCAGCTTCCAAAGACAGAGAAACACATGTCACTGAAAGTCTAGAGTGACTTACAAACAATTACATATTCCAAAAGTAGTTATGTTGTACCTGTAGAAAGTAATCATAATAGTGTATGTTTATACAACTAATCCAAACATCAGTTTTGTAATATGTATATTTGATAGTTTTGCATTGTGAATAAGGATTGGGTTTTTCTTTCTTTCTCTCTTTCTTTCTCTCTTTCTCTCTTTCTTTCTCTCTTTCTTTCTTTCTTTTCTTTTCTTTCTTTCTTTCTTTTCTTTTCTTTCTCTTTAGACAACACAGCTTGGATTTTAACCAAGAGATCAGGCTTTCGGCAACATGAGCAGAATACCTTTTACCTTCCCATCTTAATAGCAGATAATGGACGTCCTGTGTTAAGCAGTACTGGAACAGTAACCATTCATGTTTGCAGTTGTGATGAAAAGGGCTTTGTGATGTCCTGTAATGCAGAAGCCTACATACTCCCTGTCAGCCTGAGCAGAGGTGCTCTGATTGCCATTCTAGCTTGCATTTTTGTTTTGCTCGGTAAGTATACATGCCATCTCACGAACAGATCTAATATTCTTCAGGCGAAATAAGGGAAGTGGCAAGATTTGTTGGGCTGTAATACGAATCATTTACGACCCCAATCAAGCCCACTGTTGCTAAGCGAAGCCTTCGTTAAATGAGTTTGCCCCATTTTATGACTATTCTTGCCACAATTGTTCAGTGAATCGCTGCAGTTGTTAACTTAGTAAGACAGTTGTTAAGTGAATCTGGCTTCCCTTATAGACTTTGCTTGTCAGAAGATCGCAAAAGGTGATTGCATGACCCTGGGACACTGCAATCATCATATGAGTCAGTTGCCAAGTACCTGAATTTTGATCATGTGATCATGGGGATACTGCAGTGGTCATAAGTGTGAAAAATGGTCCTAAGTCACTTCTTTCAGGAGTGTTGTAACTTTAAACGGTCACTAAATGAACTGTTGTAAGTCGAGAATTACCACTATAGCAGTAGCAATTTTGAGGGGGAAAAAATATACCTTTTTGATTACCATTACGTATAAAATATTTCTTGTTGATTTGTCTTGAGTGAAGGAAAATTGCTAAGTATTTCTATTTCATTCATTACCTTTAGTTCTGGTGCTACTGATCTTATCCATGAAAAGACACCGGAAGCAACCTTACATGCTTGATGAGGAAGAGAATATCCATGAGAACATTGTCCGATATGACGACGAAGGCGGTGGGGAAGAAGATACGGAAGCTTTTGACATTTCTGCCCTGTGGAACCCCAGAGAGGCCCAAGCATTCATGAAGAACCGACAAGACATGATGCCAGAAATTGAAAGCCTCTCGAGATACGTTCCTCAGGCCTCAATGGACAGCAGTGTTCACAGCTATGTGTTGGCCAAACTCTATGAAGCAGACATGGACCTCTGGGCACCTCCCTTTGATTCCCTCCAGACCTATATGTTTGAAGGTAATGGCTCAGTGGCTGAATCACTCAGTTCCTTACAGTCTGTAACTACGGACTCAGAACAGAGTTATGATTATCTGACAGACTGGGGACCACGCTTTAGGAAGCTGGCGGAAATGTATGGTGCCACAGAGGGGAGTGGGACTCTTTGGTAACAAAAAGGGCCAAGTACCTGATACTCAAATGCCACCATCTAAAATTGGACTCGTCTGATATGTGACTTTGGTGGGATGATGGCCTCCTACAATTAGCAATATGATGCTTGAGGGAGAATGCAGAAGAGTTTGAATAAATCATAGCACTCTCTGGATCAGCTTTATGAAATTACTTTCAGCTACATTTGTAAACAATGATAAACAGGAGAGAAAGATAGGTGGGAAGAATTTCATGGGATTTTTTTTTTAAATTTTTCTTTCAAAGACTACACCTGAACATTCAGTTCTGGATTAGAATGACATTATCTGGCTGATTTAAAACACAAGCACGTACACACATCCATGGACCACTGATTAACTTTTTTACATCTGTGTGTAAAAATCTATACATTTCAATTCACATGGAATTGTGGGTAGAAAGCCGTCTCTAGTAGATGATTTCCTCCTCTTTGTTTACAAAAGAAAAATTTGTCAGAGAACATAGAAGACATCAGTAAAACAGAATATTTTTTTACCAGCAAATCCTAATGAAGAGGCTGAAGAGGAAAAGACTTGACTGAAGTGGAAGGGAGAATGACTGACCCATTATTACTAATATCAAATTAATGTATGCAGAGTCTTCTCAGCTTTTAAAAACTATGATTCAAAATCATAAAAAGAATGCCTCCTTTCTGTACTGTAGATATTTCTTCCACGTGCCAAATACAAGAATCAGATGTTACCAGTAAAAGCCAAATAAAGTTTTAATTTCATATCTACATGATAGAGGGCCTTTCCCAAGCTAGTCAAGATCAAACTAAGGGAAGTTTACACTATAGGTGACCTACTTGAACAAATACAGTATTATAGAGGAATAAAAGGATGTAATAAATATTCCATATATAAGTTTTGTATATTTGTTAATAATTTTGGTAATAAATATCATGTACTGGATGCAGTACCTTAGAACTCTTTTAATAAAATTTAAATTGAAGGAAAAAGAATCTGCAAATGATATTTTGTCTATTATAGCTAAAGAACCCCTTGACTGGAGCCATTTCAATCCCTGTTCCATGTTTGTTTCCAGCTTGGCTTTTCCCAGACATATAGGAAAAATTACTTCCAGAATTCTTATCCCTCCCATTACTTTGGCATACTGGAAACTGTAGTATCAACACAACACATGGTCTTAATATTCTGCTTCCCACAATTTCTAAACCAGTACCTGGTGAGACAAATAAATGCATCAGTCAAAAAAAATATTTTAAAAATGTACATGCACCTCATTGAGATTCCATGGCCTTTTATCAATAGCAATCTATATTTGATGAAGACCTTCCACACCTCTTCTATTACATCCTATTTTGGGGTGAATTGTGTGAAGACATAGCTCAGTAGAGAAGACTCTAAAGCAGGAAATCTGAAGGAAGAATAGAAGAGGAGGACCAGCAATAAAGCGCATGTCAAGGTTTTGGTGATTGTCCTAATTAAATCATGAGCCTCGAGCCAAGTTTCAAAAGAATCCAAAAGATTTATTAGGAAGAACATGTCGGCATTATCCCAGTTGAAATCAATTGTGACACATGTAATTCATGGTCACTTGTGACCCTGTTTCCCCCCTCCCCCCGGGTGTGTCATACATCAGATTATCCAACAAAGCATGTTCATGGGCTGGGTGTCATCAATCACACTCTCCCATGAAAGATTTTCGGGGGCAGAATATCCGGTATCCTAGCTACAATCTTTGTAAAGGGCCTGTCACATAGGCCGACGGATGAAAAAAGTATGTAAAAAGGACACAGCAGATGAGAAAATTTTCCATCCATTATTATCCACTCTCAAAAGTGCCCCAAATTTGCATAAACAGAGCGGACAACAACAGAAAGGAACGGACGGGGAGAGGACGTAGCTAGGATGTAAAGCAGATGCTCCACGGAAGCCTAGGAGATGGAAGCAGATGGAAGCGGATGACACATCTGCAGGGCTTCCGGGGGAGCACAGCGAAGCGGACGCACAGCGGAAGGAGCGGATGCAGAGCGGATGCTGAGCGGATACAGCGGATGCAGAGCGAATGCCTAGCGGATGCATAGCAGATGCCTAGCGGATGCAAAGCGTTCACTGCGCATGCGGGGAGGATGCATTGCATCAGCCCTGCAGATATAAAAGGATGCAGCTCGCAAGCAGGTCATCATTCAGAGGAAAGACCTGCTGCCAGACACATCTCCAGCCAACAACCATGGAGAAGAAGAGGAAGCTTGTGCCATCTTCTGCCAGCCCTGGCAAGAAGGACAGGGCCACCATCCCACCCCCTGGCCCTGACTCTGCTTCTGCTGGGGCTTCTGCTGCTCGGGCTGACTCTGCTGGTGCTGGGGCTTCTGCTGGCGCTGCTCCTGATGCTGGGGCTTCTGGTGGGGCTTACTCTGCTGGCGCTGCTCCTGGTGCTGGTGCTTACTCTGTTAGCGCTGCTCCTGGTGCTGGTGCTTCTGCTGGTGCTTACTCTGCTGGCGCTGCTCCTGGTGCTGGTGCTTCTGCTGGTGCTTACTCTGCTGGTGCTGCTCCTGGTCCTGCTGGTGCTGCTGGTCCTGCTGGTGCTCCTGGTCCTGCTGCTGCTGCTGGTGCTCCTGGCCCTGCTGGTGCTGCTGGTCCTGCTGGTACTGCTTTTGCTGCTGCTGTTGTTGTTGCTGCTGTTGGTGGTGGTGGTGTGGTGGAGCAGCCCCTAGAACCTCAAAGCCCCTCTGATGAGGGCCCAGAAGGCCCTGCCAGAGGGAGGAAGAGGCATATGCGAGATAGGGAGAGGAGGCAATACTCAATCAAAGAGGAACATGAGGATGAGGTGCTCGAATGGCTGAGGGAAAATGAGTATCTATGGCGGAAGGGACACAGGCTCTATCGAGACACCAAGAGGAAGCAGGCTGCTTGGAGAGAGAAGGTGGAGAGCCTGGGCTACACTTTGGAGGTCCTCCTTGGGTGGTGGAAGCACCTTGGAGGGTGAGATCTGCCACCGAGGAGAAGCCCCTCTGTCTACCCTCTCTCTCAGGCAGCCCACAGAGAGCCAGTCCTCTTCTGGCCAAGAGTCAGCTCCTGTGTCCAGGCAGGTATCTGTGGAGTGTCCCATGATGGAGACCCCCCCGACAGCTGCACTTCCTGTGGCGGAGCGCATGGAGGACCCCCTGACGCAGTGGGAGCAAGGAGAGGGCACTGCCACCAGAGACCAACCCACATCCACACCCAGTTCTGGAATGCACAAGAGTCTTCGTTCCTCAGCTCCACCATCAGCTTGTTATACAGTCCGTACTCGGCTCTTCTCACAATCCATCTTCGGACCCAGACACTTCTTGGATGCCTCCTTTTCTTCCCATAGAACAGGCGAAAGAGCCTGTAGAGGGCTTCGCACTGTTGTAGAACGATGGCAGCTACCAAAAGGAGTGTGTGACGATCCATGGTGGAGATGACTGGATGCTGTGGAAGAGCAAGAGCCAGATGAAGGCTGAAGAGGTTTGCACCGCAGGGCTGCTGGACTGAAAGTGAGTTCCAGGTGATTTCTCCCCCTTTTAATAGGAAATATAGGTTTTCTGCTTGGTGTCCTTTTGCATCCTCTAGGCATCCTGCAGACATCCTAAATATCCGAGATATGTCCCCTATATGAACGTTTTTTCCGTTTTAATGCTTTGTATGCAAGCTGCATCCGCTTTCATCCTTTCTACGTCCATGCTACTAACGCTGCGTGTCCGTTCCGTGTCCGTTTCTCTTCCTGTGTCCGTTTTCCGCTGGAGCGGATACGAGTTGCGCAGATGCGCAGTGGATGCCTAGCGGATATAGCAGACGTGTAACGGATGATGATGGACATATAACGGATGTTCCCCGTATGCGTAGCGGATGTAGAATGGACGTGTTGGATACTTTTTCCGCTCAAAAAGTTTTGTGCAGCTCAAAACTTTCTGAGCGGATGAAATGTCAGTAGGCGGATGCTGGACGTTTAGAGAGTATAAAAAACGGACGCAGTGAGTACAGAATGGATGCATCGCGTTAACCAATGGATGGCAAGTGTTTCTCTCCATTTTACTTCCTCTTTCCATCCGTTGGTGCTTTGTGACATGGGCTTAAGATAAGCATGGAATGTACTTCTGGTTCCCCCACACCCACACACATGGCAACTCGAAAACAGGCATGCTTTATGAGTTGACAGTGGATAGATTTAGTGATAGTGATGACGAGTACATTGGAAGTCCTGAAAGACCAGGTTTGGGACAGATTTGCATGCAGAAAATCTGTGTGGTTCTCAAAGAGTTGACAATGACTTGATAGCACCTTATTAATTCCATGCTTCTCTGAATTAATGTCATGTAAGGAAGACATTCAATACTCTAAGGCAGTGGTCTCCAATCTTTCTAGCTGTGCAGACTAGAGGAGGGATGGTTCTGTGCAAGCAGTGGGAAAGTGTGCTCCATTTGCACAAGCAGCAGGAATACATGCCTGCCGTTCACACAAATGGAGCTCCATGCGCATGCACTCGCTCATCTGCACCATGCATAAGTGAAGCTGCATGCACATGCACATGCACACTCGCTGACTGCTTCTGTAACCCATATCTGAATGGATCACAGCACAGAAATGGGCCACAGCCTGGGAGGTGTTCTAGGGCAATTCATTTCAACTAGATCAGGGGCTTCCCCATTGACTTTGCTTGCCAGAGGTTGCAAAAGATGATCACATGACCCTGTGGGACACTGCAACTCATAAATATGAAACAGTTGTCAAGCGTCTGAATTTTGATCACAATTCCATGGGGATGCTGCATTGGTCATAACTGTGAAAAACTATCCTAAATCATTTTTTTCAGTGCTAATGTAACTTTGAATGGTCTGTAAAAAAAACTGTTGTAAGTCTAGGACTACCTGTACTTTTCTACTTTCATAGATTGTTTGCTACATATTCAGCAAACCTTTAAAATACAAGGTAAAGCCACACAAAAGCAGTTAAAAAAAAAAAACAGCAGCAGAAAAATATTCCTTTTGATCACAGATAATCAGGTATCTTCATCAGTCTCCTACAATTTCATGTTGTTCCAAGTAGACTTCTTTAGGTAAGTTATCTGTAGTTCACTGCAATTAGTTCTGTTCCCAGAACCTGGTGAAGGAAAGAAAAGTTTCATCCCACGCAATTGAATACAGTCAATATTCAAAATTGCATGGCAGTTACTGGTGTTTTCTATAAGGCTCTTGCTTCGGTAGCTATTTTTGCTGTATTCATAAGGTTAAATAACTTTTTTTTAAGTTTTCTTCCACATCAAACATAGGACTGTTCTTAAGAAGCAAATCTTTCTGAATTGTCTCAATTGTTGGAGAATTGTTCAGAGCGCAGTAATAATCTCATTTTTTTCTAATTTTTTTAACCCAACAGCATATAATATATACAACTACTTCATGAAGTATGTCAAAATGAGAAATTACCAAGGGAGAATTATGATTAGATCCTAGTATATTTATTTATTTATTTACTTATTTGATTTGTCAATCGCTTACAAGATAACAGGTAGAAGCATAAACTTGAGTAAGAATACAGGAAATAGATACAAATAAATGGGGAAAAAAGGACAGGGACGGTAGGCATGATTGTGCACTTATGCATGCCCCTGGATTTAAACTGATCCCTTTTACGTTCAAAATTAGATTCTTAAATCAAAATTATGATCCTAGTTAACAGACTTACAGACAACTCAAGTTTCATTTTGGGCCCAACAAAATTCTGGATTTAAGCTGATTTGAGTCATTCTTAGCCAAAACGTGGCTATAAAATAACTATTGCTCCCTTCTCTGATCAAACAGCTACTGCCCTACTTATCAAAGTGGAAAAGTTGCTTAGTGAAACTAATATGATCTTACTTGACTTTCCTTTTACAGATGGTCATAAATTCAAGGACTGGTCAAAAAGTTACTTTCCCTCCCCACCCCATTAACCTGCTTTCCAGCTCTGTTCTCTTGTGCAGGGCAACCAAAAAAGACCAACTGGGACTCAGGAGGCAGAGAATAGATAACCAGAGGTGGTATTTGCCCGTTCTCCAAACTACTCAAAATTTCTGCTACTGGTTCTCCAGAACTGGTCAGGACCTGCTGAATACCACCTCTGACCTACAGCCTAACTCGGTTCTTTTGTCTTTTAACTGCTCCTTGTGTAAATTATTGTTATTATTTATTATCCTTGGTTTCCTGTTGGCCTTGGCTTATTTTATGTATTGAAACCTCTCGTGAGATTCATAAAGAGTATGGAGAGGTTATAAACATCTTAAATCAATGGATAAAATGGCTGGACCTGCTACTTTGGAATCACACTCTTTTGCAAAAGGTTGACTTTGGGACTTTTTATAAATGCCTGGATTTTTATTTTTGCTGATGTACAGTGCCACCCAGTGGTAAAATTTTATATTTTCCCAAGATTATATATATTTTTTATAATTGTGTACCTCAAGAGGTTTATGCCATAGTATCCAGGAAGGATTGGAAAAGGGAACCCATCCCTGACATGCTTTATCAAGACACAGTTTAATGAAATAGGAATGGTATAAAACATTGCTTTCCTATAACTGTTATAAACATTTGTACTGAATGATATGCAGAGTAATCCTATATTTCTATGTTTATAATGTTTTTATAGGATAGTACTTAACTTGCAGATACCGGTGGGAACAGAACATTATTCCAATTGAGACATTCATTATTAATTCTTCATTCCGGTAGCCTTAAATTCATTCTGTAGTAATTCTGCATCCATTTTGCAAATGAAACAAAAATGCCAATTTCTTTGCATTGCCACATTTTTTTATTTTGCTTTTCTCTAATTCAATGGCTGTATTTGCCTAATGTGTACATTTTCCCAAACATTATTTCCTGAATATAAATTCCACATGTTTTCTCCCCTACATCTATATTATAACCTTTTTGAGATGCACACTGGATCATTCCCCAAAGTCTATTCTTAATCTCTAAAAGATATCTTTTCCAAGTTTTGCAAAGCAGCTTGCATCACTTGGAAAAAAATACCTTTTGGTGATTAAGAATAGACTTTGGGGGATGAAAGATAGGTTAACTCATCAATCAAATGAGATCAAACAAATAAGACCATTATAGGTGGCATATTATTTCCTACACACTTAGATGGATAAAAGTATTGATTGAAATCAACTTTGAGATTGTGATTACTAACCTAGCTACCATAAAACATGGATTCATTAGGATTAAGGATTCATTAGGATACTTCAGAATATAATCTAGATTTGTGACTATATGGAGAAAAATTGAGGCTGAGAAACAGATTTTCATAATGAATTGCAACTGTTTGTAGTGTATAAGGCCTGTACTCGAAAAAGGGAGCAGAGCAGGAGCAGAAAAAGATATTTACAATAATTCCATTCAAATGAAATTACAAGTAAATGAAAATTACAAGTTCCAGAAGGTGGCAGCATCTGCCTGACATTGGCTGAGCTCAAAAGCTTAACCGGGTTGACTCTGGTTAGTATTGGATGGAGAACACTCCAGTGCCTATGGACACAACTGGAGAATTATCAAATATTCTGGAAAAAAAACATGATAAACCACTCCTTTTGCCAACAAAATTGTGTCTGTATTAGCATGCAGTCCCTAGGAATCAAGAGTATCTTTTTAATGAATCACTTAATATTAAATAACTTCAATTATGATTTTGACAGCCACACTTGGATTATATGAAAAGGCTATGGAGGACGTTGCCCCCCACCAGAGAATGAAATATTTGATGGGATATTAAAAGAGGCAGAATATTATATTTCCCCAAAGGAGAAATTTAGAAAAAAGTCTTCATAAAGGCAGGAAGCAGCTCCAAAATCCTCCAGCAGATGCCTGAAGACTTTAGAGGTGGATATTTTGTGCCCATTAAGAAAGACTGGGCCAATTTATTCACAAACAAAACATCTTCAGCTCCAGTTTGTGGGATTAAGAATTTGCATTCCCGCCATCCAATTTCTAAGGACAGGACATGACCTTTTAGGTAGTGGTGGGATTCAATTTTTTTTACTACTTGTTCTGTGGGTGTGGCTTGTAGGCGTGGCAGGGGAAGGATACTGTCAAATCTCCAGTCAGAGATGGTATTTGCCAATTCTCCAAACTGCTCAAAATTTCTGTTACCAGCTCTCCAGAACTGGACAGAACCTGCTGAACACCACTTCTGCTTTTAGGACATAATAGGATTAACCACCACCCATTAAAATAGCAAAAGACACAAAATCACCTTTATTGCACAATCACAAGAACAGAAACCTATAAAAATCTATTCACCGATTCTGCCATTTTATCAGCTGTACCAGAACTATGCTGTTGTTGGTTCTGCTTTTCAATAAACAGTGTCCTTTTTTCCAATCAGCCTCCATTTTATTTCCAGCGCCTTTCTCCTGGCTTGGAACCAGACCGGATTTTTCTTCCTACCACTGCATATGCCTGGGACTTTAAGTTATGGATCCATGTTCAGTTTTTGCATCTTGAAGTAGGGTTGAAAATGATATTTTTCTGAAACTCGCATTGGGGGTGTCAAACTGGTGGCCCACAGGCCAGGCCCACCCCAGCTCCATAAAGGGGGAAACATCGCAAACCATCACGTGACAGCAACGTGATGTCGCAAGTTTGACACCCATGGTGAACACACATGTGGGTCAACAATAGTCTGTTTTGGAGTACTTTCAGACATCTCAAAGCCACTTGCAAAGGGAATTGATTCACATAATTGTCAATACCATTACTGAATGTATGTGATCATACTGGGACATTTTTTTCGCCTGCTCAAGTCATACTATTTGATTGATTGATGGCCGGGAACTCTCATTTGCCCCAACCTGTGGCTATGTTTTATTTAGATCTCAATCACCAGCCAATAACCAAGCATTGTACGGGTTCACCTGCCAGCAGAGAAGGGCATATTCTGATTATCTGCTGATTCTCTACAAGCACTACAGATTAACATTATTTATATCCTAGCAACTTTAAAAGTCAGACCGAATCACTTAAGGCTGTCTGCTTTGTTTCAAATTGGAATCAAACTTAAACAACCAAAAGCCATCTAATCTGACAGTGCTTTTAGTATTACCTTAGATATAACAGGTACATTATGTTGACAAGGAAAGGATAAAGTACACTGTTGTGCCAACTCTGCCTCTGTAAATATAAAACATGCAAAATAAATAAAGTGTTCTTTTCAGTCTTTTCACCTTCCCATTTTTCTCCCTTAGTATGTTAAGATACATTTCTATGCTGCTGGCACATCAGCAAGTTTAATTACTATATCTAATCATTTGCCCCAAACCACAAATGAAAACATGTTCTCACAACAAATGTGACTTCACCTGCTGTTTTTCAGCTTGCTGGGGCATTGCAAAACAAAAAACAAAAAACTGGGGTTTGTAATTAACAGAAGATCAGCAGCATCGTTTGCCTCCCTAGTTCATGAAAGGGGGGAAACTAATTTAAATAGGAAATTATATATAAGTAGTTAATAACTGAACTAGGTTCAACAGCAATCATTTAGAAAGCTGGCCTCAGCTTTATTGAGGAGCTCAGGGCTGTCAAACTCCCAGTCCATGGGCCAGATGCATCACATGCTGGCCACACCCATGCCTGGTTTAGTGAAGTCCCAATACATCATGTGACGCCGCCATGACGATGTGAGTTTCATACCCCTGGGGTAGCAGAATCTAGAATCATAGAGCCATAGGGCTGGAAGGGACCTTGGAGGTCTTCCAATCCAACCCCCTTCCCAAGGCAAGGATCCTTATATCCTCCCAAACAATTCTTGAAAACCTCCAGCAATGGAGCACCCATAACCTTAAGAGGCAAGCTGTTCCAGTATTAGTTTCTTGTAGCATGCTGAAATAGATAGAATCTTGGTTTGGTTCATCAAACCGGTCCTTGTACTACTTTGCCATCCCAAAGAACGTGTTAAGTAAATGTACACAACCAAGGTTAGCCTATTAAGAAACAAGTTCTTGAATCATATCAAGATGCAGAAGTCTTATTTAATATCTAAAAAGCAATCTTTTTAATGAATCTGGCCAATTTAAATGGTCATCCGTTTTACCAATCCAATTCTATCAGGAGTTAACAACACATTTTAAAAAAATTAAAAATCAATTTTAACAAAGGGTTAAGAAAATCTATAGTGGTCAACAAGGGTTAAATTAAGTAACAAAATTACAAAAACTTCTCACTAGGACACTTAACATCTTGACTTCCAGGTCCTGGAACCCATCTAGATCTATCTGAAACTCCAGCATGGTTGAGGCCAATCGAATCTCAATGAGTATAATGGCTGAAGGCATATTTCTGTGGTTCCATAAGATGACATTCTTTAATGGAACAGTCCTGCAAATAGCCCAGCCCTATATCATGAAGGACTTTATAGGTGACAATCTATAAAATCCTTCAACTTGAATTCTAACCGGAAGCTCACTGAAGCAGCTGCAGCAATCTGAACAGTCTTCCAGAGGAGCACCATGCACAGCATTAAGGAGATGACCAAAGGGTGAGCAACAGTGACAAGAAGAGACATAAATCATGCATAAATGAAGTTGTGCAGAATACTTCTCCCTATGGTTGCCACTTGCTCTTTCAACAGGAGCCAGGAGTCCAGGAGAACCTCAAGTAGTGTTGCCCTATCCAAAATCAGAGGCTGGAAAAGCCTGGATCCAAAAGAATCAAAACCCACAGCCTTTTCTTCTCCACTGAGACATAACCTCCAAATAATCACTTAACCCCAGCAAAAAAGTTAAGCTAGGAATTAATCATCAACATATTGATGACACCCTATGTTGTCATAAAAACCTCAACATAAAAACAGTTTCATGTGGATGTAAAGCCCATGTCACCAATGGATGCAAAGAGGATGTAAAATGGACAAAAAAGCTTGCCATCCGTTGGAAAACGGGATGTACTCACTGCCTCCGTTTTGCTTCCTCTCTATCCGTCCAGCATCCGTTCATTGCCGTTTCATCCACTCCAAAAGTTTTGGGTTGCCCAAAACTTTTGCGCGGAAAATGTATCCAGTTTGTCCATTCTGCATCCGCTACGCATCCGCTACGCATCCGCTACGCATCCGCTATATCCGCTAGGCATCTGCTGAGCATCCGTGCAACTCGCATCCGCTCGGACGCAGGGAGGAAGCAGAACAGACGGAGAACGGATGCAGAATGGATACAGAACGGATGCAGCACGGAAACAAAGCGTTTAAAATGGAAAAAACGTTCGCAGAGGGGACCTATCTCGGATATTAAGGATGTCTAGAGGATGCCTAGAGGATGCCTAGAGGATGCAAAGGGACACCTATACTGCCTATAAAAAGGGGGAGCAACTCGTCTGCATCTCATTTTCAGACTAGCAGCCCACCTGTGCAGACCTCTGCAGCCTTCATCTCACTCTTCCTCTTCCACAGCATCCAGTCATGTCCACCGTGGATCGTAACACAGTCCTTTTGGCAGCCGCCATCCTTCTGCAACAGTGCGAAGCCATCTACAGGCTCTGTGAACTCTACTACGGGAAGAAAAAGAGGCGGCCAAGAAGCGTCTGGGTCCGAAAATGGATCGGGAGAAGAGCAGAGTAGGGACTGTACAACAAGCTGATGGTGGAGCTCAGGAACGAAGACACTCGTGCGTTCCAGAACTTCATGAGGATGCCTCCAGTCATGTTTGACGAAGTTGTGCAGCGGGTGACACCCAGGTTGACCAAGGCAAACACCAGCTTCCGGCACAGCCTGGAACCTGGGCTCAAGGTGGCACTCACTCTGCACCACCTGGCCTCAGGGACCACCTACAAAAGCATGCAGTATGGCTGGAGGGTGCCACACAACACCATCAGCACTGTGGTCAGAGAATTGGTGCAGGCCATCATCGAAGAATACAAGGAGGAGCTCCTCCAGTGCCCCTCCACTGAAGAAGGCTGGAAGAAAGTTGCAGAGCAGTGGTATCAGAGGTGGAACTTCCCCCACACCGTTGGAGCCATAGATGGCAAGCACGTGGCCTGCAAAGCACCAGCCAAGTCGGGGTCCACTTATCACAACTACAAGGGCTTCTTCAGCATCGTCCTCTTCACCATGGTCGATGCTGACTACAAGTTCATGTACATCAATGCTTCAGGCTACGGCTCATCTTCAGATGCCCAGGTATACAACGCCAGTCACCTCAAGGAGGGGCTGGAACGCAACCTCATCATGGGCTTCCCAGATCCAGACCCCCTGCCCAACGCCACGCAAAATGTGCCCTACTTCATCTTGGGGGATGACGCCTTCTCCCTCAGAACCTACCTCATGAAGCCCTACACCTCCAGGCTTCTCACCCGTGAAGAGAGGATCTTCAACTACAGGCTGTCCAGGGCAAGGCGGGTGGTGGAGAACGCCTTTGGCATCCTGGCCAAGAGGTTCCAGGTACTTCTCACCACCATACAGCATTGCCCAGAGACCGTGAGGAGGATTGTGGAAGCTTGCTGCATCCTGCACAATCTCATGCGCACCTGCTACCCAGTCTTGCAGAACAGGCTTATGGACCGTCAACAAGGCAATGGGGACATGGTGCCTGGGGAATGGAGGCAAGGGCGAAACCTGATCGACACTCAGGATGTGCAAGGGCCCAACAGATCCTCACAGGAAGGGAAGAAGCAGCGCAACCTCCTGAAACACTGGTGCAACTCCCCAGCTGAAGCGGTGGAGTGGCAAGACAGGATGGTAGATGCTTAATGGATGCTTCCTTCAGCCTGTCTGATGAGATTGGTCCATGTATGTTGGGTGGGCCTACAATGAACAGGGCATTTAATAAAGAGTTGTGTTTGTGTTGACATGTGTGGATCAATGCTTACATTGTTATTGATAATAAAGGGCCATAGGTGTGGCACCTGGGAGGGTAGACCATACAGTCCCACTATGCTTGCACTGGAGGTTTATCTATCCCACAGCTATTAGCCATCCCAAAGGTATCCCTGCTCATTCCACAGGTATCCCTGCCCACCCCACTGCTAACTCATCTCACAAGCATGCAAAGGCTTAAACCATTTCTAAAAGTTTCCACCAAGACTTTATTGAAAAAAAGAAATGAAGCAAGTGTGTGAATCAAAGATAAACTTTATTGAACAATAAGCTGTAACAGAAAAATGACCCAAGTCAAGTGTCCAAATAAAGTCCACAGGTAGCCAGCTACCCGGTCTCTGGCACTCTTATCAGTCACTTGGAAGTGTGCCCAGTCTCAGGGGTGAAGGGTCCAGGTGCTCTGGTGGTGGGTGGTGCTGGAGTGCCCGGCCCCGAGAGGACAACAGGGGACGGTGTGTTGAGGAAGGTGTCAGACAGCTGGCTCAGCCCCATGATGCTGAGAGGTCCTTCCTCCATGCCATGGGGTGTTAGCCCCAGTACTGATGACAGATGTACTGAGGCCGGGCTTGGCTGTGGGGTGGAGGAAGGAGCAGTGTAGTGGGGTTGTCGGCTCTGCAGCTGGGTGAGGACTGTCGTGGGTGGCATCATTGGCATGGGTGGCATCGCTGTCGTCGGTGGCATCATTGGCGTGGGTGGCATCGGTGGCATCAGTGGAACCGGTGGCAACAGTGTCACCCGATGACTCTGTGCCTGGACTGGGAAGGGCTGCTGCCTGTGCTGCTGAACCTCCTGGTAGCCGTAGCCCTGGTACGTGAGGGCCTGTGGGAAGCCTTGGAATGGGAGGGACATCACCTGGGGTGGAGGAGCAGACCTGGACTGGGTGGGAGCAGGTTCCTCTGGGTCTGGAGGGTTGTGAAGCAGCTCGGTGATCCGGTCCTTCACCATCTGGTACTGTGGATCTGCCATTTCCTTGAGGGTCTGGTTGACATAGGTGAGGATGGGCTTGCGGTTGGAGGAGGAAGAGTCGGTGTGGACCAGCTGAGAGAGGAGATATATGCTGGTGCGGATGGTGTCCCTGATCTCCAGCAGGACAGTGTGGCTCTGCCCCTCATGCTGTCCGGCTCTCTGCCTTTCTGCGGAGGCGGAGCTGGGGGGGGTGGATGCGGCTAGGACTGTGGTGGACTCGATGTCTCCTTTCTCCCACCGCACCAGGGAGTCCTCCACACACTCCACCACGCTTACCACACCTGTCCACGGGTTCTCCACCGTGGTACGCTCCACAGAAACCTGCCTGGAGACAGGGACTGATTCTCGGCCGGAAGAGGACTGGCTCTCAGCAGGCTGCCGGAGAAAGAGGGTTGTGAGAGGGGCTGGTTGTGCACCACGGTGGCGGACCTCAACCTCCAGGAAGCTGCACCTGGCCATGACGTAGGTCTCTCTGTCTGTCAGCTTCCCAGTGGCCTGGCCATATTTCTTCAGGTGCAGCTTCCCGTACCAGGTGTGCATGTGCTTCCACCAGCCAAGGAGCACCTCCAAAGTGTAACCCATACTCTCTGCCCTCTCTCTCCAAGCAGCCTGCTTCCGCTTGGTGTCCCTGTACAGCCGGTGTTCCTTCCGCTACAGATAGTCGTTCTCCTCAGCCACTCCAGCACCTCATCCTCGTGCGCCTCCTCAATAAAGTATTGCCTCCTCTCCCGTTGTCGCATATGCCTCTTCCTCCCTTTGGCAGGACCAGATGGGCCCTCATCCGAGGGGCTCCCAGGTAGTAGGGGCTGCTCCTCCACACCACCACCAGCAGCAGCAGCACCAGCAGGATCATCATCATCATCAACATCATCCTCACCAGCAGGATCATAATCATCATCATCAGCAGCAGCAGGATCATCATCATCATCAGCAGCAGCAGCAGCAGGATCATCATCAGCAGCAGCAGCAGCGGCAGCAGGATCAGCAGCAACAGGACCAGCAGGACCAGGATCAGCAGCAGTAGAGTAAGCACCAGCAGGGCCAGCAAGTCCAGGAGCACGAGCAGGACCAGGAACACATGCAGGACGAGCAAGACCAGGAGCACGAGCAGGATGAGCAAGTCCAGGAGCACGAGCAGGACGAGCAGGACCAGGAGCAGCTTCAACAAAGCACCAGAAGAAGCACCACCACCAGGAGCAGCTTCAGCAGAAGTCCCAGCAGAAGCAGAGTCAGGAGCAGGGGGCGGGAGGTTGGCCCTGTCCCTCTTGCTTGGGATGGCAGCAGGCTGCTGAGGCTTTCGCTTCCTCCCCATGGTTGTGGGGTTGCTGGCTGGCAGTGAGGCTGGCAGGCACCAAGGCTGGCAGGAAGCCAGGCACGAAGGCTGGCAGGCAGGGAAGGCAAGGAACTCGAAGTGTCCAGCAGCAGGTCTTTCCTCGGAATGCTGGCCACGTGCGAGCTGCTTCTCTTTATATCTGGGGGGGCTTGCGCAATGCATCCCCCCCGCATGCGCAATTAACACCAGGCATCCGCTAGGCTTCCGCTGTGCATCCGCTAGGCTTCCGCTCTGCATCCGCTTCATCCGCTGTGCATCTGCTGTGCATCCGCTGTATCCGTTCCGCGTCCGCTTTGCTGAGGCCCCCCGAAGCCTAGCGGATGCGCCATCCGCTCTCATCCGCTTCCATCCACTGGGCTTCCGTTCCGCATCCGCTTTGCATCCGCCCTGCGTCCTCCCCGCGTTCGTGTTATCCACTCTGGTTATGCAAATTTTTGCCCCTTTTGAGAGCGGATAACAATGGATGGAACATTTTGCTCGTCCGCTGTGTCCTTTTTGCATCCGTTGGCCAGTGTGACATGGGCTTTAAATACGAATTTTTACATCACATATGTTAAAGAACTCTAAGCATCTAAGTGCTTTCAAAATATCAAAATTTCATAAAGAAAAAATGAAATATAATTTCGTAATGAAAGCAATGTTTGCATGAATTCCTCACTGATGTCAAAGATACAAAGAAGGATCAGACCTGGTTCCTAGTTAGGTGTAACACAAAAGAATATTTCAACATTGTATTTGAGACTCTAATAAGTCACAAAATCAGTAGCAATGGCAGGACAATTAACATAGATATGTCTGTGAAATCACCAGGAGTTGAACCTAAAATAAGAAATGTTTTTTTTTTAAAAAAAAAAACTTTATTTTTATTAACAAAAAGCACTAAGAGTTATAAGAGATATGGGCCCTATCATGAAATATTGCAAAGTGGTACATTGGCACACTCTAGATAATAGTTAGTATTTTATTTTGTTCTTCTTTTCTTGTTTTTCTCCTCTCATTCACCTGGATGATACTATTGGACTATTGACTTTACAGCAAAAATGGAAGAAGAGAAATGAATACAGTTCATTTCAGTTGAAAAATGAATATAGTTCATTTTTCAAAAAATGATCAGAACATCAGGTGGCTGGAACAAGATTGCCCACTACCTGCAAAAGCCACGTCATTTGAAATCGTTTCCATTTTAGTGCAGTGTTATACATGAAGTGTTTTTCCCCCTAAGACCTTGAAATAGTTTCTGTCATAGAGTTCACACTATTAATGCAATGCGACTGTAATAGTGCATATTCTTAAGCCATCAGCCAGGCTAAAATGGTGACTGTATTTGGAAGTGGGTGGGGTGGGAGCTCTTACCTCCTTGACACCTGGGAAAAACTCAATGTGAATTTTGATTTTTTTTAAAAAAATATCCATTTAGGTATGGACAACGTGATTTATCATACTGTGTGCAGAGATTAACTTATGCCAGAGCTCATGCTGCTATAACATCTGCTTGCAAAAGCAGCGCTTACCTCTAGAACATAAGTAGGGTTGTAGAGGAGCTAAGGACTTGCAGGCTGGATGGTAATTTTCAGCATTTTATTGCCCCCCAAAATAGAGCTATTAAGAGATGGAGAGGTGAGGGGAGATGGCATTTAGACCAGAAGATACAGAGAAATATAGTTGGTAACTGTGAATAGTCAATAAATGAGTAAATTGCTAAACAAGGATTATCTGTAGTGAAATACACTGTATGAAAAAGTTTAAAAGAATGGGATGTCTATCATGGATCTGGGAGAAAGGAAAGAAGAAATGAGAATGAGAGAAGAATATCTGCTCTAATAGAAAACACAAATCCTGTACGAAAAAGTATTTAAAGAGAGATGAATCACTCAAAGTAATGAGTAGGCAGTGGACATAAAGAAAGAGAATCTGAAAACTGCCTGGAACAGAGTGAAGAAACATATGTTTACTCTGTGTGATAGAAATATGTGGAATTATATTACAAATACAGGTGAGCGGCAGGTGGCCTAGAAGTGAAGATACTTATCTCCCACTCGGAAGACAGATTGAGAGTTCAATTCTAGGTAATAGATGTTAATCTGTCACAGAGGTGGTATTTCTTCCCGAAACCCCAAAAACATTAACCTTAGACTGTCTACTGTTGATCTCACCTCTTTCTAAGAGGTCTGTAGGGGGTGTGCATAAGTGTCCCTGTCCTATTGTTTCTTTTATTTTTTTTATTTTTCTTATATGTATCTATGTATCCATAACTATGTTTTACTTATACCTATTATCTTGTAAGCAATTGACAAACCAAATAAATAAATAAAATAAATAAATTCAGCAGGTTCTC
Organism: Laticauda colubrina; assembly: GCA_015471245.1. Classification (NCBI taxonomy): domain Eukaryota; kingdom Metazoa; phylum Chordata; class Lepidosauria; order Squamata; family Elapidae; genus Laticauda; species Laticauda colubrina. The sequence continues at coordinate 90,087,254 of BLBF01000002.1, read as the reverse complement.
ACCAGTTCTGGAGAACCGGTAGCAGAAATTTTGAGTAGTTCAGAAAACTGGCAAATACCACTTCTGACTGGCCCCGCCCCCATCTGTTCTCTGCCTCCCGAGTCCCAGCTGATTTCCTGGGTCTTCTTTTGTTGCCCTGCACAAGAGAATGGAACTGGAAAGGAGGTTAGTGGGGTGGGGAGTGAATGGGATTTTGCAGTAACCTTCCCCCAGGAGTGGGATGAGAATGGAGATTTTACAGTACCCTTCCCCTTCCACACCCACCAAGCCATGCCCACAGATCCGTAGTAAAAAAATTTGAATTCCACTGCTGATCTATCAGAACACAAAGAGCAAATATCTGCTGTGAACTCCATATAGGCATCAGGAAGGGCATCCAGCCAGTAAAGACTCAGCTCCATTCAGTTGCCCTAACTCCACTCTGAAGCAAAGGATAACAGGATCATAAAAGGAAAAAAAATACAAATATAGGTGGTCTTATAGGTGGAACTTACAACAGTTCGGTTAGGGTTAGGGTTAGGGTTACAACAGCATTGAAAAAAGTTACAGTATCCCCATGGTCATGAGATCAAAATACAGAATTCATATTTATGATAGTTGTAGTGTGCTGGGTCATGTGATCCCTTTTATGACCTTCTAATAAGGAAGAGATGCCAGATTCACTTAACAACTGTGTTACTAATTTAACAAGTGTAGTAGCAAAACAGGTTGTAAATGGGGCAAAACTCACTTAACAAATGTCTCATTTAGCAAAAGAAATGTTGGACTCAATTGTGGTCATAAGAGGATTGCTCTGACCCAATCGTGTTCCCAAAAAGCAAACACAAAGGCAGCAGCCCCCAACTTTTAAGGTTTAATCACGAATTCTGTTCCTTTACAGATAAAAGGCTGCTTTCCACTAATTAGCTCCAACAAGAAAGAGCCTTGCCAAGTTAGATTCTCTAAACACAAACTAAGAGGTCCACAAGTTGAGCTGCAGAGCTTCTTTGCTTTCTGCAAAGAATGCTTTTCCAAACTTGGCTTTTATCCTCTTGAGGGAGGGGACATTACTTGCAGCCTTACTCCCGAGTCACCTGTGCTACTGTAATTGTTCTTTCCTCTGATCAATCCTTCATGCATGTGCATTTGGCACAGGCTCCTCGGGGGCCTCCTCATCGCTGCTGCCAGCCCCCACAATCTCTGAAGGCAGCAGTCCACTCCCTGATGGTCCTGACCCCTCATCAGAGTCTTCACTCTCCTTAGCCATCTGCACCTGCTGCCTGCTAACCACCACAAGGATTACTTGCATAGCAATGAAACATATATGGCATAATGAATGAGAAAAATCCATGTAAGAGAATGACTGCTGCAAAAGATGAGGAAGAAAGTTATGGTCCTATGTATCAAGAGAGACAAAGATGATATCTTTGGAATGGATAGCAAGAAACTTATTTTATTGTCTTAGGAAATAAAAAACATCTTCTGAAGTGGGTAAAAAGTGACAATAAAGGAAACTCCCACAGAGTTAAGTTATGAAATTATATGGGAGAAAAGTGAAGTGCCAAAAAGAAGTATTTTAAACATTTGCATGGGAATGATAATGATATGCCAAATGCTATTAATGTTAACGTACAAGAAAAGCTAATGAAAAAGCAATAATAAACTTTTTGGGAATGTTAAAAAATGTTAAGCCTGCAGACTAGTGATATGACTGAGGAAACATTGAAATACAGATGGGGTTTACTTGGTCCCATTGGGTGACCTCTTACATCTCTTTCTCCATGTTCTGCAAAATGTTTGTTTCATTTTGGTTTGTCCTTTTGAGTTTGTGTTGACTCCTGACAACTGCTTGGACTAGCACCTACATTGCTAATTACTTTCTTTTTGTCTTTCTTTCTTTCTTTTTTAAGAGGCTGGAGAATCCACTTTATTTAACAGTAAATGTACAACCTAAGGAGTCCTAATTATTAGAATTAATTACTTATAATTAATTACTAGAATTATTTGGATCTGATAAATTAGGGAAGCATTTAAAAATCAATGGGAAGGAAGGAAGGGGGAAAGAAAGGAAAAATAGGAAGGGTAGGTAGATGGATGGATGGATGGATGGAATAAAGGAGGGAAGGAAAGAAGGAAGGGGGAGGGAACAATAAAGAAAAAAGGAAAGAAGGAAGGAAGGAAAGGAAAATAGAGGGATGGATGGATGGATGGAAGTATCTCTCACTTCCAAGATAGGGAAATTTTTGGCAGCGAGTAATATACTTTTTTTCACTTTTGAAACTGCCAGGAGAGATATTCATGAAATAATAATGCAACCAAGGAAATGGAGTGAAATTTTCAAACTTCTAAAACAAATATGGAATTCAATGCAAATAGACATCTTTATACCAGGAGTGTCAAACTTGCATCATCATGGCAGTGTCATGTGATGTTTTGGGACTTTTTTCTCCTTCACTAAACTGGCAGGGGCAGGGCCAGCATGTCACGCATCCGGCCCACCGGCCACGAGTTTGATACCCCTGCTTTACACTTATTATAGGCTCAGTGAACTTTCTTTATTACTGATCTGCTTAAAGGGCAAGAGAAACACACCACCATAACTTCGGAACTTGCAATCAATTTTGGATGCTATGACTTTAGAGGGCACCCTGATACTCACAGAAAGGAAGGAAGCTGTGAGATGTCCCTTTTAAAAAAATTCCATATAGATAACGTACAGATAGTCTTTGATTTACAACATTTTTTTTAGTGACTGTTAAAAGTTACAACAGCACTAAAAAAAATGACATGATCCTATTTCACAGTTTGCAACATCCCCATGATCACATGATCACATGACCTTTGCAACATCCCCATGATCACATGATCAAAATTCAGAGGCTTGGCCACTGACTCATATTTACAACCATTGCTGTGTCCTGGAGTCATGGGATCACCTTTTATGACAAGCAAAGTCAATGGGGAGGCCAGATTCACTTAACAACCGGGTTACTAACTTATCAACTGCAGTAAGGGGCCAAAAGTCACTTAACAAATGTCTCGCTTAACAAATTTTGGGCTCAATTGTGGTCATAAGTCAAGGACTACATGTATTTTAGCTACTATAGCAAGCAGGAAAAGAGTGGAAATCAACAAGCAAACCTCAGACCAGGTGATAGATTACCGACGACTCCTAAGGGGATGACAATTGTGCATATTGTTTCAAAGAAGAATCTATAGATTTAGCTACCCTTCTTCTATTGCTGCTTCCTTCCTGCTTGTTCTCTCATGTGTTTGCTTATCCCACCTTCCCCGTCTTTTAATCAGCATGTCAAGAAAACCAATCAATACCAACATCAAGAAGTCAGATCACACTGAATGATTTCTTAACAACATAATATTTTAAAAAATAATAGTAATGCATGTTATTGTATCCATGCTGGCAGACAAAACCAAGAAAAAGGGTCTCTAAAGGTCTTAGAGAGGGATGTGGTGGCTCAGTGGCTAAGACACTGAACTTGTTGATCAGAAAGGTCGGCAGTTCAGCAGTTCAAATCTCTAGTAATGAAGTGAGCTCCCATTACTTGTCCCAGCTTCTGCCAACTTAGCAGTTCAAAAGCATGTATAAAAGCAAGTAGAAAAATAGGGACCACTTTGGTGGGAAGGTAACAGTGTTCCATGCACCTTCAGTGTTTAGTCATGTTGGCCACATGACCACAGAGACATCATCAGACAGTGCTGGCTCTTCGGCTTTGTAACGGAGATGAGCACCACCCCCTAAGGTCAGAAACAACTAGCACATATGCGCAGGGGGAACCTTTACCTTTAAAGGTCTTAAAGGAAGAGATGGGTCATCCTATTGGTTGTTACATCAAATGGCCCATATGCAAAACCACACTGTAATCCAGCCTTCCAGTAATGGGGTATGGTGAGAAGAATTCTCAGGAGCACATTAACATTCAGCAAAGAAAATGCTCTGTCTGCCTCGTTAATCATTTGGCACAACAGAACCAATTTCCTTGAATGTTATTTTGCCATCAACACATCATTATCCCATCACAAGAAGCTTCTCAGTTATCATTATATCTTGGGGGTAGAAGTAATTGGAAGTGAAGTGAATACTGTAAAATTGAATACTGTAAAATTGTTTTGAAGGGCTACTTTGAAACCCGTGATTGACATAAATAGTTGCTCATTATGTTTAATTCTCATTACATTCTGTTTAAAACTGCCAGAGAGACAGTACTTTATGCGATTCAAAATCAGTTACGCAGGTAACAATATTATGAGAGCAAGCAAATGGAAAAAAGGATGAGATGTTGAAATCATTAAAATCTGTGAGTTGAGCTTTCCCCCCCCCCCCCCCCCGAAATGAACAGTAGAAAATATACCTGAAAAGGAAACCTTTTCAGAGTCTCACTAGGTAGGAATCAGAAGGAAATGTGAAAATTATCCCGTAGCCTTCACGATGATGCTAGCCTAACATTTCTCAGTTGTCAACTCCTTTAATGTTAACTGTCAATCCAAAAGGCAAATCCATCACATCCAAAGCTTCACTGTCAATGTCAACAACTGTAAGGCTGCGGGTGTACTTTTTGTCATTAGTTTGGTCTTTATATTTAATCTTAGTCCTTTTTTTTTTACTGTGCTCCTTGACTTTCACTTGTAGAGTTTGCAGATCATTTGCATTTTTTAGCTATCAGAATATTGTCACCAGTAGAGTGCAGGTTACTACGTAGGTTTTCTTCTTCCATTTTTGAAACTATGTTCATCTTTTAGTCAGCCACAGTATACTGTATATTCAGTATATAGGTGGAATAATTAAGGGAAGAATATAGATCCTCGTTTTGTTGCTTTAGTGACCTAGAGCCAATCTGTTTCTCCAGGACTGTGACTTTCTAACCTCTTTATAGATTGGCATGAGTATAATGAGATGTTTCATGTTCATAAGGACATGGCAGAGTTTGACATGGTTGATCCAGTCAAAGGCCTTTCTGTAATCAACATATTGGCTTCTTCGGTGGTGGGATTCAATTTTTTTTACTACCGGTTCTGTGGGCATGGCTTGGTGGGCATGGCAGGGGAAGGATACTGTAAAATCTCCAGTCAGAGGTGGTATTTGCCAGTTCTCTGAACTACTCAAAATTTTCGCTACTGGTTCTCCAGAACTGCTCAGAACCTGTTGAACACCACCTCTGGACTTCTTTCTAAATTATTTGGCTGCCTGAGTTATCCAACTTGCATTCCCCAAATGCTGTTCCTTCAAGTCAACTTGAAAATCTGGAATCTCAGGTGAGATGGAATCAAAATCTGGAATCATCCAGGTGTCTAATTTGTGTTGTTGTTGTTGTTGCTGCTGCTGCTGCTGTTGTATTTTGCTTGCATGTGAGCATACCCAAGAGAGCATACCCAAAAGCTAAGAAAACAATCTTATTTCAAATTGATTGTGAGTGCCTCTCACAATCAATTTGAAATAAGATTGTTTTCTTAGCTTTTCAAACTCAAAGTCCAGGGGCCAGATCAGGCCCGGGGGGTGTTTAGACCTGCCCCCCTGGGGCTGCCCTGGAAATAGCGAAGGACTGGCCCACAGTGCTTCTGCCAGTGAAGATGGAACTCAGGAAGGCAGCCCTCCCGAGCTCCGTTTTCATGGCAGAGGGTTGCAGGAGGCCGTCCCAGCTGAAAACAGAGTTCAGGAGCCCATTTTCACTGGCAGAGCGCTTGGGACACCACAGGTGCTCCACCCAACATGAGTGACATGCTAGCCATGCCCACCTTGACCCACCGAGGTCAAACACAACTCTGATGTGGTCCTCAACGAAATCGAGTTTAACACTCCTGTTCTAGACATGAGCATTACCAAGAAAAATACTTTTGTGCCTGCAATTTGGCAGTTCACTTCTCACCAGCTCAAGGTTGACTCAGCCTTCCATCTTTCTGAGATAGGTAAAATGAGGATCCAGATTTTGGGGCGGGCAATATGCTGACTGTGAACCACTTAGAGAGGGCTGTAAAGCATTCTGAAGTAGTATATAAGTCTAAATGCTGTTGCTGTGGGCAGGAGGGAGGTTTCCAGATGCCACACAGCAAATCAACAAGCACACACCAAACCGTCTCTTTTCAATTCAGTGGGACTTAGCCCTTCTGGCACTGAAAGAACAATAAGCAACAATATTTGGCCTTACCAAGGACCATAGTTTATGTGCATGGGATTGGAGGTTCAGAGTTTCTTTCTTTCTTTTAACTGTGACTTTTCCTATTTGAAGGCTTATTCTAAGTGTGTGTGTGTGTGTGTGTGTGTTACCAATGCAAAATTCACAGTTTGGGATCAAAATGTTGGAAGGAACACATTTCCTTTATGCTCCTCTTAAATCAAGGTTCTTCAAACTTGGCGTGTTTAAGATTGTGGACTTCAACTCCCAGAATTCCTGAGTTCACATGACTGGAGGAGGAATTCTGGAAGTTGAAGTCCACAAGCCTTAAGGCTGTCAAGTTTGAAGACCCCTGTCTTAAAATGCTCAGGCTTTTCACAAGGCCTACTCCAGGGGCCTTTCATGTTGAAGCACAGTTTATGACTATCAAGGAGGAGGAATTGGTTGCCCTCCAGCTTTGAACATCTGATACTATTTTAATTACTCATCAAGAAAAGACACTGCTATTCTCCCCACCATCGTCATCATCATTTGAACCTTCAGCTGCTGCTTTTCGTTATCGTGTTGTTTTCTTATTCTTTTATTTTGTGTATATTTTAGACGACAGGTTTTGTTACATGTTGTGCAAATTGTTAATGATTTTAACCTGCGTTGAGGTCAATTTAACAAAGAAAAAGACATAGAAATATGCTAAGTATGAAACTGTACAAGCTGTTTTCAGGCTTCAGGCTCAAAAAATATATTGAGGAAAAGAAAAAAATGACTTAAGGCCATGTGCGATGATGGACGCAAGTTGGTCACTTTGATATCAAAGTTCTGCCCTCCGCACACATAACAATTGTATCACTTGACTATTCAGAAGCACTTGTGTTTACAAGCAAGCTGTGCTTCTGTGATGTGTTAATTGTATCATGACTTTACTGAACTATACCAGAGGTGGTATTCAGCAGGTTCTGACCAGTTCTGGAGAACCGGTAGCAGAAATTTTGAGCAGTTCAGAGAAACGGAAAATACCACTTCTGACTGGCTCTGCCCCCATCTCTTCTCTGCCTCCCAAGTCCCAGCTGATTGGCTGGGTCTTCTTTTGTTGTCCTGCACAGGAGAATGGAGCTGGAAAGCAGGTTAGTGGGATGGGGAGGGAATGGGATTTTGCAGTAACCTTCCCCCAGGAGTGCGGAGGGAATGGAGATTTTACAGTATCCTTCTCCTGCCATGCTCACCAAGCCATGCCCACAGAACTGGCAGTAAAAAATTTTTGAATCCCACCACTGAATTATACCAATATGGTTTGCATACCATCTTGATCCATAAATAAATCTGGAGCCATTTATTATTATGACCCAGGATAATAAGTCAACCACCTCCGCATTGGGATAGGAAGAAGGTCCTCCTTGTGGAATTCTGTAGATTATGTCTTTTATCTTGCCTGTGGCAAAACTTTTTTTATTGTTCTAATTTATAAACAATCGAAAACATGATGATTCTTCAACAGGAGACTTACCTAGGCATTTGACTTACTGATTCAAAGCAGTAAAAGAGTGAAGAAATGCATACTTTTATTTTCTAATTCTAATACCATTTAAACATGACATATTGTTTAATTTGCTACTCTTTGCTCTAATGTTGAGATATTACTTCTAAAAAATACTTTTTAAAAATTTATTTCATTCAACCAATTCCTCTGAGGAAATTTCATTTTGAAGAAGAGCAAATTGTTCAGGTTTAATTGTTTCACTTCCAGGAGCTGAAGTGATCACTTCTGGTGCGAGAGGGTAAGAGTGTTATTATCTCGGCTGAATGATGAACCCTGATTATCTATTAACAGGGTAAGTTGTCCATCTTCCCTCAACATGTAGCAATAACAAAGTTCAAAGGCCCTCACTATAAGATTTTTACTATCGCCACACCTTGCATTTTGATTCTACATGGCAGTAAAAAGTCCAAAGAGGGCTACTACTAACTATCATTTGTAGTGTATTGGATAGATCCCCCCGATTCAACTTTCCAGGACTAATTACATATGACATGAAATTGAGTAAAAGGAATTGGCTAGAGTGACCAACTATAACAGAAAACAGTAGCAGTAGCTATCAAGACTTTTTTTTTGGGGGGGGGGGGGTCTGCCATTTTTCTTTCCTCTCCTTTGAAAATTGCTGATGATAATGATGTGTCAGATCTTCAGAGGAATCATGCTCCAGATGCTGCTTTTCATTTATTTTCTCTAACATACTGAGCTGTGGACAAATTGATTAAAAAAGCATTTGAACTTGAAGAGGTTTAAAGTCACTTTGATGAATAAGTGCCAGGAATTACAATGGATTATTTTATATAAAGCCCATGTCACACTGCCCAACGGATGCAAAAAGGACACAACGGATGAGCAAAATGTTCCATCCGTTGTTAACCGTTCTCAAAAGGGGCAAAAATTTGCATAACCGGAGCGGATAACATGGACGCGGGGAGGACACAGGGCGGATGGAAAGCGGATGCGGAACGGAAGCCCAGCGGATGGAAGCGGATGAGAGCGGATAACGTATCCACTAGGCTTCCAGGGGACCTCAGCAAAGCGGACGCGGAACGGATACAGCAGATGCAGAGCGGACGCCGAACGGATGAAGCAGATGCACAGCGGAAGCCAAGCTGATGCACAGCAGAAGCCGAACGGAAGCCTGGCGTTAATTTTGCATGCGGGGGGGATGCATTGCATCAGCCCCGCGGATATAACAGAAGCAGCTCGGAAGCAGGTCGCCATTCAGAGGAAAGACCTGCTGCCGGACGGATTGGCTGCCTTACCTGGCCTGCCTGCATGTCTGCCTGCAAGCCTTGCTGCCAGCCTTGCTGCCAGCCTCCATGCCAGCCTCCCTGCCAGCCTCCCTACCAGCCTACCCCCACCCCCTGGCCCTCACTCTGGTTCTGCTGGGGCTTCTGCAGCACGGGCTTGCTCTTCTGGGGCTGGGGCTTCTGCTGCTTCTGCTTCTGGAGGAGCTGATGAAAAGCACTCCAGCACCAGCCACCTCCACAGCACCTGGACCCTTCACCCCTGAGACTGAGCGACCAAGAGGAGTGCCAGAGACTCATTTTTGTTTTATAGCTTGTTGTTAATAAAGTCTATTTTTGATTCATACACTTTGGGATGGGTTAGGATAGCTGTGGGATGGGTAATAGCTGTGGGATGGGTTAGGATAGCAGTGGGATAGATAAACCTCCAGTGCAAGCATAGTGGGACTGTATGGTCCACCCTCCCAGGTGCCACCCCTATGGCCCTTCATTATCAATTACAATGTAAGCATTGATCCACACATGTCAACATAAGCACAACTCTTTATTAAACGCCCTGTTCATTATAGGCCAACCAAACATACATGGCCCAATCTCATCCGTGTGATGAGACAGGCTGAAGGAAGCATCCATTAAGCATCTACCATCCTGTCTTGCCACTCCACTGCTCGAGCTGGGGAATTGCATCAGTGTCTCAGGAGGTTGCGCTGCTTCTTCGCTTCATGTGAGGCTCTGTTGGGGCCTTGCACATCCTCAGTGTCGATCAGGTTTTGCCCTTGCCTCCATTCACCAGGCTCCATGTCCCCATTGCCTTGTTGGAGGTCCACAAGCCTGTTCTGCAAGACTGGGTAGCGGGTGCGCATGAGATTGTGCAGGATGCAGCAAGCTTCCATGATCCTCCTCACGGTCTCTGGGCGATGCTGCATGGTGGTGAGAAGTACCTGGAACCTCTTGGCCAGGATGCCAAAGGCGTTCTCCACCACCCGCCTTGCCCTGGACAGCCTGTAGTTGAAGATCCTCTCTTCACGGGTGAGGAGTCTGGAGGTGTAGGGCTTCAGGAGGTAGGTTGTGAGGGAGAAGGCGTCATCCCCCACGATGAAGTAGGGCACATCATGTGTGTAGTTGGGCAGGGGTTCTGGATCTGGGAAGCCCATGATGAGGTTGCATTCCAGCTCCTCCTTGTGGTGACTGGCATTGTATACCTGGGCATCTGAAGAGGAGCCGTTGCCTGAAGCATCGATGTACATGAACTTGTAGTCAGCATCGACCATGGTGAAGAGGATGATGCTGAAGAAGCCCTTGGAGTTGAAATAAGTGGACCCCGACTTGGCTGGCGCTTTGCAGGTCACGTGCTTGCCATCTATGGCTCCAACGGTGTGTGGGAAGTTCCACTTCTGATACCACTACTCTGCAACTTTCTTCCATCCTTCTTCAGTGAAGGGGCACTGGAGGAGCTCCTCCTTGTATTCTTTGATGATGGCCTGCACCACTTCTCTGACCACAATGCTGATGGTGTTGGATGGCACCCTCCAGCTGTACTGCATGCTCCTGTAGGTGGTCCCTGAGGCCAGGTGGTGCAGAGTGAGTGCCACCTTGAGCCCAGGTTCCAGGCTGTGCCGGAAGCTGGTGTTTACCTTTGTCAACCTGGGTGTCAGGCGCTGCACAACTTCGTCAAACATGGCTGGAGGCATCCTCATGAAGTTCTGGAATGCGCGAGGGTCTTCGTTCCTGAGCTCCACCATCAGCTTGTTGTGCAGTCCGTCCTCTGCTCTTCTGGCGAACCATCTTCAGACCCAGACTCATGTTGGCTGCCTCTTTTTCTTCTTGCAGTAGAGTTCACAGAGCCTGCAGATGGCTTCGCACTGTTGCAGAACGATGGTGACTGCCGAAAGGACTTTGTTACAATCCACTGTGGACATGACTGGATGCTGTGGAAGAGGAAGAGCCAGATGAAGGTTGCAGAGGTCTGCACCGCTGGGTTGCTGTTCTGAAAGTGAGATGCAGATGAGTTGCTCCCCCTTTTTATAGGAAATATAGGTTTTCCACTAGGCATCCTCTAGGCATCCTCTAGGCATCCTCTAGACATCCTTAATATCCGAGATAGGTCCCCTCTGCGAACGTTTTTTCCATTTTAAACACTTTGTTTCCGTGCTGCATCTGCTAGGCATCCGTTCTGCATCCGTTCTGCGTCCATTCCGCTTCCTCCCTACGTCCAGGTGGATGGAGTTGCGCGGATGTGTAGCAGATGCCTAGCGGATATCGCGGGTGCGTAACGGATGCGTAGCAGATGCCTAGCGGATGCAGAACAGATAAACTGGATACATTTTCCACGCAAAAGTTTTGGGCAGCCCAAAACTTTCAGAGTGGATGAAACGTCAATAAACGGATGCTGGACGGATAGAGAGGAAGCAAAACGGAGGCAGTGAGTACATCCCATTTTCCAATGGATGGCAAGCTTTTTTGTCCATTTTACATCCTCTTTGCATCCGTTGGTTCAGTGTGACATGGGCTTTAGTGATTACATAGGTACTTAAAGAAAGGGCACTCAAATATAATACACATTGTTTTCAATGTGTACAAGGGCTTGCTTTTTTCTCTCTCTCATCTCCCACCCTCCCCCTTTGCAAAGCAAAGAGATTGGAAAGAAAGAGATTTCAAGAGAGTAAGTGTTTGTTGTTCTGCACATTGAGAGTAATGTTATCATAGAATAGAATTCTTTATTGGCCAAGTATGATTGGACTCACAGTGAATTTGTCTCCAGTGCATAAATTCTCCATGTACATACAAGCAACAAGTGATGAATCATGATCATTATCATAATACAGTCATCACACTGGCAACTAAAAAGGGTCAGGCAAAGGACAGATTGCTTTTTCCCACTCACAGAATAGAGACTGGAGAGAAAGATATATCAAGAGAATACTGTACATTGTACTCCTTTCTGTACAAGCTCCTTTTTTTGCAGTCTCTCTCTTCTGTTAGAGGTGGGATATCAGTCACAGGACCATGCGTACTGACTCATAGATGGTATTCAGCAGGTTCTGACCAATTCTGGAGAACCGGTAGTGGAAATTTTGAGTAGTTCAGAGAACCAGCAAATACCATCTCTGTCTGGCCCCGGCCCCATCTATTCTCTGCCTTCTGAGTCCCAGCTGATTGACTGGGTCTTTTTTGGTTGCCCTGCACAGGAGAACAAAGCTGGAAAGCAGGTTAGTGGGGTGGGGAGGGAATGGAGATTTTACAGTATCCTTCCACTGCCATACCCACCAAGCCACACCCATCAAACCACACCACACTCACCAAACCACACCACGCCCACCAAACTACGCCCACAGAACTGTTAGTAAAAAAATTTGAATCCCACTACTGGTACTGACTGTGGACAATCTTTTGACCGAGGAACACTCCAAAGATCATAAATAGTCATAAATAGTTGGTTTTAAAGTTATTTTTTCAGCACCATCAAAACTTTCAGCACCAAATGAATGGTCAGCAAGAGAGGGTTCCTATTTCAGGGATCACCTCTTCTTTTCTGTTACAGAGCAATCCAGCTGCTAAAATCAGCAGAAGATGCTGCTTTGAAGATTCCATATTATTTCATATTGATCAATTTGGAATGCAGAACTGGGTTGTTTCTTTGTAATTCCTAGGCTACTGGACTATGTTATCCTCTGGGCATTTAAAATATATTAAAAGAAATCAAACTGATTTTGATAATCAGTGATCAGTGGAAAGTTCCACGTAGTTTATTTGGTAGTAATACGAAATCAGTTTGACATTTCCCCCACAACTACTAAGTGTGATATTTCTGGAACCATATTTCCTTTCCCCCCCATATGTTTATTCTTCTAGGTCTTCTAACAATGTGTTAATACTGCTGTGATAGCTCCCCTTTTTACTGCCGGTTTTACTTTCTGAATTACTGTTATTACTGTTTGTGCATTTTATACGTTTTAAGATATGTTTGTATCAGTCATTTTAACTTACTATTTTAAATGACTTTTAAAGCAAACTTATTTTAAGGGGAGTTTTAATAGGAAGCAGTGAACAAATACTAGAGATAAATAAACATCAGCAAGTGCAATCCTTAGCTTTTCAGGGATCAGCCAAAATTAGCAGCTGTTGTGGCACCACAAGCACTCAAGAAATCATACGACCACATTTTGATCTTAAAGCATTAAGAAACCATGTTTCACACATTAAGAAAACAAAATGAAATATCTGCAAACTTCATGCCAGATGTTTGGGGGGGGGGGAATGATGCCTGGATCTTACATTCTGAACACTTTCATAACATCATATCACATCCTGCTCACAGTGTCCTGTGGTTCTAATTTTTTTTCCCATAAATGTGCCACCTGGATCCTGAAGTTACTGTGGAAGGACAGATTTAAAGCCCTTGTAGTCCTTCTTACCCCCCCTTCTCAGCCCTCCCCACCATCATGATAACCTAGCTGCCAATCATCTTGTTTGCGGAATTCTGGGAGTTGAAGTCCACACATCTTAAAGATGATGACATTGAGAAATACTGCTCTAATTTAAGTATTCTTTAGGCTGTAATAAGGAGGAGGGCAATCTGCAATATAATGGAGTTTTATTAGAATACATAAATTTCCTCAGAGTTTTTTCTTTACATTCTTTACATTTTTTATCCCATCTTTATTAATATTTTTATAAATAGCTCGAAGTAGTAAATATATCTCATCCTCTTTCCTCTTCCTATTTTCTCTACAGTAACAATTCTGTGTGATGAATTGGGCTGAGAGAAAGTGAGTTGACCAAAGTGTCCCAACCAATTTTCATACCTAAGAAGGGACTAGAACTCTCCAGTTTCACTCTGCTAACTGGAGTTTCATTATTACGCACACACAACACACACACACACACACACACACTTGTCAGAAGATTGCAAAAGGGGATCACATGTCCCCGGGACACTGCAACTATTAGAAACATGAGCCAGTTACCAAGCGTCTGATCATATGACCATGGAGATGCTACAAAGGCTGTAATTATGAAAAACGGTTATAAGCACTTGTGCAATTGAACCAGTACAACAAACCTTTTGGTGAACATGCGCTTCGTGCACACATGCGGACTTTGCACACACACATGCAGCATTTAAAAAGACAATTTTTAGCTATATTACTTATCTTCTGCTGCAGCCCCAGTGAGTAAAATAGCTGGTGCGCAGCGAACTGTTCTGCCATGTGAATCAGCTGTGCTCTAAAAATGAAGAAATAAAGCACAGGAAAAGGGGTGGGTGGGCGAGACCAAATTATCACTGGAACTACCGGTTTGCCTGTACCAGTCCAAACCAGAAGAATCAACAAAACAGTTTGTATTGATTTTCTTTAAATGCTGTTGACATTTTACAGTTATCAGTCCATATTTTTTCCCAATCCTCTAAAGTTTCTAAACTTAAATTATACCTACATTTTTTTTGTCCAGGCAATCATTGATTCCTTTACTATTTCCTCCAACAAATAATTGTACATTCTTGTAATGAATTTTATCTCTTTGCCTGACAAAATTTGATTCAGTTGTTGCAAATCCTTTTCTATCCCTTGTTCTTCTAAATCTTTTCTAAATTTTGTCTGAATTTGTAAGTATGACCACCAATCTATAGTTATATCTTGTTCTTTTAATTTATCAATCATTTTTAAATTCCCCAGAATATTGAATAATTCTTCATATCTGACTATTTTTTTTTGTATCCCTTCATATCAGGTGTAGTATAGCTTCCATAGGTGAGACCCATTTTGGTATCTTCATATAATATTTTTTTTTTACCTTGATTAGATTCTTATTTATCTGTCATCTCACATTCACCATCCTGGAACTCAGTATAAATATAGGATAAATGTTGTATTTTCTTATCTCTCTCAAGATTTTACCTAATTCTACTTGCGCTTCTCATTGATGGTTTTCAAATCACTTAAAAATTGTGCTGAAAATAATTAAAATATTTATATATATAGATATATGGAGATCTTTCTATTTGAGAGTGCAGGTTTCCAAATGATTGACAGTCTGCACTCTCAAATAGAAAGATCTCCATGCCACAAAACAGACAAACACCTGAGCACAGACAGACTCCCTCTGATGCCTCCAACTCAAACACCCCCCCACCAGGCACCCAGGTGAAACCTAGCAGCCATCCTTTCACACGAAGCCAAACTGCACTGAAAGCCTCCAACACAAGAACAGAGTGTTGCCAGCCAATCAAAGCCACAAAACAGACAGAAGAAACCAGAAACACCAATCAATCAAACTCCAAGTCCAGTGAACACAGACCCAGGCTCCTAGCCAATCAGAATGGACCAGTCTCAAATTTGAAACCAAAAGCTGTGAGACACACATCCATACAGAAGCCTGATGATGGCAGATGCGAAAGCTTAAAAAAAACATATATATATATATATAT
>BLBF01000002.1:90058966-90071842 GCA_015471245.1 Laticauda colubrina | reverse complement strand
TGTGTGTGTGTGTGTGTGTGTGTGTGTGTGTGTGTGTGTTTAGGCTTTCGTGGGTACTTACATGTGTGCTGTTTAGCTTCCTTCGGGTATTATCCCACATCATTGTAGTTCTGTTAAAGTTGTAGCAACGTTTCAGCAGAATCTCATCTGCCATCCTCAGGCTTCTGTATAGAGTTAGTTCCTGGTTTCAAATTTGAGGCTGGTCCATTCTGATTGGCTGGGAGCCTGGATCTGTGTTCATTGGACTTGGAGTTTGATTTAATATATATATATTAAAATAATTAAAATAAAAATTAAAATATTAATAAAATATTAACTCAGCTACCGTTTCCAAATGTATTTGGAAAGTAATGAGATGGAAGAGATCTCAGACCAGCGTAAGAGGGCTGTCTTCTTAACGCATTGTGGGCCAACGATTTTCAAAATGGCCAAGGCATTTGCGAAGCCCAGAGACGTGAAGCAAATGACTTGGCCCGAACTCCAACGAATACTGAAGGCTCATTACGTGCCAGTAGTGTCAAACCTTATCAAACGGCACAAATTTTACCTAAGAGACCAAAAAGAAGGCGAGACCATCGCTGATTTTGTGGCAGCCCTCCGACAATTGGGGGTAGCATGTGAGTTCCTGAACTTAGATGAAGCGATGGGAGATCGAGTAATATTGGGTTTAAGAGACTCTAATTTATAAAGCAAGCTGCTAAATAAACCCAACATAACTGTAGCCGAAGCCATCGATGAAGCCACAGCTGCTGAAAAATCGGCAGTCAAAATGAAACAGATGAACGCAAACAATGATGAAGTGAGCCTAACTAGAGGGAAGAAACAATTTCCCGCCACCACACACCACGAAGATTTTGACGAGACGTCAGAATCTGGAGAGGAAGACAATGATGTCCACCGCCTATACGCCAACAAAAAAGGGCATGAAAAAAGAAACTGGCGGGAATGCACTGGCTGCGGAGGAAACCACCCTCGAGCCGATTGCAGATTCCTTGATGCCATCTGCAGAGCTTGTAAGGAAAGGGGACACATCGAGAAGGTCTGCAGAAATAAAAAAAATTACAGCCCAAACAGACGCAGCAACTCTCCCCCACAAGCAGAGCCAAAACAAACCGAGAGAAAGTGGCAGCAAAACAGACGAGCCAGTAACCGAGAAAAAACCCATCAGACTTTCACTATCGGAAGCGCTCAGACGGAAAGCGGGAAAAAAGTCAAAATAAGAGTAAAAATCGAAGGCAGCCCCTGCAAAATGGAGGTAGACTCAGGGTCTTTCCTGTCAATGGTGTCATGGGACACAATCAAACAACTGGTCCCTAATATCAGACTTAAAGAGCTCCAGAAGCAAAAATTAACCCTGAAGGACTACCAAGGGAATCGAATCCCTGTGGTAGGTCTAGGACATTTCCGAGTCACCTACAAACAACATGTCGAAGTCCTGTCATTGACAATAGTCGACCGAGACCATCCAAGCCTCCTGGGCATTGAATGGTTCGCACCATTGGCCATCGGAATGATAGGAGTAGACCGGGTGGCCGCAACCTACTGGGAAGAAAACCTGATTCACGAGTTCCAGGACGTTTTCGACGGCTCCCTAGGCAGGTATCGGGGGACCCCAATTTCCTTTAGTTTAGACCCCCAGGTAGCCCCTAGAAGACTAAAGGCCAGACGAGTTCCTTTTGCATTAAAAGCAAAAATAGAGGAACAACTAAACAAATTAATTGACCAAGGGGTTTTGGAACCTGTTGACCATGCTAAATGGGAGACGCCCATTGTAACACCAGTTAAACCTGATGGGTCGGTTCGCATCTGCAGAGACTACAAGGCTACCCTGAACCATGCGCTGCAACAAAGCGCATACCCGGTGCCAGTCGTACAACATTTGTTACATTCACTTGGGGGAGGAAAAGTTTTCACTAAACTAGATTTAGCACAAGCTTACCAACAGCTTCCAGTAGACCCCTTAACGGCCGAGGCACAAACAATAGTGACCCACAAAAGGGCATTCAAGTGCAACCGACTCCAGTTTGGAGTGAGTGTGGCCCCAGGCGTGTTCCAAAGCCTCATGGAATGCCTATTGAATGGAATACAAGGGGTAGTACCATATTTTGACGACGTCCTAATTTCGGCCAAAGATACAGCCCAACTAGCAAAAAGACTAAGAAATGTACTAACAAAATTCAGAGAATCTGGCCTGAAAGTAAAAAAAGAAAAATGCTGCTTAATGACTGATCGCGTCGAATTTCTAGGCTATTTAATAGACGGAGAGGGGATACACCCTACTGAAAAAGTCAAAGCCATTAAAGACACACCACAGCCAAGAAACAAAACTGAACTGCAGGCATTTTGGGGACTAATAAATTTTTATAACGTATTCCTCCCCCACAAAGCGACAATAGCGGAACCATTACACCGGTTACTGGATAAAAAAACTAATTGGACTTGGGGTCATAGAGAGCAAAAAGCCTTCCAGAAAATAAAAAATGTATGAACATCAAACACCGTTCTTATCCAGTTTAGTAACACACTTCCATTGATGGTGACCTGCGACGCCTCACCATTCGGAGTCGGTGCCATCCTGAGCCACCAATTGCCAGATGGGAGAGAGGCACCCATTGCTTATTATTCAAAGACTCTGTCTAAAACAGAACGTAACTATAGTCAATTAGACAGAGAAGCCCTGGCAATTGTCGCCGGAGTGAAACGCTTCCACGAATATCTCTATGGAAGAACATTTTTGATAGTAACGGACCATAAACCGTTACTAGGAATTTTGGTGGGAAACAAGCCTACACCGAACATTTTGTCCCTGCGAATGACTAGATGGTCAGAATTCCTAGCAGCCTACTCTTATACATTAACGCATCGACCCGGGAAGCAAATCTCCCATGCAGATGCATTAAGCAGAATGCCGTTACCGACAACGGAGGAAGACCCGGCACCGACGATGACCACCTTGCAGATAGAGACATGCCCCGAACTACCAATATCTGCAAATGATGTCACCAGAGCCACCGCAAAGGACCCAGTGACTGCCCGCATACTAAACTGGGTAGGTAAAGGCTGGCCGGAAAACCAAACAACTGAAAACTTTACACCTTTCCGGACCAGACAAACCGAACTTTCAAATCAAAAAGGTTGTTTATTGTGGGGTGATCGGGTAGTTATCCCTCCTAAATTACAAACCAGGGTGCTGGGTATGCTTCACGAAGGCCACCCTGGTATTGTTAAAATGAAAAGCCTTGCTAGAAGCTATGTCTGGTGGCCGGGTATAGATAGGGACATCAAATACTGGGTTAATTCTTGCAACAAATGTCAAAAAACCAGGCCTTCCCCACCACAAGCACCCATAAGGGACTGGGAAACCCCACGAGACCCCTGGTCTCGGATCCATATTGACTTTGCAGGACCTACTAAGGGACATACCTTCCTAATTGTCGTAGATGCATACTCGAATTGGCTGGAAGTTGTAGTTATGCCATCTACGACAACTGAAACAGTCATTAAACAATTTGACAAACTCTTCGCAACCCATGGACTGCCAGACGTCCTAGTGTCCGACAACGGGCCACAATTAACAAGCATCCAATTCGAACAGCACCTAGCCTCCCTAGGTATACGCCATGTTCTAACCACACCGGCTCACCCAGCTGCAAATGGTAGAGCGGAGAGAATGGTCAGGTTTACCAAAGAGGGTTTAGAGAGAATGGACATTGGGGATGTCCAAGATAAAATTAACCTCCTACTCACCCTCCAACATATCACACCCAGTACTATAACCAACAAAAGCCCAGTGGAACTATTAATGGGAAGAAAATTTAGGTTGCAATTAGACAGATTGCACCCAAATTATACACTAAAAAGACTCCCCGACTCCTCCACCCATTTCAGAACATTTGAAATTGGCGACCTAGTCTATGCAAAAAATTTCACCGGGGACCCCTTATGGCTTCCAGGCACAATCACACAAATTACAGGCCCCCAGTCCTACCGACTCACCGTAGACAATGGCAGGGAATGGAAGCAGCACATAGACCAGCTTCGTTCCCGAAACATTGAAAGAAATACGAACGCACAACCACAAATAATAAAGAACGACAAAAAACAAACCAAAGAGGGGGGGGGAAATACAAGAAAATAATAAAGAACCGTTTAAAATAAACCCAGAATATATCTAACAAACAAAAAGAGCAAAAAAGAGACTTACAGTTAGAAGAAACTTGCGGGAAGAATCCAATCGATGGGCCAGCCAGGCCAGCTCGACCTGCCCGGAGAAACCAGGAGGGAGCGGCAAAACCACCTGCCTGAGAAACTCAGGCAGCAGCAAAATGGCTGACTCACCCTTCCAGGCGGTTCCATTGA
The DNA here is from genome assembly GCA_015471245.1 of Laticauda colubrina. Classification (NCBI taxonomy): domain Eukaryota; kingdom Metazoa; phylum Chordata; class Lepidosauria; order Squamata; family Elapidae; genus Laticauda; species Laticauda colubrina. The sequence goes on along the minus strand of BLBF01000002.1, from coordinate 90,067,483 downwards.
GAAGAGCCAGAGAGACAGCAACCCCATCCAAACCGGTTGAAGTCTCCAGCGAAAATGAACCGCGCAAGTCCAGTAGAGTCAGAAGAAGCCCCACCTACCTGCGTGACTACGTCACCACGTAGGACTGAACCAAGAGGGGAGGGGTGTTCTGTATGAAAATAGTAGACTCCTAATTTGCTATTCTGATTGGCTAAGAAAGCCAGTATAGGGATTGGTTCACTAGGAAGCCGCTTAAAGGTGGCAAGATTAAACTACTGTCATTGGCTACAAGCCGGCAGGCAAGCCGCTATAAAAGGGCTGCCGCGGCTTGAGCCAATGTTCCGTTTTTACTTGTTGTTAACAAATAAAGACATTTGTTTCTTGGAACCCGGTCTACCTCACGTTTTTCCGAACGGAACAGAAACTAATCAAGAAGAGAAGCAACCTAGATCTAAAGAGAAATTTCCTGACAGAACAATTGATCAATTGAATTGAACTGAACTGCCTCCAGCAGTTATCGATGATCCAAGATAGGTTTCTAAGAAGAGATTGGGACAACCTCTTCTTTGTCTGAAATGGCATAGGGTTTCCTGCCTGAGAAGGGGATTGGACTAGAAACTTTCCAAGGTCCCTTCCAACTCTGTTATTCTATTGTACTCACGAGCGTCTTGTCAAGCTATACATACATTTTGCCCTAACGTGAGGCAAAATAAATTTGCTCTTTCAAAGGAGGGAGCAGAACAAGCAGAACATGGACACATTTTCCTTCTGAACTGGTTTCTGGGGTGATAATGTGTGGTCCCCCAAGTAGTTTGCCACACACTGAACATGTAGAAAATCCTTGACTACAGTCGTTGCTAAGTGAGGTGGTCATTAAGTGATTCATACCCCTTTAAGCGAATCACCATGATCTGAATTTGTCTTCCTCATTGACTTTTCTTGTCAGAAGCCAGTTGGAAAGGCGAGAAATGGTGATCACATGGCTCAGGAATGTTGTAACTTAAATAAATACATGCCCATTTATAAGTGCCCGAATTGTGATTATGTGACGGCAGATGCTGCAATGGTTGTAAATGTGAGGAGCAGTTATAAGTAAACTTTTTTTCAGCAGCATCATAACATTGAACCCTCACTAGATGAACGGTTGTAAATTGAGGATTAACTGCAATGGGAGATGTTCTTAATGTCAATTTATAATGCAGATATCCTCTGTGTGATACCTATGGGAAAACTGGTTTCTGGTAAAAGGATGTTCAAAAAATAATTTATAGGTGTGCAAATGCAAGGGTTTATCAGCCTTATTTCTCAGGAATTCTGTGTTGCTCATATATGCATCTAAAAATTTAGTTAAATCACTGGCCCATTTAGTTCTTTTTATTATTATTATTATTTGATTGTATTAATAAAAATTGTAAGTACAACATCATATTATTTGGATACAGTGGTATTTATACAGTACTAACTGTAGATAATTTATATAACCTTTAAAGATAAATTTAGAAAATTTAGGTAAGTATTTACTATGTTTTCTAAAACATTAATTTTAATATTACTTTTTGCCTTATCATAGTTATAAAATATGTACAGTACATATATTATTTTGATACGGTGGTATTTGTACAGTATTAAAGTTTATTAACACTTTAACGTTTAGATGATTTAGACCATTAAAAATAGAACAAAGAGTAAATATTGTATGAATTAAAATGTCAATGTTAATATGCATGAGATTATTTAACTTGGCACACAGAAACAAATATAAGATTTTAAAATGCTGCAAATTACATCAAAATACTTGTTATTCAATAGGGTTTCTGGCTTAAGCCGATTACTTAGTGTTGAAGTCTCCACTTATTACTTGTGCGTGTTGAAATAAAGCACAAAGCAAATTTGACAACAATAACTAAAATAAGAAGAAAAAAAACAAAATGAGAAAAATATGGATATTCAGTTTCTAACTTCCCTCTTCTTCAGACCAATTTGCAATGTATATAAACATTTAAGGCCCTAGAAACCATACAGTAAATGTTTATAATTGACTTGCTGCATAATATATTGTATATATGGGAACCATTCTTGCTTTAATTTGATTAAACTTAAAAATTCAAAAAGGTTTCCAACATTTTAAATCCAATCGTTGATTAATGAAACAAATGACTTCTTTATGGTCAGTCCAAATTATATATCTTTTTTTTTAAAAATCATCTCATCTTTATTACTTTTATAAATAACTCAAGGTAGCGAATATATCTAATATATGTCTTCCTTCTCCTATTTTCCCCAGAACAATAACATTCTGCAACAAGATGGGCTGGCTTTTATATTTAAAGTGAAACTAGCACACACAATCTCCTGGTTTTTAGCCCAGTGTCTTAACGCCCACCAGATCAAATTAGTTCTATTGCATTTCTTAAACCATATCATTGAGCTTTTTGCACATGTAGAAATTTTTAAATCCCTTTTTGCTCTATAAGGTACAACAACTTTGATAACAAGTATTTGTCGATTTTACCACCAGCAATGATTCTTAAAAGCTGGAATGTTTTAGGCAAGACAAGCAATTGGAAGAAAATTTCTCATTTGTCTGTTTCGTTTTGCTTAGTTTTTCATTATCAAAATATTTAGCTTGTATTGAGCAAGTCATCTATTAATCCTTGCTGCAACATTTGATTGAAATGATTTGCAAGACAAGAATGGAACAAAGAAGGATACTTGAGTCAAAATCCACGAAGACCACATTTGGTTGTTATATTCCATTTCTTCACCATTTTATCTTGTTCTTTTGCAGTTCCTATTGTTACTAAAATATTTTTCCATTTGTTCAGGTCTTGCTGAACATATATCTATTAGATATTTCATTGTTTTTCATGTGATTATCCCAAATATTTTTCACAAAACTAAAATAACTTTTCCTTTTTTTAGGTTTTTATTTATAATTTTTGTACTATAATTCTTTTCCTTGCTTCTTAGAGGGTTCAGTCGGTTTTGTGCTTTCAGTTAGGCTTTGAAATAACAATGTTAGTTTGTCTGAAACTGCCTATTCTATTGCTTGATTCTATTTTCGTATAAATCAATTTTCTTACAAGCTGACATTACTCATTGTTTAACACTTACATGACTTCTGCAATCATTTTGCTCTCCAAGTTCTATTTCTTTTTCAAACTTGTTTTATTTCCACATTTTTCAATTTCTGTTTATTCAGATGCTGCAAGTTGTTAATATATTTTCAAAAGTGGTTTATTTTATTTTCCAGTTTAACTTTTGACTTTGCCATTTAATTTTTAATTTCACAGCTTGCTTTCAATTTATAATCCCGTTCTGTTGTTCTTATTTTAATGAGGCTATACATGAGGTGTTCATCTCTTTGATCATTTTTGTCATAATTAATTGAGCAGCCCCCATATGCATTATGAGAAAAATCATTTAAATATTTATTTTGAGTGGACTTCAAAGGAGGTAATTTTTCTCTTACAGTTTCTTTCATACATTTCATTTTTATAATGCTGTTGGAATTCAGACAATTATGGTTTCGTTTCACTATTTTGATTTGTCTGTTCAGAAGGTTCATTGGCTGTCTCCAAATGGATAGTTATGTTGCTTTGTTTTTCTATACTGTTTTGGTTGTACATTTTTTCAAAGTCTATAAAGACCCTTTTTTTTCTGAGCCTGAAACATCTATGATCCACAAGTCATTGTTCAACAATATATGTCAGAAATGTTTTCTTCCAATAGCAATACACTTATTTCTAGAAACCACAAAGTCAGTGGTTCCAGTTCTTAGCAGCCTTTTATAATTGCTTGGTTTTCACTGAGTGCTATTTGTTTGTTTTTGCAATTTCCTTCATATCCAGAAGCTCATGTCACCAAATGTCCAAAAGGGCTGTATCATTAGATACAACCTTTTTGAGCCAAGCAACAGCTGATCTGATCTGAAATTGTTTTCCACCACTCATGATTCCAAAGGAAAAATTGAGGTTCTTGGTTCAATCTCACTAAAGGCCCATCTAGCTTAGGGACTTTGCCAGTATCCACCTTATACCATTAGCATAGCCCTTAGCTTTATTGAGAATCTGAAGCCTTGCCAAATGACAAGGTTGATTTTTGTACTTTTTTTAAAAATGGAATCATTTTTATTCATTTTTGGACTAGCATACACAAAATAAAAATAAACATTCATCGCTGATAAAGAGGAAAAATCATTACCCAAATAAACACATAAATAAAATAGAATCTGTAATTAACACCATAAGCCAAGTTCAATTTATTTTATTAAGTCTTTAAAAGGGAAAATGCAACTTTCAAAGTTCACTACTCCTGCCCGAGATAGTATCCCATATTCTGTTGAAGATAAGGATGATAATTTCATTATTTGTTACAGGTTGCTTGATCCTATTTATTTCTTCAAATTATTGATATTTCCTTGTTGAACAATCAGGAAGCATAACTAATTTAAAACAAAAATTTAAAATACCACATACTGATGCAAGATCCACAAAACCAGGGAATTATTTTAAATTATTGTAATGATTTACCAATTATTATTTGCTCGTCTCCCCCTTTTTCCTTGAGAGTTCAAGCAGACAAAACCTCTCCCTTCCTCTTTTTCCAACATCACCCAGGAAGTTAAGACTGCAACCTGACCGATGGCTTTGTTTGAACTTTTATATGGATTGATTACATGTGATCATGTGGCATCTCAGTTTCTGCAGTAGGGGAAAATGAGATCATAAGCTTAATTAAATAAAATAAAGAACGGATAATACAAACAAGAGCATGACTAAATTAATTAAACATTGCTGAATTCAATTAGTCAAGATAAAATATATTAAGGCGTGCTGAAACATGCTTCTTATGAGTACTTTATACATAGATTTCAAAGAACACAAACATGACATTTGATTCTCACTAGAGTAAGGTTTCAAAACAAAACCCACAAAATCTAGACCACTATTGGTGAAATTTTATGGCACTGAGTGCCAAAACGGGTACATGCATGCCAGTGATGGGATTCAAATTTTTTTACTACCAGTTCTGTGGGCGTGGCTTGGTGGGCATGGCATGGGAAGGATACTGTAAAATCTCCAGTCAGAGGTTGTATTTGCTGGTTCTCTGAACTACTCAAAATTTCCACTACCGGTTTTCCAGAACTGGTCAAAACCTGCTGAATACCACCTCTGATGCACATGCTCTTGGGGGAGTGCCAGAAACCGGAAGAGCAGTTTCCCTGAGCTTATTGTTACTGGTTTTCCAGTTTCTGGAGTACATGTGCGCATGAAGACCAGCTGGCCAGAGTGTATAGTGTACTGAAAACGGGAAGCTCAGCTGGCCGGCATGCATGTGTGTACCAGAAACCAGAAGAGCAACAGGTGACGGCTGGCATGCCCAGAGAGATGGCTCTGAGTGCCACTTCTGGTACACATGCCATAAATTTGCCATCACAGCTCTAGACAAGCTAAATATAGAACCAAGATAGTAGAAAATAGCATCTACACGGAAAACACAATAGGATAGAATCAGTGGTGGGATTCAAAAATTTTTACTACCAGTTCTGTGGGTGTGGTTTGGTGGGCGTGGTGTGGTGTGGTGTGGTGTGGTGTGGTGTGGCTTGGTGGGCCTGGCTTGGTGGGTATGGCTTGGTGAGCAGGATCGGGGAAGGTTACTGCAAAATTCTCATTCCCTCCCCATCCCACGACCCTGCTTTCCAGCTCCGTTCTCCTGTGCAGGTCAACCAAAGAAGACCAAATCGATCCGCTGGGACTTGGGAGGCAGAGGAAAGATGGGGGCAGGGCCAGTCAGAGGTGGGATTTGCCCGTTCTCAGAACTACTTGAAATTTCCGCTTCCGGTTCTCCAGAACTGGTCAGAACCTGATGAATACGGATAGAATATATTTGGTTTGGCTTTCAGTTCAGTGGGTTGCAGGGTTAATAGTGTGGTTTTGTGGGATAAAGATACACCATAAGTAACTCAGGAAAAAAGGAATAAACAAATAGGTGTGCAATAAAAAAAGTATTCTATCACCAGAGATAGATATATCTGCCAGTGTTGTTTTCATCCAGTTTCTCTTGCATTTATTTTGCCTCTTCTGCATCTTGCAAATCAATAGCTACATGAACACTTCTGCATTTTCATATTTCATATTTCCTTTCATGTAAAAATCTTTAGATGCCATGGTGGCACAGTAGTTAGAATGCAGTATTATAGGCAAACTCTGCCCATAACCCGGAGTTTGATCATGATGTGGCTCAAGATTGACTTAGCCTTCTGTCCTTCCGAAGTTGGTAAAATGAGGACCCAGATTGTTGGGGGCGATAGGCTGACATTTGTAAACTGATCATAGAGTGTTGTAAAAGCACTATGAGGTGGTATATAAGTCTAAGTGCTACTGCTATTGCTATTATATCTACATTCATAGTACTGTTTGTTGAATTTTTGTAGTGATTTTTCTTTAATTAACATGGGTGGGTGTCTTCAGTGGTTTAGGTTATCTAAAGATGGTTGAGCATTGAAGGAAAAAAAGTAGGAAAATAGAAATATGGTACACTGTATTTTGACATTATGATACACGAGAGGAAGGAACATCTTGTTCAGTTTGAGGAAAGGAATTTGCTTTTAAAATTTATTCCAGAGAAAATAATTGAGTTAAAGTCTGATCAGTGGAAAATGCACTTTCATACTCATTTAATGACAAGTGGCACTGATACTGACTTTCATTGGTCAATCATCTCTTGAACAGCCTGCAGCCTCCATGTTTGAGCACGTCGGTTAGTTTCCAATTAAGAGACTTTTTCAGACTTGGAAATATGGGAGTTAGAGGAATGGAAAGGTGTGTTACAGGAAACAATGCCCGCAGTGGCACTCTGTGTCTCTTTAAAGAATAATAATTAAGCTCTGTAAAGAGGGATGGTTTGGTCATGTAAGGCCATGTCACACTGCAAAAACGGATGCAAAGAGGACACAACGGAAGAGAAAAATGTTACATCCGTTGTATCCGCGCTAAAAAGGGGCGAAAATTTGCATAATTGGAGCGGATGAAACGGACATGGGGAAGACGCAGGGAGGATACAAAGCGGATGCGGAACGGAAGCCCAGCAGATGCAGAACGGATGGTGCGTTCGCAGGGCTTCTGGGGGGGTCTCAGAAAAGCGGACGCAGAACAGAAAAAACGGATGCAGAACGGATGCACAGCGGATGAAGCGGATGCACAGCGGAAGCCTACCGGATGCACAGCGGAAGCGGAACGCATGCCGCGCATTAATTGCGCATGCGGGGGGGATGCGTTGCGCAAGTCCCCCGGATATAAAGGGAAGCAGCTCGGAAGCAGGTCACCATTCAGAGGAAAGACCTGCTGCTGGACACTTTGAGTTCCTTGCCTGCCCTGCCTGCATGCCTGCCTCCAAGCCTGCCTCCCAGCCTGCCTCCCAGCCTCCTGGGCAGCCTCCCTGCCAGCCTGCCTTCTAGCCTCCCTTCCAGCCTTGCTGCCAGCCTGCATTCCAGCCTCCCTTCCAGCCTTGCTGCCAGCCTGCCTTCCAGCCTCCCTGCCAGCCTGCCTTCCAGCCTCCCTGCCAGCCTGCCTTCCAGCCTCCCTGCCAGCCAGTCTGTCTGCCAGCCTTGGTGCCTGCCTTGGTGCCTGCCTTCCTACCAGGCTTCCTGCCAGGCTTCCTGCCAGCCTTGGTGCCTGCCAGCCTTCCTGCAAGCCTTCCTGCCAGCCAGCAACCCCACAACCATGGGCAAGAAGTGAAAGTCTCAGCAACCTGCTGCCATCCCTGGCAAGAGGGGCAGGGCCACCCTTCCTCCCCATGTCCGTGACTCTGCTTCTGCTGGGGCTTCTGCTGCTTGGGCTCGCTCTTCTCTTGCTGGAGCTTCTGCTGTGGCTGCTCCTGGCAGTGGTGCTTCTGCTGCGCACTCTGCTGAAGCTGCTCCTGGTCCTGCTGGTCCTGCTTGTTCTGCTTGTGCTCCTGGTCTTGCTAGTCCTGCTGCAGGTGCTTACTCTGCTGCTGCTGATCCTGGTCTTGCTGCTGCTGCTGCTGATGATGATGATGATTCTGATTCTGATCCTGCTGGTGATTCTGCTGCTGCTGCTGATGATGATGATGATAATTATGATCCTGCTGGTGATGTTTCTGATGATGATGATCCTGCTGCTGCTGCTGCTGCTGCTGCTGTTGGTGTGAAGGAGCAGCCCCTACAACCTCGAAGTCCCTCTGATGAGGGCCCATATGGCCCTGCCAGAGGGAGGAAGAGTGCGGTATCTGCTATCCCGCATTAGATGGGCGTCTCATGATAGGGAGCGAAGGAGAAAGAAATGACAGGAGACGAAGTTCCTCGGGATGAGTGCGCCCACACGCTCTTTTATTGTGCTCATTCAAAAGGGGGTGATTGTTTATTCAGAGCCTAGGTCAAGCCCAGGTCAGACAGGATACACAGGATTTACAATAGCTCAAACAAGGTAAGATACCAGGTCAGACAGGATGGCAAGATTTATAATTTGATCAGGATATTCCTTCTTCACAAAGCTGCATGCCAGACAATGTAATCTC
>BLBF01000002.1:90016417-90035217 GCA_015471245.1 Laticauda colubrina | reverse complement strand
TATATCTATATCTATATCTATATCTATATCTATATCTATATCTATATATCTATATATCTATATATCTATATGTCTATATATATATGCTGTTCAGCTTCCTTCGGGTATTATCCCACGTCATTGTAGTTCTGTTAAAGTTGTAGCAACGTTTCAGCAGAATCTCATCTGCCATCCTCAGGCTTCTGTATGGATGTGGGTCTCACAGCTTCTGGTTTTTAAATTTGAGGCTGGTTCATTCTGATTGGCTGGGAGCCTGGACCTGTTTCATTGGACTTGGAGTTTGATTGATTGGTGTTCCTGGTTTCTTCTGTCTGTTTTGTGGCTTTGATTGGCTGGCAACAGTCTGTTCTTGTGTTGGAGGCTTTTAGTGCAGCTTGGCTCCGTGTGAAGGGACGGCTGCTCTTCATTAGCAAGCTGGGTTTCACCTGGGTGCCTGGTGGGGGGGGTTAGGTTGGAGCTATCAGAGGGACTCTGTTTTTGCCCAGGTGTTTGCCTGGCTTGTGGCATGGAGATCTTTCTATTTGAGAGTGCAGGCTTCCAAATGATTGACAGTCTGCTGGAATCATCTCTTCTATTCATGCTGTCAGGTCTTTTTTCAATCTCTATGGCTTCTCTGATGATTCTGTGGCTGGGGTTTTCTATAGTGGCCAGGGTTTTAGTGCCATTGAAGTTGATGTTGTGACCTGTGGTTTTCATGTGGTGGACTAGTGAGGAGGTGTGAATCATCAGTGAATCATCACCCCCAGCCAATCAGAACACAGCCAACCCCCCTACCAATCAGAACACAGCCAAACCCCCACCCAATCAAGTCACACTCCCACTAGCAGTTAAAAGGAGGAAGCAGCTGCAAGCTCACATTACTCTGAGAAGCACAGAGCTGAAGAAACAAGCCTGAAGATGATGAATGAGACTTCATCGAAACGTTGCCTAGATACTTCCAATTCTACGTGGGAGAAAACCCGAATAACCAAAGATCCACATACAAATACCCGCAAAAACCTCAGAAATGTATGTATGTATGTATGTATGTATGTATGTATGTATGTATGTATGTATAAAAAATATCCTCCCTTCAGGTATACTCGGGCTTCCGAGATAGGGAGTTGGCGCATTGATTCCCTCCACTCGGAATATAGGCCACCCAGAAATTGAATAGAGCAAAGAATAAGGACCATCTCACCTGACGCTGGTTCAACGTAGGTGTTCCAAATTGCGATGATCCATCCGAACCTCGATTTGGTGATGAGCCATCTCCAGGTGGTGCCGCCATGTCTCAAAAGCAACCTTAACCGCCAATAGCTCCTTGTCCCAAATAGTATAGTTGTGCTCTGGAGCTGACAATTTCCGGGAATAATAAACGCATGGGAACAAGGTGCCTGCAGGAGCATAGGCCTGGAGGAGCACCATACCAACAGCCACATCGGAAGCATCTGTTTCCACCACAAATGACTGGCCTGGATCAGGGTGTTTGAGGATAGGCTCAGAAGCAAAGGTAACTTTCAATGGCTCGAAAGCTGCTTGCTCCTCAGCACCCCAATGGAATTTCAACCCCTTCTTGAGCAGATTAGAAAGGGGAGCAGTCAAGGCAGCAAAGGCAGGGAATAAATGTGCGGTAGTAGTTCACAAGCCCCAAAAGTTGTTGCACATCCTTAATCCGCTGTGGAGGTTCCCACTCCTGCAATGATTGAATTTTTTCCGGGTCCATTTCCACCCCAGCAGGTGAAATATGATGTCTCAATAAGTCAATTGTGGTTTGTGCAAACTGATACTTCTCACGTTTAGCAAACAGGTGGTTATCATGCAAATGTTGCAACACCAGCCACACATGCTGCCAATGTTCCTGCAGGAAGTCTGAGTAAATCAAAATGTCATCTCAATAAATGACCACGAATTGATCCAACAAATCACGGAAAACGTCGTGCATGAAATGCATGAACACAGGTGGGGCATTGGTTAATCCAAAGGGCATCACGGTATACTCAAAACGCTCTTACCTCATCCAGAAAGCTGTTTTACACTCGTCCCCTGCATGAATGTGAACCAGATTGTAGGCCCCACACAAGTCCAACTTCGTAAAGATCTTAGCTTGATGAAGCCGCTCAATTAGTTCAGGAAAGAGGGGAAGCGGGTACTGATTCCTCACTGTGATTACATTCAACTTGCGGTAATCACAACACAAATGTAGCTCCCCCTATTTCTTTTTCACAAAAAGCTCCGGTGCAGCCAATGTGGAGGTAGAAGGCCAGATAAACCCTTTCTGGAAGTTCTTGTCAATAAAATCCCACAACACGGCCAACTCCGGTTCCTACAGGGAATATATCCGACCCACTGGCAATTTTGCATTGGGCAACAAGTCGATTGGACAGTCATACGCCCAATGTGGAGGCAACTGATCCTCCTCCTTCTCCCCAAACACATCAGCAAAGTCCACCAACTCCGCAGGTAGATCCAGGTCCACGGATCACAGGAGTGCAAGCAATGTTTGGCACACTTCCTATCAAGGAACTGCACATTTCCTGCACAGACCAGACAATCTGTGGATCATGGGCCTGTAACCACTCCAAATCCAGCACCACCAGAAAATGAGGCACTGCAGCAAAGTAAAACGTGGTTTCCTCCACATGCTGCCCAATATGCATGCAAAGGGGTTTGGTTGCAGCAACCACAGGTCCCAAATGAAGGGGCCAACCATCAATCATCTCCACCATTACTGGTGTGGATACCTGTTGCTGAGGAATGAACCACTGCTTGACAAAATGAGCATCCATGAAATTGGCTGTGGCCCCTGAGTCGACCAAAGCTGGGATCTCCACCTCTCCCACGCCAGGCATGAACACACTTGCTGGAAGCACAAGATGCTTCACCAATAGCAACCATGGTGGAGATGTCAAAGATGTCAAAGGTGGCGAGGGTGGCAAGGTTGGTGAAGATGGCAGGCCTATGGACTTTACACCCCAACCTGCAGACCCCCGTAGGCTGAGCGATGCTCATTTCCCGCCATCACAGGTGTCGCTGCCGTGGATGTCTTAACAGGACACTTGGCTGCAAAATGGCCTCAATTGCCACAATAGAGGCATAAACCATCATGACGACGTCTATTCATTTCTACTTGAGTCAGGGAAGAGTGGCCAGCCCCCAACTGCATGAGTTCCTCCAAATGCACTTCCACCAAGGGCACCATCTTGCTGGAAACAGATACAGTCTCTGTTCATCATCATACCCATCGCTGCTGAAGTCTAGCATCCAAACGAAGACACAAATGCATGAGCTCCTGAAGGGTGCGAGGGCATTCAGTATGCGCCAACTCATTCAGGAGCTCCGACAACAAACCCTCCTGGAACTGGTCTAATAATGCTGCCTCATTCCATTGTACATCCTGAGCAATCACCCAAAAACTAACCATATAATCCATTAGTGAGCCACACCCCTGCTTCAACTCTCTCAAACATCTGTTTGCTGTTTGGCTTTGAACAGGATCCTCAAACATGGCCTAAAACTGACGGCAAAACTCAGCCTAACTGTCCAACACCTGGTTGGACTGGGCCAGCAGAGGCATCACCCAACGTGCTGCAAACTAATCAAAATCACCCTGACAACAAACTAATCAAAAACCCCACCTTATCCTGGTCAGTGGGAAAGTCCTCAGGTCGAAGGCTCATGTAAAGCTGGCACTGCCCCAAAAATGCTGAAAATTGGGCCAGCAAACTATCAAATTTATCTGGCACTGCCACTGGGCATTTTTGGTGTGGCCGGGCAGCTTGCATTTGTGCCACCTGTGCAGTCAAAAGAGCCACTTGTTGGCTTAACTGGGCAATCTCTGCTCTGAGCTGATCCATGATCACCCCACAAAAAGCAAAAATAAGTTGAAGGGGTGGCTGGAGTCAAAATGTGATGACCCATAGTCTCTCAAAATAATCCAAAGCCCAAAACATACATTAAAGTCCGGTAAGGCCTTCAACTTAACTTCACTGTTTTATTAGGCACAGTTTAAAATCACAAAAGTAAATAATGAGGCAAAAAGAAAACCAAAACAAACCACATTGACGAGAGTTCCAAAGCAAGCCAAGATAACTAATCATAAACTCCAGGAAAATAACCGAGAAAAGTCCATGGGAAGAACGCCAGCAAAGATAAACCTCTTTCAAGGTGAACACTAAATTGACTCCTGCAAATTCTAACTGTGCAGTTGCAAACTTATACACATAGCTCCCAGCTGCAAGCCATGAGGAGAATCATGGTAATCTCCTCTTGAGTGGACTTCACTTTTCCCTGATCCTCTCCTCCCTGCGTGACCTAGGATGGATAGGGGATGGGCCTGGATCCTCCTCTGACTGCTCAGCTGGCCTCTGCCCTTCCCCAGTCTCCTCCACCACCTCTGGAGCCACATTCCCACTCCTTGTTGGGTGTTCCTCTTCTTCCTCAGAGTTAGTCTCCACCAGGGGCATGACAGTATGCTTTACAGCTCTTAGAGGAAAGAGAATAAAACTAACACATTGTTTTTAAATAGACTACAATAAATTGCTGTAGGCTCTTTAACTCCCATGTATCCTCTCACTAGTTTGGAATGAAATAGTTTCTACTCATTTCAAGAGGTAAGAGTGAGAGAGAACATTTAATCCTATGTTATAAATCTGATCTGGAGAACTTTGCTTAAAAAAGAAATATGGAGTATTTTATAGGAATTTTACCAGAATGATGGAGATTATGTAGTTGATTTTGTAGCTTTCAGGGAAAATAAGATTTATGTATTTTTACTCAGCAACCACAATAATGGTATCATCATTCTTTTTTGTGATTTGCATTATTCAGCAATGGAACTATATCCCTGCAGTTTTTATTCAGTTTTTATACTCAGACATTTTCAATTTTGGAAAGGGAAATGGAGAGGGAAGAGGGAGAGGGAGGGGGAAGGGAGAGGGAAGGGAAAGGGAGAAGGAAGGAAAGGAAATGACAGGTTTATGAAAAGTTCATAATATTATTTAATTCCTCAGAGAAATGAGATATTTCAGAACATGGGATCAGAGATCAAGGACATGGAAACATAATTCTAATTAAAGTACTTAATGAAAAAAACATTTTGTTATCTTAGCAGAATTCTAAATTTAGATCTGGTGATAATATGTTACTGAAATCTTTCTGGAAATGCTTCAGGAAATTAGAACAATATAATTAGAAAAATACTGGAATATCCTCCCAATGTGAAATCCAGCACTGTTTTGTATATTCTTGTGATGGTTGTAAAATAGAACATCTGCACAAATGGGAGGTTTACCAGAGAATACCAAAATATGTTAAACACTAGTGCTTAATAGCAGAAATTAATCTATATGCAATAAAATCCCAAAATTTTCTCCTGGGACACAATTAGAAATTATGTGAAACTATAGGCAGTCCTAAAGCCTTAAAAAAAAATGTTGGCAGCCTTCAGTTGCTTTTACAATGGAAAAATCTGTAGATCTCCTTACAATGAGACTATACTGCTGAAAATATATTCTCAGCACTAGTTCATCTGGTGGGAAACGTGCACTTATATATTTTGATGGTCTACAAAGTACAAACCTTTGTACTTAGACCTTCCTGGTTTTAACAGATGAGAATGGATCAAGTACTAGTAATATGTATAGGATCCAATTGGACAACCATCCAGAAGGAAGAAATTAGGCATGATGGATAATGGGGAAGCAGGAACAGAACATGAGATTGTAGCCAGCCAATATATGCTTGCCTTGGGCCAAAGAAAGGAAGACTGCAGCTAGGATTTAATAAAACAAAGCAAAAAGCTATGCACAATTTACACACACCTACATCTCTGCCTGAATGACAGAACAGGAACAGCGGTGAAGGTATGTATGTCCTAGAGTCCATCTGAAATTGGCTGGGGGAAGGGATTTGAGCCATATAACTAAGCTGTTGAGTTATTCTTCTTCTTCCTTCATCTCCTCTTCCCCCTTTTCTTTTTCTCCTCCTCCCCCCTTTTTTTTCCTCTTCCTCTTCCTCCTCTTGGCATCCATTGACAACAACTAGTCAAAATTAAACTAAAATAAAAGAGAAGGTTGCTAAGCCAAGCAACAAGAGAAGGCAGTGACATAATTGCCTTGCAGTAGATTTTCATGTATCCATTTTCAGAAGGGAGCCTCACTGAGTTCAATAGAATTTGTTCCCATGTGAGACCAGCTAGGATGTCTTTTGAATAAACTATGTTTCATATCAAAAAATAAATTGAAAGGACCTACATGTAGATACATTTCTAGTTTTTAATTTGCAGAGCTGTAGAGCAAGTAATGACCTTAAATAAGGAAACATTGTGGTTCTCCACATGTTGTTGGACTCAATACCTATCAATCATGGCTAACTTGGCTAACACTGAAAATAAATATTGCTCCCAAGTGGAGCTAAACCAGTTCAGAGCGGCACTCTATATCTATTTATATTAATAATCCCAGGTTAGCAATGCTTCTAATTTCTTTCATTTTATCATTTTTGTAATAAATACAACAAAAAGGAAATGTCATCACTTTGTTATACAGAGGTATGCAACCTTGCATCTGCTAAAATAATGTCTCCTGCAGATGGTCTGCATTTTTCCAGAGAAGAACAAAATAGATGTTGCAGGGCATCAGATCTGTTATTTTCCACTGCTTTCTGGCCTCAAATTTGCAATTCATTGAAAGCAATGGTATTTTTATTGCATGGTAAGTTCAACTGACTTCTTCAGGCATAATTGGGAACTCTCTTGTTTACAACTCTGGAAAACAGTTCTCAGCAGTTTTGCCAATGCTGAACTATCTGAACCAATTTAATCATGGTAAATTAAGAACAAGACACTTATTAGGGTGGCATGGTGGCTTAGTGATGAAGAGACTTGCCGCTCACTCAGAAGGTTGAGAGTTCTCTCCTAGATAGTGGCAGATGTTTCTCAGGACATGAAAAAATATCTACTGCAAACTCCAGGTAGGCGTCAGGAAGGGCATCCGGCCATTAAATGCTCAGTTTCATTGCCCTGACTCTACCATGAAATAAGGAATTACAAAGTTGTAAAAAGAAAAAAAACAGGACACTCATTCACCATTAAAAGATTGGTAGGACTTTTGGGACTATCATAGCATAAGTTTGAACAAACAACAGCCTCTTCATTATTTACAACCAGTTATAAAACAGTCTGAAAAATGTATCTCAACATTGGAACAGGCATTTAATTTTGCTTATAAACTAAAAACAAGGAACTGCCTGATGTATGTGTAAATACACATTTTTGCATGTATCCTTATTGCTGCTTAATTAGGGAGAGATAAATCTGTCATGTTTACATTCTGTTTCTAATTCTACATCAAATTGGCTGCATTTTAAAGGAACAGGCAGACAAATGTATATGTACATGATATATATCTCCCCAGATATGCATTTCACCCATTATGTACATCCAATTCAAGCACTGCTTCTTTTTTAAATGCCTGCCATAGGAATAACTGTATTTTTTTGCATTTTCCTTAATATATTAAATTTTAATACACATTTTCAGTGTATATTTCTGTCCCAGAGAATTACACTGCAAAACTAAGTACTGTAAATTCAGAAAAGTAGAATAATATTCCAGCTTGCATGCTGATTTAAGAAATGTATGTTTGAAAGCTTCTTATCAAGATGTAAAAGGAACAAAATTCTTTCCTCGTTCATGCATATATTTTAATATTAAATATTTGTAACACATATCATGGGAAAATAAATTTCTAAATTCTAACTGCTAAATTGTCATTTTAAGGTGGTTATTATCTGAAGATTATTCCATGCTGTCTTGTATATATAAAGAGTCCCTTGATTCAAGGTCAGTTCTGGATATGTGGACACACAGAAGTAGTTTTCTTGGCAAATACACAGAAATGGTTTGCAATGCCTTCTTCCGGGATAACATTTCAATTTCCCAGTTTATTCCAGAATTGTGGGATTTCCTTCTGCTTTTCTTGCCAGATTAGACAGCTAAAATTGGCTAGGCAGTGCTATTTACAACAACACTTCAAAAAAAGAGTATTAAACAAAGCAGCAGTCTGGAAAAGGGGACAAATAAATGCAACTTTAATGTTCCATGTGCAATTTTAATGGATTTAGCTCTAATAGGTTTTAAGAGGCAACCAAGCTATGGAGATAAATTTGGGAAACTATAAGATGAAATCCAGAAATGAAGGTCTCCAGCTGTTGTTCCAGACATACTAGTTAGGATGATGAAAGTGTGGCATCTGGAAGGCCACAATTGTCACTTGGATCCATTCAGTTATACCTGAAACTTGTTTTTCTATGAAACTGTCAGGTGCGAAAGATCAGGTTCATATGTGAAGATCCAATTAAACTGATTTATTGCTAGAAACCAATGTACAACTAACAGTCAGCACCTGCTTGAAGTCAGATAAGGGTCAAAAGAATTCAAGGGGGTTGGATTTAGTCTGCTTGTGATGACATAGGGATTCTAGGCTAATCCCTCTTTTAACTCCACCCCCAGGTTCTGATACTCCTACTACGGAATCAGATATCAAACACTGAAAGGAAAAAAAAAGGCTGTCCTTTCTGTTAGCAAAATTGGAATTGGTATTGAAAAAATATAATCCAAAATCATTTTTTCCTGATGGACACAGTTTTTATTTTAGCTTCAATTGATACAAATTATTTCAAAATTCACACTGAGCAGGAGCAGGGGAAAATTATACCTACCACATTCCCTGCAGTGTGAAAGTGTAATCCGTTCAAAATCCTCTTATGAACGTTCAAAGTGAGGGTTTTTTTAAAAATAATTTGTCTACACAAAGTAATTGGGCTCACCCCACTGTTTGATTGTGCTGGAAACTCAGTGCTTGATTTGCAAGATACTTGCCGTTTACAAGTTGGGCATGTTTATTTATCAAACCAAATTATTCTTTTTAACTGCAAGCCATCCAAAATCACTAAACGGTCAGGCGGTCTTGAAATTTAATAAATAATTTTTAGATACTGGCAAGTCTATATGGAAAAAAGAAAGGGGAACCAACTGAAACCTGTTGGTGTAAAAGAGACCTCTTAAGAATCCAATATAAGCACAGTTGATAAGATTGAAAAGTTTACTTATTTCAGAATCCCATTCACCA
The DNA here is from genome assembly GCA_015471245.1 of Laticauda colubrina. Classification (NCBI taxonomy): domain Eukaryota; kingdom Metazoa; phylum Chordata; class Lepidosauria; order Squamata; family Elapidae; genus Laticauda; species Laticauda colubrina. The sequence continues at coordinate 90,026,107 of BLBF01000002.1, read as the reverse complement.
CAAGAGATCACTAGGAATCCCACAAAAGAGACAATGAAGATAAGAACCAGCTTATTGTTCCTTTGCCTCTCTCTCTCTCTCTCTCTCTCTCTCTCTCTCTCTCTCTCTCTCTCTCTCTCTCTCTCTCACACACACACACACACACACACACACACTGTCCCATTTGAAGTATTCCACCTAGAGGTGATATTCAACAGATTCTAACCAGTTCGGGAGAACAGGTAGTGGAAATTTTGAGTAGTTTGGAGAACTGGCAAATATCACTTCTGACTGGTTCTGCCCCCATCTATTCTCTGCCTCCCAAGTCCCAGCTGATTGGTTGGGCCTTCTTTTGTTGCCCTGCACAGGAGAACGCAGCTGGAAAGTAGGTTAGTGGAGTTTGGAGGGAATGGGATTTTGCAGTAACCTTCCCCTGCCATGCCCAGCAAGCCACATCTACAGAACGGGTGATAAAAAATTTTGAATTGCATCACTGATTCTACCTCTGAATAATACTACTCAGATGGTTTTATAAAGAAAAACAAGCCTGCTAAATCCATAATTCTTAAATATGATAATGTATCTTGCCACGTGACTTCAAGAATGATTTTAAAAGCCACCTGATGAGGAATATGACTGATTTCCTTGCTTTACAAAATCACTTCCCTGGCACTTATGCATCTTTATTATCATCAAATACAAGTAGCAACAGTGTCAGAAGCACAGCACATACTTTCATTCCATGTACATAGGCCATTAGAAAAATCTGAAGTCATACTTAAGTGCATTATCTTGAAGGTTATTTGCCAGTGAGTTAGAATGCTGAAAGCTATGCAACTCTACTGATCTGCCCAATATTTCATTTGCCTTAATACTGTACAGTACAGTTACAATATGGCTGCTTGATGGGGATATGTTCTGCCTCCAAAATCTAAAGCCAGGAAGACACTGTATATTTAAAGAAGTATTTTATAATTGCTACAAAGCAGGAAGAATATAATCTATCCAACTAAATTATGTATGCATTTCATTAGATGTTAATTTGTTTTAAAAATTAATAAGTTGTTCATTTTATAGGAGAGCAACTGAACCAACTTGATATTTTAGTTCGAACAGAAAGACCATGCCCAGCTTGTAGGAATATTGTGCCATTTTATAAGCTTCTTGTTATTATTATAACTTCAGTATTCATTCTTTCAAGCGGTGAACATGGAGTAGGATAAATAATAGAAGCTGAAGCCTCTATTCCTCAACTATCAATGGATAATCAGGTGTCTCAGGGCAGTATGATTTCTGCAGGAAATAACATGTGAATAATTGCATTTTTGTAACAAGATATACTACTGTAAATACATATGCCTCCTTTTAAAAAATATTCATATATACTGCATGCTCTTTATACCTAATTGACACAGATTTTGAAGATGTGTAAAGGAAGAATGTGAAAGCTTTTAACAGTGTGTACAGATGAACACACCGTTTAGCGTGTTCACATCATTGTGCTGCATTCAGATTGGAGTAATTGTTTTCCCCAGCAATCATGGTGAAGATCTTGTCAATGTGTTAAGCCACAATCTGGGTCTGAAATTGTAACTTGGAAGAGATCTATACTTCCTTCTTAGGCCATATAGATGCCTGACAATGATAGATAGATAGATAGATAGATAGATAGATAGATAGATAGATAGATAGATAGATAGATAGATAGATAGATAGATAGATAGATAGATAGATATGGCAAGACAGAGAAATGGCATTCATATTTAGCAGAAAACTGGAGCGATTTCATTATATTCCAAAGATCTTCCTAGAAATCTATTTTACTTCTATTATTTCATCCATTTGGAATGAATCATAAGGCCCTTGGATTTTATATTTCTAAGCTTTTCATACTGCAATTATGATCAATTTGGCTGCAGTTAGCAATGCAGAAAACTATTTTCCCTCTGCTTAAGAGGAATTTTATGTATTCCATGGCCGATACAAAGGCAGAAAGTTAGGATTTAGAATTCAGTATTACGAGAAAGTACCTTCAGATACGCGAAAAAACAAATATTTAGTTTTGTTACATCAGAGATCAGCATTGAAATAATACAACAGATGTTACAACAATCTTTTTTAAAACACACCATATTGTTTAAAATATTTAAGTATTTTAAGTATAACCATATTGCTGTAGATTTTTTTTCTTCAGACAATACTTCCTTGGCACTGCAATATTATTACTATAGGACAATGTTTAATTAATGGTACTTACTAGGAGATTTTCATCATCTCCAAAAAAGGAATGTTTTCCTCCTTAATTAGACCTGTGCTCCAAATTAAAAGTAGGAAAATTAAATTGCCACATCTGATTTTGCATGGTACATTGAGAACTGCACCCCAAAAGAGCCGGAAAAAACCCCACTGTTTTCTGATAAAAGGGGAGATTATTTAAAAAAAACAAAAACAAATATTTAATAGATTTAATGCATCCCATTGCCCTTTAAAACTCCTCCAGACCCTCCAAACCATCCAAAATACAAAAACAAGGCTAGTATTTTCAACCCTTCCTTGTGGGAGTTTAGAAATTGCAAAAGATATTTTGGTGGGTCACATCTAACCACAAATTGCCTTCATTTTTTTGTATCTCTCCCCAAATGCTACAATTCCAATAAGTAAAACTTTATGTCTCCATTCAGAACTTTGGAAGGCATGAACATAGAAACTCATTACAAAGAAATTACCATTTGGTTCAACTAGGATCAGTCTTACCATTAGACAGAAAAGTGTTTTAAGGAGACAAGGATGTTGAGTCCATTCTCCTCTCTTAAGACTGAATTCACACCTTATGTTACATCATAGACAGAGTGGCCTAACTTGTGTGTGATGTGACCCCACACATTGCAATAGCATGATTTCATATATTTTTCTATTCCTAAACTATCAAACCATACTGTCAAGATTGATACATACTTTGTCTTAGTTAAGTGCATAGCTGACCTGCAAAATTTCAAATGGTTTCTAGATGGCAAAATAATGGACAATAGGAATAATATGGACAATAGGAATAACCTCATTTGCATATGAGAACAAAACCATCAGGACTAGATTCAACAGTCCATCTGCATTTAAAAGACACAGGCCACTCTTTTGAAGACAATAAAGTCCATGTTTTGGACAGAGAGGACCACTGGTTTGAAAGAGGGGTCAAAGAGGCCATCTATGTCAAAACTGAAGAGTCCTCTCTCAACAGAAGGGTTGGGATATGATATCATCTATCTCCAGTCTACAACACAGTCCTTTCAACAGTTCCAAGAAGGCTCCACACCCATTTGCACTACTCAGGTGACCCTGATAACACAGATAAACCTCCAGTTGGCCTCAACAACTCACTGAAAGAATGCAAATGATCAGCTACCTGCAAGGAGTATAAATCCTTCCATTCCCCACCTTCCAGTCAGAACTGAAGAAGCTTCTTGGATGAGAAGCAAAACATCTTCAAAGAAAAACCAGTAAGTCCAGTTGCCTCTTGAAAAAGCATCTTTGGGACATTCATAACTTTGGTTTCCTAGTCTGGTCTACCTTGACAAACAGAAGACACAGAAAATTAACACCTTGCTATCATCTGGATCATCTATCCAGACATGGTAGTGCTATGTGCTATCTTAGTAGTGCTATCTTAGAGAATCCAGGTTACATGACTTGTCTCATATCATCTAAACTGGCCTCATATGATTTAGGCAATGCTGTTCAATCAGTGGGTTTCCAGGATCAGAGAAACCATCTTGTCTTTTTCCTCAGAGAGCAAAACATCTTGTGCCTATCTTTGGTCCACTGATTACTACAGGTTTTTTTTTCCATTTGAAGATGGGAAGAAAACTGGCCGACTGCCTACAATTTATCTTTTTTTTAAGAGCTAGAAATCTGCTGTAGTTTTTAAGGACTATAAGGAGCATTTCTGATACAAGCAGCTTTTCATTACAACTGTCAGAAACAAAAATGCACGACAATTGGAAAATTTCATTATATGTCAGCAGAACTGAGGTGGATTAATAAGCTTTATGCAGTATTTTACTTTGCTTGGCAAACATTTAAGCAAACAAGCTATATATAGCCTTATTTTTATGTATGAAGTATTGCTTTCCTCTTCATGCTTCTCTTTTTTTCTGCTTTCCTGGAAAGGCATCTTAAATAAATGTTTGTATTTAATAAGAGAGGGAGGGAGGAAGGGAGGGAGGGAGGGGGAGGGGGAGGGGGAGGGGGAGGGGGAGAGGGAGAGAGAGAGAGAGAGAGAGAGAGAGAGAGAGAGAGAGAGAGAGAGAGAGAGAGAGAGAGAGAGACCAAACCACATTTTGTTTAAAGTAACAGATTTCAATCTCCATCTTTTGGCCAGCTATATTTTCTAATGGAAATTGCAAAACATGAAAATCATATCATGAACTAAAATAATGCAGAAGAGAAAGCTAAGTCTTGACAACAGTGAGACTAATTCTTAGTTCTTCCTTTCCAAGGAAGTTTGCCAAGACAAATTTGAAAAAAAAATAAGCACAACTTAATGCTGATTACATAGACATGACCTTGGCAGGAATATAAAAAGACATTGACCCTTTCTGGGATGTGCTTTTGACTTTCCAGTCTGAGCCTTCAGAGCTGGGATATTCTAATGGTCTCTAATTCCAGGTTCTGACTATATTCAAACCTTCTTAGCTTTTCGCTAAGGCAGGGCTGTCAAACTCCCAGTCTGCAGGCCAGATGCATCAGGCACTAGCCATACCCATGCCTGGTTTAGCGAAGGAGGAAACAAAACTCCCAATACATCACGTGTTTCCACCATGACGATATGAGGTTAATAGCTCTGCTCTATGGCTAATTCAGTGCTAGTACCTGCTCTGACCATAAAGCTGGTACTCATGTTACTATGGTTGAATCTTTTTATCTGCTTCATATTTTTGTGAGATATATATTAGAAAATAGTACAGACTCTGTACTAGAACTGGTTAACATTCTAAGCAGTTCAGAGAACAGTTTGTTAGAAGAAATTATTGGCCTAATCCTGTAAGGAAGGCAGGAAGGAAACATTCTGGTGTTGCTTACAGAAAATGCCTCTCTGTTAACCTTTATTACGTTCTTGGCAGGACTAACTTCCTGTCTCAGGAACTTCTCTGGAGTTTTTTTCCCTCCTTTGCTGGTACTTTGCTTGTGTGGAGTGACCATTCAAAGTTACAATGGCACTGAAAAAAGTGACTTATGACTATTTTTCACACTTACGACTGTTTCAGCATCCCCACAGTCATGAGAGGCCAGGCGAGGAGACGCGTGCCTCGATGTGAGTGATATTGAGTTGGCCATGCCCAGCCAATAACATGACCACCAAGGCATGTCCACCCAATCACATGACCACTAAGCCATGCCCACAGAACCGGTTGTTAAAAATTTGAATCCTACCCCTGAATGTCTTGCTTGCTCTCTTAACTGTACTAATTACATATTTACTACTGCGGGTAATGAATGCTGCCTTCTTAAAATTATCCTCAGAGGTGACTCTGATGCCGGCGTATCACACTTTGAACCAGTAATTATGGTTCAAGAACTCATGCTATAAACTTCTCTTGAAAAAGCAATTGATTTTCTTTGAAAGGCAAAGACGTATATTTAGTTGATGTGTAGATTCAAAGGTAATTCTAAGAAGCTAAAAAGCCACTCATCTATCAGAAACCAACAGTAATGTGAAGAAGAAAGTTAATAGGAATATATGAAAGAATGTAACAGGTCTCCTGAATTAGATCAAAATAGAGTTACTTTATCCCCCTCCTTGAACTAATATCCTCTAAATGTATCAGACAATATGGGATGATGGGAACACCTTGGCTATTACCTGCTGTAGCTTTCACCATTCCTGGAAATACTGCAATACCAGCCTGTTACATAAAAGGAATGGTGCAAGCCCCATTACATCCCTCCGTTCTAGAGACCACATCTTCAAATAAAGGATGCATTTGGTTTTAACCAATAATCACAAATATCTTGTTTAATCTTCTCTGCACTTAAAGAAGTTCTTTTTATGAAGCTACCTCTTTGCTTAATGACATTGTGTTACAGGAAAAGCTTTTAGACCTGGTGTGTTTTGGCTGCAGTTTATTAATTCTCCACAGCCATGCCTCAACACTTACAGCATCAAGCTCTATAAATTAAAAGAAAATATTTTCACACATACCAGGCAGCTTTGTCCATCTAACAACGAGCCAAAAATGGTCACCTAGGAGTATTCCATTTTTGTGATAGCAGAACTTTCTACAATATTTAATAAATTTGTGAAACTCCGTTCACCCCTTACTCTTAGGAATAAAAGTAACTATTTCATGGATTTGGGCTGATCCAAAAACAAATGCACCATTGACTAAAAGCAAGGCAAATTTCAGTATATTTTGACTTATTGCCATCAACATTACTATGGTAGAAGATTTGCTCGCCTTTAACTTTTCTTTTATCACCCAAATAAACCATTCCCATGTTGAAAGGTTAGGATTTCAACAAATAACAGAGAGAATGCTGAAAGTTAAAATAGGAGATTAAAATATTGAACTTTACTGATATCTCTTCAACAGACAAAGATATGGATTAACCACGCTAGAAGTCATGAGCCGGTGTGACCGGTGAACGGTATATACATATTTATACATACATACATACAGTAGATTTATCTCTCTCACAATATTTATTCTGGGCTCTGCTCCCTAGTTTGCTTGGCTAACCCTGTAATATTGCTTTGACACACTTCTGCTTTGCCACTGTAATGTTGATCAGTTTTAAAACCAGTTTTGTGCTCCCTTCACTAAAGTTGCTCAAGGACCTCAGAGAATCATGAGCTACAGTTAGAGAATCTCAAGATACATGATTAAACACATGACCGGCACTATCAGAATGAATCAACATTGCACACATGGAAAGGATTCAAAGTGAATTGGATCATGAGGTACAATGTTGAGTGTGATATAGATGTGTCCACACTTATTTCACTCAACAGTTTTCACACACACAGGACATAATCCAGCAAGGGGACTTGTATTATGACACTTGCATACTTGTATACAGGAATTCCTTTATTTTATATCTAAACATTATATCATTGGGAACCATTTTTGACCTCCAAAGAGATTGTTATATCTCTTTCAAACAATACTCACCCTTATTAGAGTAACCAGCCAGAATATTTGTTCCCTGCAATAATTCCTGGCATCAGCAGTGCCAAAAAAATCCAGATTTGGCTTCACAAGTCTTATCCTTGTTAGAATAAATTTTTATTTAACTCTGTCTCTTACCTGCTACAATAGTTATCCCCAACTTTGTGTGTTTAAAATGTGCTGGACTTCAGCTCCTGAAGTCTAAATTGACCTTTAGTCAATTTGTGTTTGACAAGTTTTGTAATTATAAACCCTATATTGCTAGCTGATACAAATTAGAGAAGGGTTGTATTTCTGTTTCAGCTACATTCTGTTATCCCACTCAACAGCTGGGTATTACTGTCTTCAAAAGTTGGCAACTATATTTATATATTCAGTATAAGATCAGACCATCCAAACATTTAATTCAGAAATGACAGCTATTGATATTCTAAAAACTATAATAACAAACAGTGCCAATTTATAGTAAATTGGAGGGTGCATTCTTATCCAATTAATATGTGTTTTGTAAAATGTATTTCATAACAGAAACTGCCATGTTATGTTTATTAATCAAAAGACAGCAACATTTCAAAGGGAGAGCCCAAGGATTTGAGATTTTCAGAAATTGTCAGTGACAGTAAGGTACGTCTGTCATAATAAGAGGAAAGGACTAGAATTCATTAAGCATTCTTAAATGTAACATCCTTCTGTCAATGTGACAGGGAAGATAGCATTATCTTCAATACCTGAGGTGCCATTCACACCTTGAAGAAAAAGACTTCACTTGTCTGACATGTTGCAACTGACGTTATACACAGCATAAGATAAACCATTATTGAAGTCTGCTTCAGAGGTAGAATGTTGCTGGAAGGAATAGTGAATGATTTTATGTCCACAGTCATAAAAATAAAGGTAATTCAATGAATTTAATTAGATCCTCAAAAACTACACTTGATGAGGAGTCAAAAAGCTGCATGTAACATAAAATGGTGATGCAGATATTCATAGTGGTTTGAAGAAGGCTCTACATAAAAAGGGATTAGAAGCCCATAGGCTTTCTTGACAGTCTGGATTGGATCATCTATGTCAGGGGTGTCAAAATCAAGGCCCGTGGGCCAGATCCAGCCCATAGTGTGCTTATATCTGTCCCTCAGGGTGGCACTAGAAAGACCAAAGGACCAGCAGCAAAAACAGAGCTCAGGATGGCCGTGCAGGGCCCACTGGGACTCCGTTTTTGGCCCTGATGGAGCCATCCCTGTGCAGGCAAAAACAGAGCTGGGGCTGCTCACAACCCCCCTGAGCTTTGTTTTCTCTGGCAGAGGCTAGCAAAACAAAGGGAGAAATGTTTCCCTTTCTCATTTGAGTATGCAAGAAGGAACAGGAAAGAAGAAAGGGAAAGAGGAAGGAAGGAAGGAGATTATAATGAGAATAAGTGAGGGTGTGAGGGAAGTCCTGCCTTATCACTTGGCCACCACAGGTACCCCTGACATGAGCGATGTCGAACTGGCCATGCCCACTCTGCTCACACTCACCCTGGACATGCCTAACCCAGCTACAACCCCCGCCCCGCCTCCCCCCTGAGGTCAAACATAATCCTGATGTGGCCCTCAATGAAATTCAGTTTGACACCCCTGATCCATGTGTTCAGTTTAGGGAAAGTCATTCTGAATTAACTAAGTGTCCTCAAGTGATACTACCATCAGATAATAGGCAAGACAAGAAACAATAGATGGAAACTAACCAAGGGGAGAAGCAAGCCAGAACTAAGAACAAATTCCTAAATGTGAAAACAACTGTTAACCAGTGGAACATCTTGCCTTCAGAAGTTGTGGGTACTCCATCACTGGAGAGTTTCAAGAAGAGACTGAAAAGCCATCTATCTGAAATGGTATATGGTCTCCTGCTCCAGCAGGGGGTTGGATTAGAAGACCTCAAAGGTCCCTTCCTATTGTGTTATTCTATGTTCTAATTCACTATTTTAGCATTATGAAATCACCATCTCCATTTAAGATTACCTATTGACTGAAAGAAGCTCAGAATAGGAAAAGTATGGTGCAGATACAAGCAGAGGATTATCGAATAAATCAAAGTGAAGGCAGATTAAGAAAAAATATTGTCTTCCAAAAGACCATTTTCAAGCTGAAAATTGAAATATTGAGTTAATCATATTATGAATCTGAAAATCCCTAACCAAATTCAATTACTTAGACTGAGGGAAAGTCTCAGTGAAATAAATGGGACTTCCTTTGGAATAAACAGTTATTGGATCGATTCACAATGCCCCACATATTTTCATTCATCTTCACTCCAGTCACAGTAATCAAGATTTATACTTTTCCTAAGCTATACTATTTCCACCGTATGACAAGTCATGCAAGGTGATAAATTTCTGGGAAACACTGCCTAGTTTAAGAGTATACTTTTCTTGAAGATTTGCCAGATTCAATATCTCAGCATTTATCAGAAGTGATGTGATGGCTTTCATTCATATTTTTTAAGCTGACCTTTAGTAGCCAATGTTGATGCACAATTATATATTTATATTATATTACACTGATGCACAGGG
>BLBF01000002.1:89957413-90011417 GCA_015471245.1 Laticauda colubrina | reverse complement strand
TTGCAAATTGGCTGAGACCTGAAAGGATATCCTGAACAAAGAAGAAACCTGTGGCTTTATTTTCGTCTGACTGGAATCTGGTTGAGCGGCGTTTTTTAAGTGATGTCAAATTGAGGCTTGGATTCTTCCCTTACTATTTTTTTTTCTCTTTTCTGAGGACTTTAATGTGACTTTGTAGGTAACCAGATTGAATTTTTTCTTATATATATTTTTATGCTTCTTTTGATTTTTTAATTTTCTTTAGGATAGAGGCCCCCTTTGTTTCTTCTGAGTTTTGTATACATTACTCTTTTTTCTGGCTGAGGGGGGAAAAAGTATTAAGAGACCTTGCAATACTGCCAACTAGAGGCTTGAAAGTACTTTATTTGAATTGGGGAGAAATGTATAAACACTCCTTCTCAAGGACATTTTAATGTGATAAGATGGAGGGAGAGCACAGAAAAATATTATTACAGGTGTTTTCCTGGACTCTTATCAATATCTCAACACTTGAGGCTTGGCTTTGAAGCTGCTGGAGAAGAGAGTGATAATAAGAGCCTTGGATAAATAAATAAAGTGCAGTGTGCAGTCTATATATATATATATATATATATTGCTTTTTATTTTATCCTTTTTCTTGTTTGGTTTTTTGGGCCTTTTTATTATTGGATTTTTCCATTTTGGATCATAATTGACTACTCTATCAGATGGATTGAAGGTCAAAAAGAATTTGAAGTTTTTTGAAGCATTAAAATGAAAAAAAAAAGTGAGAAAAAGAAGAAAGTGTTAAATGAAATAGACTGTGTGTATTTGGATTGCTTGGTGACTTTGGGACTTTTGGAAATTCTTATTTGAATGATTAAAATCATTTGGGTCGTTTAAATTTTTTCTTTTTTTTACAATGGCATTACTTATGGAAGAACTGAAAATGGAATTTATAAAATATAATCAAGAGAAACAAGAAGGGAAGGATTCTTTTGGCTCTATTTTTCATTTTTTAGAAATGGCAATTTCTTCATATGAGAAACTACAAGAACAAGAAGATTGGGATGAAGAAGAAACCATCCTTAATGAACAAGCAACTTTATTTGGGGAAGAAAGGGGAAAGAGGAGAAAGAGAATGGAGAATTTAAGACTTAAAAAAAAACAACCAAAAAAGGGAAAAACAAGGTGAAAAGTGGACACAACATCAGAAAGCAACAGAAAAGAGGAATACACAAGAGGGTGGAGATTAAGAGACAAGGGGGTAAAAAGGGTAGAGGGGAGAAACAAGGGAGGAAAGAAGGGAAGAGAAGCTACAAAGGTTTGAAACTAGATGTAAAGAAACAGATTTTATTTAGAGATAATGGGTAAACATATAACTGAAAAAGAGATTCTGCAAAGGTACATAAGATTGTGTTGTTGTATCTGTATTTGAAATAATGTTAGAAAATTGGAATAATATATGATTATAAAATGGGACAAAATATTTAATGTAACTTAGCGAAATTTTTTTAAAAAAATAAAATAAATGAAATTAAATATGAGAGAATTGAATTAAAGAAAGTAACTAAGCAAAATCTATAAGTGTTCCCATAGAAGTATGATATTTATTTAGAAAGGATTGTGTAAAATGTTTAAGACTTAAATGAATATTAATTTTAATGATATAATTTCAATTGCTATGGATTGTTGTTTTAATTATATTATATATCAAAAAAAAACTTTTTTCTTTCTGTTTTAAAATATTGATTTTATTTTTAGAATGTATTACGCAGAATCCGAATGAAAATTATGTGTTATGTTAAGCTTTAAAATTAGGGGAAGGATAAGTATGACAAGGCATTATACTCCAATCAGTCATTACAGAAAAAATTTTGTGTTAATGAGAAAAAATAATAGACAGCTGAAACAGGACAGACAAAAGATATAAGTATAATGATTTAAATTGAGATGAAATAAATATAATAGAATTAAGAGAGTGAAAAGAGGGGAGAAGCTATTTAGAAAATGTAAAATAGTAAATAAGAAATGGAATTGCTATATAAAAGTAAGCATGAACTTGAATTTATGTCTTTACAAAAAGATGTAACTCGGGATCAAACTGCCGTCCAAAAAGATATTTTATGTTTTCTATGTTTTGTGTTTTGTTGGTATATGTTTGTTTGTTAAAAAATTAATAAAAAATTTTTCAAAAAAAAAAAAAAAGGGGCTACAATTATCTTAATATAATTAGTTAATAATATCTAATTGACAAGAAGCCGATTATACGCCTCAAGCCATATTCATTCTTTAATATATTAAAGAATCACAAAACTGCAAGTAATATGAATTGATGCAAATTTGATAGAGAATCCTCATTCCACCTCACAAATAATTGGCCAGCCAGAAGTATACAACTTCTAAACCAACTTCCAGTTAATCTCTAGTCAGGTAAACTAGAATAAACATTTAAAGAGGCGGCGAAAGCAAGTTTTATATTAAATGATCTATTAGCTCAATTTGTTCAAATGGATCTAGTTTTGAATTTCTGCTTTAGTATATACAATAATTGCTGTAGGGGGTAAAATGCTGAAATATGTACTATTCAAGGTGAAATATTACCTCTTGACAAGATTAATTTCTCAGGTCAATAAACCTTGATATTCATGTTATATTCATACAAAGAACCTTTTTTCGTGATCTTGCTATAAAAATAAAGTCAAGGTAAAAGCTATAGTTATCAAAATGCTTCATTGTTTCATTGTAAATCAAGCCCCTGTCACAAAGCACCAACGGATGGAAAGAGGATGTAAAACGGAGAGAAACACTTGCCATCCGTTGGTTAATGCGATGCATCTGTTCTGTACTCACTGAGTCCGTTTTCCATACTCTCTATCCGTCCAGCATCCGTCTATTGACATTTCATCCGCTCAAAAAGTTTTGAGCTGCACAAAACTTTTTGAGCAGAAATGTATCCAACGCGTCCATTATACATCTGCTACGCATACGGGGAACATCCGTTATACGTCCGTCGTCATCCGTTATGCGTCCGCTATATCCGCTAGGAATCTGCTGCGCATCCGCGCAACTCGCATCCGCTCCAGCGGAAAACGGACACAGGGAGGAAGCGAAACAGACGTGGAACGGACACACAACATTAGTAGCACGGACGTAGAAAGGATGAAAGCGGATGCAACTCGCATACAAAGCATAAAAACGGAAAAAACGTTTGTATAGGGTCGTATCTCGGATATTTAGGATGTCTGCAGGATTTCTAAAGGATGCAAAAGGATACCAAGCAGAAAACCTATATTTCCTATAAAAAGGGGGAGAAATCACCTGGATCTCACTTTCAGTCCAGCAGCCCTGCTGTGCAAACCTCTTCAGCCTTCATCTGGCTCTTGCTCTTCCACAGCATCCAGTCATCTCCACCATGGATCATCACACACTCCTTTTGGTAGCCGCCATCATTCTACAACAGTGCGAAGCCCTCTACAAGCTCTTTCACCTATTCTATGGGAAGAAAAGGAGGCATCCAAGAAGTGTCTAGGTCCGAAGATGGATTGCGAGAAGAGCAGAGTACGGACTGTACAACAAGCTGATGGTGGAGATGAGGAACAAAGACTCTCGTGCATTCCAGAACTTTATGAGGATGCCGCCAGCCATGTTTGTCGAAGTTGTGGAGCGGCTGAGACCCAGGTTGACCAAGGCAAACACCAACTTCCGGCCCAGCCTGGACCCTGGGCTGAAGGTGGCACTGACTCTGCGCCACCTGGCCTCAGGGACCACGTACAGGAGCATACAGTATGCCTGGAGGGTGCCACACAACACCATCAGCATTGTGGTCAGAGAAGTGGTGCAGGCCATCATCGAAGAATACCTGGAGGAGCTCCTCCAGTGCCCCTCCACTGAAGAAGGCTGGAAGAAAGTTGCAGAGCAGTGGTATCAGAAGTGGAACTTCCCCCACACCATTGGAGCCATAGATGGGAAGCACGTGGCCTGCAAAGCTGCAGCCAACTCAGGGTCCACTTATCACAACTACAAGGGCTTCTTCAGCATCATCCTCTTCGCCATGGTCAATGCTGACTACATGTTCATGTCCATCGATGCTTCAGGCAACGAGTCAACTTCAGATGCCCAGGTATACAACGCCAGTCACCTCAAGGAGGGGCTGGAATGCAACCTCATCATGGGCTTCCCAGATCCAGACCCCCTGCCCTACTTCATCGTGGGGGATGACGCCTTCTCCCTCAGAACCTACCTCATGAAGCCCGACACTTCCAGACTCCTCACCCGTGAAGAGAGGATCTTCAACTACAGGCTGTCCAGGGCAAGGCGGGTGGTGGAGAAGGCCTTTGGCATCCTGGCCAACAGGTTCCAGGTACTTCTCACCAACATGCAGCATTGCCCAGAGACCATGAGGAACATCGTGGAAGCTTGCTGCATCCTGCACAATCTCATGCGCACCCGCTACCCAGTGTTGCAGAACAGGCTTGTGGACCACCAACAAGGGAATGGGGACATGGAGCCTGGTGAATGGAGGCAAGGGCGAAACCTGATAGATACTGTGGATATGCAAGGCCCCAACAGAGCTTCACGTGAAGGGTAGAAGCAGCGTAACCTCCTGAAACACTGGTGCAACTCCCCAGCTGGAGCAGTGGAGTGGCAAGACAGGATGGTAGATCCTTGATGGATGCTTCCTTAAGCCTGTCTCTTTACACTGATGAGATTGTGCCATGTATGTTGAGTGGCCCTACAATGAACAGGGCATTTAATAAAGAGTTGTGTTATGTTGAAATGTGTTGATGAATGATTAAATTGTTATTGATAATAAAGGGCCATAGGTGTGGCACCTGGGAGGATGGTCCATACAGTCCCACTATGCTTGCACTGGAGGCTTATCTATCCCACTGCTATATTTACCCATCCCACAGCTATTACCCATACCAAAGGTATCCGTGCCCATCCCACAGGTATCCTAACCCATCCTACAGCTATTACCCATCGCACAGGTATCACTGCCCATCCCACTGCTATCCTAAACCATCCCACAGCTATTACCCATCCCACAGGTATCCCTGCCCATCCCAGTGCTATCCTTACCCATCCCACAAGCATGCAAAGGCTTAAACCATTTCTAAAAGTTTCCACCAAGTCTTTATTGACTAAAAGAACTGAAGCAAGTGTGTGAAGCAAAGATAACCTTTATTAATAACAAACTGTAAAAGCAAAATGACCCAAGTAAAGTGTCCCAAGCAAAGATAAAGTCAACAGGTAGCAACCCAGTCTTTGGCACTCTTCTCAGTCTCTCTGAGGCGTGCCCATCGTATCAGGGGTGAAGGGTTCAGGTGCTGTGGAGGTGGCTGTTGCTGGAGTGCTGGTCTGAGACGCCATTGGGGTGCCTGTCCCCGAGAGGACAACAGGGGATGGTGTGTGGAGGAAGCTCTCAGAGAGCTGGCTCAGTCCTGTGATGTTGAGAGCCTCTTCCTCCATGACATGGGGTGTCAGTCCCAAGACCGATGACAGATGTTCTGAGGCCAGGCTTGGCTGTGGGGTGGAGGAAGAAGGAGAGTCGTGGGGCTGTCTGTTCTGCAGCTGAGCGAGGTGAGGCGTGGGTGGCATCTGTGGCGTCAGTGGCATCTGTGGCATGGGATCATCGGTGGCATCGGTGGCATCGGTGGCGTTCGATGAACCTGCAGCTGGACTGGGAAGGGCTGCCTGTGCTGCTGGAACTCCTGGTAGCCGTAGCCTTGGTAGGTGAGGGCCTGTGGAAAGCCTTGGAAGGGCTGTGACATCACCTGGGGTGGAGGAGCAGACCTGGACTGGGTCGGAGCAGGTTCAGCTGGGCCTGGAGGGTTGTACAGAAGACTGGTGATCCTCTCCTTTATCACCTGGTACTGTGATTCAGACATGTCCATGAGGGTCTGGTCGACGTAGGTGAGGAAGGGCTTGCGGTTTGAGGATGGTATGTCAGTGTGTACCAGCTAAGAGAGGAGATCTACGCTGCTTTTGATGGTGTCCCTGATCTCCAGCAGGACAGTGTGGCTCTGTCCCTCCGGTCTGGCTTTCTGCCTGCTTTCTGTGGAGGTGGAGCTGGGTGTGGGTGTGGGTTGGTCTCTGATGGAAGTGCCCTCTCCTTGCTCCCACTGCATCAGGGGGTCCTCCACGCGCTCCGTCACAGGGAGTGCAGCTGTCGGGGGGCCTCCATCGTGGGATGCTCCACAATACCTGCCTGGACACAAGAGCTGACTCTTGGCCAGAAGAGGACTGGCTCTCTGTGGGCTGCCTGAGAGAGAGGGTAGACAGAGGGGCTGCTCCTCGGTGGCGGAACTCACTCTCCAAGAAGCTGCACTTAGCCATCACGTAGGTCTCCCGGTCAGTGAGCTTGACCGTGGCCTGGCCAGACTTCTTGTGGTGCAGCTTCCCGTACCAGGTGTGCATGTGTTTCCACCACCCGAGGAGGACTTCCAAAGTGTAGCCCAGGCTCTCCGCCTTCTCTCTCCAAGCAGCCTACTTCCTCTTGTTGTCTCGATAGAGCCTGTGTCCCTTCCGCCATAGGTACTCGTTCTCCCTCAGCCATTCGAGCACCTCATCCTCATGTTCCTCTTCGATGGAGCATTGCCTCCTCTCCCATTCTTGCGTATGTCTCTTCCTCCCTCTGGCAGGGCCTTCTGGGCCCTCATCAGAGGGGCTTCGAGGTTGTAGGAGCTGCTCCACCACACCACCACCAGCAGCAGCAGCAGCAACAATAGCAGCAAAAGCAGGTCCAGCAGGACCAGCAGCAGCACCAGCACCAGCAGCACCAGCAGGACCAGGATCAGCAGCAGCAGAGTAAGCACCAGCAGCATCAGCAGGACCAGGAGCACCAGCAGGACCAGGAGCACCAGCAGGACCAGGAGCACCAGCAGGACCAGGAGCAGCACCAGCAGAGTAAGCACCAGCAGAAGCACCAGCACCAGGAGCAGCACCAGCAGAAGCCCCAGCAGAAGCAGAGTCAGGGCCAGGGGGTGGGATGGTGGCCCTGTCCTTCTTGCCAGGGCTGGCAGAAGATGGCACAAGCTTCCTCTTCTTCCCCATGGTTGTTGGCTGGAGATGTGTCTGGCAGCAGGTCTTTCCTTTGAATGGTGACCTGCTTGCGAGCTGCATCCTTTTATATCCGCGGGGCTGACGCAATGCATCCTCCCCGCATGCGCAGTGAACGTTTTCCATCCACTAGGCATCCTCTAGGCATTCACTAGGCTTCTGTGATGCATCCGCGTCATCCGCTAGGCATCCGCTCTGCATCTGCTCCTTCCGCTGCGCGTCCGCTTCGCTGTGCTCCCCTGGAAGCCCTGCAGATGTGCCATCCACTTCCATCTGCTTCCATCTGCTAGGCTTCCGTGGAGCGTCTGCTTTACATCCTAGCTACGTCCTTCCCCCGTCCGTTCCTTTCCGTTGTTGTCCGCTCTGTTTATGCAAATTTGGGGCACTTTTGAGAGCGGATAACAACGGATGGAAAATTTTCTCGTCCGCTGTGTCCTTTTTACATACTTTTTGCACCCATCGGCCTATGTGACAGGCCCTTTACATTTGTACAATCAGACTCACGGAACACATGTTAGGATAAAACGTTAATCTCTCATATATCTCTCATATTGATCCATTAATGAGGGTGAAGGTTTGTTCTGCAACCTTGTGGGTTGGTTTCCAAACATGTCTTTACCAGGCTAGGGAACATCTACTGTCAGTGTTCTAAATAACACACCCATTGAAAGCCGAACTCTGAGGCATGTAGATTCCTCAAAAACATATTTATGTTCAGGGAGCTATGGTATCGCAGTGGTTAGAATGCAGAACTGCAGGCTATTTCTGCTGACTGCCAGTTGCCTGCAATTTGGTGGTTTGAATCTCCAACAGGATCAAAGTTGACTCAGCCTTCCATTCTTCCGAGGTGGGTAAAAGGAGGAGCCAGTTTGTTGGGGGCAACATGCTGACTCTATAAACTTCTTAGAGAGGGCTGGAAAGCACTGTGAAGCGATATATAAGTCTAAGTGCTATTGCTATTATTGGATACATCATGTTGGCACAGCCGGTGAAAACCAACTCAAAAAGTTCCCACAGTTTTCAAAATCCCCCCTTCCCGAAGTCACCAGTCACATCGTCCAATGAATATAGATGGCAGGCTACTTGGTCACACTTCTCCTCCTTCACCAGATACCTGCTACAATGACCTTGGTTCCCACAACAAAACTTATTGTTTTTCCCACAGGAAAACTTACTATTTTGTATTGTTTCCCCCCCCCCCCCCCCCGCTTCCCACTCTCAGGCTTTGTGACAACTATGTGGCAGCACAAGAGGGCTTCAGCCAGGTTTGCTTCAGAGTTGACACAGAGTTTAGGGAATGTCTGTGTTATTCTGCTTATAAAGTATGACTACGAAATCTTGTGATGGGGAAGTCACATCAGGTGAGAGTGTTGTGCTTGATCAGGTGTGAGTGTGTCCAATAAAGGTCTTGTTATCCATTAATTTATAAAGGTAGTGTTTTAATGTGAAGCTCTTCCTAATATGAAAGTGCTCTGTCCAATATTAAATTTATACCACTCTTTAAAAGCAGCCACGGAATCTACAAGATAATGGGCTGTTGGTGATGCATTCAGCATGATAACCAAACAAACTGTCAACTAAAAAGATGCTCCTTTGGTCTTTTTAGCTGCCAGAAAATAGGAGGGGGGGGGGGGGGAAACAAGGCATTCTTTAAATGCCTAGATAATCACCCCCAGTAGCCCAAAGTTGTCGGAGCATCAGAAGGTTATTGGAAAGCATGATGGATTACTCTTGGAGATGGATGTGTCCCATTGGAGAAGTCACATCCAGGGGGTGGGGGGGAAGACTAGGATCAAGGGGGAAATGTATGATGTAATTTAATATTGGCTGTACCCAGCTTATGTCAACATGGCTGCTCCTAATAAATCAATTTACTTTTTTCTGAGATGTGGCTAGAGATTTTTTATTTGAATGAGGGTGGATTTGTTGGAGCCTGTCACAAACCAGTTGAGGTTTCACAAAATGGATTCACATGTCTTTCCTAAAAAGTGTTGTAAACTGAATGGATTTCTTTGAATGAAAATACAAATGCTAGATCCAAATGTTAACTCCAAAAGACCTAATGGAGTGGAAGAAGCATGAAAAGGGTGTGATTTGTTTCACAAATGTGTTTTGCTGTGCAAAAGCAGTACAGGAGATGTGATACATCACTCTTCAGTAAGGTGCTTCCTTTAACTGGCAGTAGATGTATGATGTAATTTAAAACGTGAGTGGTTCAACCCATTTCTTCCAGTGAAGCAAAGTGACCTCCACTTCAGCGTCCAGAAGGGTCTTACTAAAGTCAATCGGTTTTTAAAGAACTGCAAAGCTCTAATATTTACATGGGAGGGAGAAATAATAAACTGTGGTGTGTAACAAACCCCGAATGCAAACTTTTTGCTTCCTCCCCTCATATATGAAAGAGGAATAGCTGACAAAGAAGCTGAATATCCTCTTCAAAAAAACAAGGCCTCTGAATAGATTCAAGTATGTTAATATATGATGAAATGTCTAACAGATCATGAAAACAAAGGGAAGGAATTGTTACAGGAGACACCATTATGGAAAACTTTCTTATCCAGTGGAAGGGGGAAACATGCGAAATCACTCTTAATTGCACTAGATATAAATTGATCTGGAGAATTGCTTTGACAGGCTTTCAAGATTCATCTCAAGGCCTGAGAAGGTGGCAAACTCCAGAAGACACTTGGATTTCTAGATTTATCGCTAATGCGGTACTGTAACAGAACCTTGAAAGCTGTCAAAGCAATTATTTCATTTTGGTGAAACTGGCTCCTTTGATTATTTCCTTTTTGCATATTAATGGAGGCAGCCTTTTCATTTACATGAGTGGCAATTGTGGTATTTCAGTCTGATCTTAAGAGGGTGAAGTAGTTTTTTTTCTATCAAATCTAATTAAGAGTCAAAACATTTTCAAATCAATGAAGGATAGGCAAAGTGGTATATGCTATTCAATGCAAAGTTGTGATATTTGCTGAATGACTTATTTATGTTCGATTGAGATAAATATGCATCTAAAACCATTTTGTTCTCTTGGCCAGTTGAATTTTAACATTTTTAATTATTATTATAGATTTTCTACTAGTCAATTTGAATTAATAATTAGCTGATGTATAGCATAATTTGTAGCATTAGTAATAGTAGCTTGTAGCATTAGTAGTTTGTAACATTCATAATTACAACTAGTGATTAGTAATATACTAAAATAATATACTGTATTCTTGGTGATTTCATGTATGCCATGCTACAAAGAGATACCATGCAGTCAGCTCAATTTTTTTTTTTAGACAATGAGATAGAAAACAAAAATTAGGAACCAATAGATTATGAAATATCCAATCACTTTTCATTAATCACAAGAAAGATGTCAAAGGCTGAATTAGAGTGTAGTACTGCAGACTACTTCTGCTGACTGCTGACTGACTGCAATTTGGCAGCTCAAATCTCACCAGGCTCAAGGTTGGCTCAGCCTTCCATCCTTCCAAGGTGGGTAAAATGAGGACCCAGATTGCTACGGGCAATATGTTGACTCGATAAACCGCTTGGAGAGGGCTGTAAAGCATTGTAAGGTGGTATATAAGTCTAAGTGCTATTGCTATTATTATTAGACCAATGCTGCTTTGGTATTTAAGTAAATAAATAAAGAGTGTGCCTTTATCCAAGCTACTTTGAGTCTAAAGGAAGAAGGCTAGCTATCAAGCTACAGCTCCCAGAATTCCACAAGGGAAACCTGTTAGATTGTGGGTGAAGGAAGACACTGAATTGAGGTAACAATTAGAACTTATTTATTCAAGTAACAGCAACTCATTGAAAAAACCCCGTCTGACAGTTCTCCTTTTATAGGAGCTGTCAGATGGGACAACCAATCAGCTTGAAGTATTTTCCCACCTAATTGGCGGACCAGAGTGAAAACTTCCCCTTTCCTTGGAACATAACAAAACCATAATAATTAAACTTGCCAAACTGTTAATCTGATTAAGATGTCTTTGAATTGTCTGTGTATCACAATTTAAAATTTTTCCTTTAAAATATCAATAAGTTGAATTAACAGTAATGATGCTATGGGTGATGACTGTTCAATCTAAAAAGGGACATTACACGTTAGAGTGTCCTAAGTATTCGGCAGAAGCCACAATGATCTTAAAGTGTATCATTACTTCATCATGTAAATGACACAGATGATGTAACATGACTTAGTTGCATCACACAACTGGTATTATTCACATCATTTGCCCAATGTCGTGATGCACGTACCATCACTTCCCCTCAGCTGTCATATACCATGAGCAATCTTTATTTCAATAGCACAAGAAGGCATCTGATGGTCAGCAAGTCTACAGCATTTTTCTGGATCAGCCAGTCTGCACTGAATCAAAAACAGTCAGATACCCACCAGTTCTTCCCATTTCAAGCAGCTTTGCAATATAAAATGAATCATCACTGCAAAATTTTCTCCTCTGCTCTTGCTCTTTAGCAATCCCCTGCGGATAGCTGGAATTTTCCCAAATATTTTTCTTTCCTTGGAGCTATTTTCATGACAATGTTCTGACCTAGGCTTCCCCAAAAAGGACTCAGCAGACTATTTGTCCTGGCAAAATCCCTTTTATTAAACGAAGGCGAATTTCTTGCAGTCACATTCAGCCAAAGGCCTGGCAAACAGTCTTTCAAGGGTGTAATTAGGAGCACAGACCTTATCTAGCTTGGAGAGCTGCCAAGTAAATATTTTCAAATGCAATGTTGACAAGGAAGGACTCAGTACAGAGTCTCTGAGATGCAAAGACAGATCTTCACACTGTTACAATGAACGAATTGTTTCTTGCAAAAGCCCCCTCCCTTTTTGCTCTTCTTTTAATCCCTATAGGAGGGGCCACTCACCATCCACTTGTGGCTTTACTCCCATGTTGGCCCTTAGTTTGTAACTGTTCTTTTCTTTTGGTAGCTCTGTGCTTGCGCAGGCTGGAAATTGGTTCCAGCTGCTCCCCCACCTCACTGCTGTCTGACTCCGAAGGCAGCTGATAATTGCCAGACTGCCCTGGTCCCATATCTGCTTCTGATGCAGAGCCCTTGAGCCTTCCTCAGCCTCCAGAACTGCCCCATGTTCCTACCCAACCTCCTCACTGTCCAACTCTGCTGCCAGCTCCACTAGCCGCCAGTGGGCCATAATGAAGACAAAAAGAAATTTTTGAAAAGTATCAGCCACATGCAATAGGAGCTGTATGAGGATGAGGAAATCTTGATAAGACACAACTGTGCTTGTTTCCACATTACAAGAATAAATTCAAGGAGACAGGATGAGTGCACATCTGCTAATCATTAGATTATCTAGTTGGTGTGTGAATGTTTATACATTTTACATAAATTGAGAGATGTCAAATTGAGTAAACACCATCTTGTTCATGTTGCAATAAGTGAAATGTTTTGTTTTATTGTATTTATGTAAATATGATTAATAAAGTATTTTGCTAATAATTTTTTTTCAAAAAGATTATCTAGTTGGATAATAAAACATCTGCAAACAACCTCAGAGAATACCAAGGCCTCCACAATTCAATCCTGAGCTACAGGTACAGGTAAGTCCTTAACTTACGACCATAACAGAGCCCAAAATTTATGTTGTTCAGCTAGAAATTTGTTAAGTGAGTTTTGCCCATTTTACGACTTTTCCTGCCACCTTTGTTAAGCGAATCATTGCAGTTGTTAAGTTAGTAACACATTAAGTGAATCTGGTTTCCCAATTCACTTTGCTTGTGAGAAGGTGGCAAAAGGTGTTCCCATGACCCCAAGACACTGCAATTGTCATATACGTGGGTCAGTTGTCAAGCATCCAAATATAAATCACATGGCCATGGGGTTGCTTCAATGGTCAAAGTGCAAAAAATGGTCATAAGTCACTTTTTTCAGTGCCTTTATAATTTTGGTCACTAAGCGAACTGTTGTAAGTCAAGGACTACCTGTATTCTCTTCTACTGAAATGAGAAACCAGAGGAATTGCTGCAAAGCTGGTTTTGCAATGTTTCCTTTGCAGCAAAAGCCAAGTGACATATCCTATGGTGTCATGGGAACACAAAACACCACCAGTCTCAACAATTTAGCTCTCTTCAGATTCTGCTAGAGGAAGAATATTGTGACCCCTCACCCCTGTGGTGAAATGCTACCAGTTCGACCCGGTTCATGTGAACTGGTAATTAAAAAATGCTCTGATGATCAGCTGAGAGGAGAAAGAAGAAAAAAGCACAGGATCGGCTCTCCTACCCACCCTTGAGCTTTTCTGTTCTTTATTCTTTCAGCCAGGGGTGGGATCCAACAGGGTTAACTACCAGTTCAGTTATTTACAAGGTTCGGTGATTTACGATGTGCTTCCCTGCACACTGCTGGTGCACACATGTAAATCATTATCAGCACGCTGCATGCAGAGAAGCAGCCTTTCAAAAAGCCCTTTTTTCCTGCTTTTTTAACTGCAGCTGTACCTCGCACGGCAGCTGAAATTGAAAAAAATCAGGAACTAAAGGTCAGGTAAGAGCCCAGGTGGGCAGATGGGCAAAAACATCAGCAGACATGGAACCAGTTCTATGTCTGCTGCTCTTCAGAGCTACCGGTTCTACAGAGGTGGACAGAACCGGTACAGACCCACCCCTGCTCTCAGCTGATTGGCATGGCAGAGCCTCAGCTGGTGTTTAGAAAGCTGCACACATGCATTAGGTGCGTGTGTGCATGCATCCGTGAAGTGTGCGATCATCGAACCAGTAGGGAAACTAATAGAATCCCACCACTGCCCCTTACTTTCAATCCTACTCTTGCCTGTGAATAGATCTATCATAAAAACAAAGGTTCAAAGCTCCATTGACTTCCTTTCAAAAAATCTGAAACTTCAATCCCTGAAACTTTTCAGCACTTGGAAGTAGAGTCCTGCATAACAATGCAGTGGTTGACTTGCTGAACTTCCCCAAAGCAATATATGCAGTGGGAGCTCACATTGAAAATGCTAATATGAGAAGCAGCCTTGAAGATCCAAAGCTCTAGTGAAATCCCCGTTTGACAATGATGAAGCAGTAACTGCATGCCAAGGTTTCTACACAAGCAGGGGTGGCTTCTCCAGGCAATGTTTCACAGCTCTTATTTATATTCCACTGCATTTTTCACCTTCATTTGTCATTCAACTTCAGCTTAACATCCATTTCTCACTTCTGTTCTGTGGATGCTATCTGCGGAATCACCCAGAGAAAAAATATTCAATTTTTACTTCTCTAATGACACTTTGAAAATTCAGAAGGTAATACTGAACAGAAGAAAAAGGTATAAAGAAAGATAAGAACCCTTTCCCTTAATTTGTGGAGGGAGGGGTTGATAATTAACATACCGTATCAAATTTCTCCAAAACAGACCCCCCCAAAAAAAATCCATGTGGAGAGATTTAAAAAATCTCTACAACCCTATATAGGTTTGCTCACTTGTTGTTGATGTTATTGTTGTTGGCCACTTCAGTCCATTACAGGATGAAGATCTTCTTTGAAGACAAGGGTCCAGGTTGATCTTTTTTTCAAGTTTCAAGTTTCAAGCCTAAGGCTAGGTGGCCAGTTTCAGTGCTTAAAGGATGATTAGAACTTCATTCATATATTAAAGAGCCATGGTGGTGCAGTTGTTAGAATGCAGTATTGTTATCTGCCAACTGCCAGCAGTTTGATTCTCACTGCCTCAATGTTGACTCAACCTTCCATCCTTTTGAGGTCAGTACAATGAGGACACAGATTGTTGAGGGCAATATGTTGATACTGTAAACCGCTTACAGAGGGCTGTAAAGTAGTGTGAAATGGTGTATAAGTTTAAGTGTTATTGCTATGTGTGTATATGTAGGTTATGTATACATAACCCACCACTGATTAGCATGTATACCACTAGTTGTTTTGTTTTTTTGTAAAAGTTACACTTTCCAAGAAGTTGTGAAGGCAGTTCCACATGGAGGGCACTGCACTAATCCAACTGGATGATGAAACCATGGCAAGATCCTCTCAGCCCAGAGAGAGCTGCAACTGGCATACCAACCAAAGCTGGGCAATTTGACTTTTGACCATGTCCTCCAACTGGTGGCAACCACTCTTATATGAGCCTTGAAATTAATTGACCATGGCAAAGAACTGAGTGTAATTCCCCCTATATTCAGGTCACTAAATAACTCTTCTCAGGCAAAAGACAAGCCTACCATATCTGGGTGTGTCAAACAAAAAATATCTCAAGCAAACACATGGTCACCAGGGTAGCCATGAATTCCCAAGCGACTATAGAGATTCTCAGTTATCCAGGTCATGGTTGTCTCAAAGGTGCTTTTTCAAAACTGGACTTTGTTTTTTCCTTGAAGCTGTTTTGCTTCTAACCCAAGAAGCTTCTTCAGCTCCTTGATGAGAAACAAAATGTTTTCAAGGAAAAAGGAAAGTCCAGATGCCTTTTAAAAAAGCACTCTTGGGGCATGAATTCCCCAGCTTTCCTAGTTTCAGTTCTTCAGCATTGAAGCCGAACAACAAAAGGCAAGGAAATTCCAACACTTACTGGTAGGCATCCAATATACCAGCCCAATCCAAAGCTTGTCCAATTAGCCCTATTCATCGCACAAGCACTCACATCTCAGAAGCAGAGCTCTTGGCTACAGACTGAGTATCATCACCTGAGTCCTATCACAGAAATTGGCCTGAAGCTAAGAAGAACATTGTGAGATGGCAACCTTGCCACCAACGGCTTCCCTGCTATACCTGGCATCCCTCTTTCATTGATGAGACCCATTTGGCATAGTGATTAGAATGTCAGAACATGAGTTCTAGTCCAACCTTGAGCAGTCTGTTCTTCCAGTTTTAGAAACAAGACAAGAGCAAACCACTTGGGACAATATCACCAAGAAAACTGCAGTGGGAAGTTGCCAGGAGTCAAAACTGACTATACAGCACAGATTTATGTTCCTTGCTCCTATGGTGCCATCTTCTACCAAACAGCTGTGATCTGACTCACTCCCATTGCAAGCTTCACATTCCATCTCACTCCCATTATCTTTGGCCTGTTTTTGAGGCTAACTACCCACTCACTGCCCCTCAGTACCTCATTGATTATTGTTTTTCCCCAACTGGGTTTCAATAAAATATGACGGCCAGACCAAGTCATTGATCTGCCCCTAAATCTTTAAAGAAAAGGAATTAATGAACATAATTAATAACAAAGGAGATTGTAAATAGCTAGCTATCTCATGAAAATTCTTAATCTGATGTATTCATTTATTCCCAGGCATTTTTCTCTATCCTCAACCACAGTTTTCTGCATTTTAGGAAGGATTTGGAGACTACACATGAGCACAGAGTTACAAGTAAAATAACCCAAGTCATCAGAGTCGCCAGCAAGCCCTTTAACCTGGTCTGGTGCCAATTTATCCTCCTCTCTTTAGAAAGAGACATGGTATCTTTCCCACTCTCCTGGCCAAAGACATCCCTCTCTATAAGAAAATCTTTGCACGGGTGGGTGGGTGGGTAGAAAATGGCACTTGATTTGTCTCAAGGATATACATATATTAGAACAGCCATCAGGCCACCAGAAGAGAAGTGACTGTCAGGGGAGAAGAGGAAAATTACTCCGGCAGCAGACTCTGGGACAGACTCAAGAGAATAGAGCCAGCAGCACTGCGGCAGAAGAAGAGCTGCCATTAATCACCAGAGAGAGCCAGCCACAGACAGACGGGAGCTGCACATACTTAAAGCCAGACAAATCGGACCGAAAGAAGAAGAAAAAATAACCCTGACACATAACACGCTTTTCACCAAGCCTTCGCTTCAGCAGTGTTTACTTTACTTTCCACAATTATTTCACCCGGCAAATTATGTTTGTGAAAGAAATAGAGGCTCTTGAAAAGCAGTTCCCTCAGCTGAGAACAGAACTGCTGCAGCTCAAACTGAGCCAAAAACCTTCACATGAGCCAAAATCTCTTTCAGAACTAGACACCACATAGCAGAAGGTGAGATGAATCACAGACAATGCTTTGTTTTGTTCTAAGGTTCATGCTTGGTCTGTATCCTGACCTCTCCTCACACAAGGAAGAGCTGTAATTTGTCTTCTTCCCTTACAACTGTTCTCAAGTGAAAACTGTGAGGTACTTAGACCTACAGGCAGTACAACAGTTCATCTAGTGACTTTAAGTTACAACGGCACTGAAAAAAAGTGACTGTTTTTCACACCTACGACCTTTGCAGCATCCCTGTCAGGTGACATGATCAAAATTTGGATGCTTGGCAACTGACTCATATTTATGACACTTGCAGTCATCATGTGATCCCCTTTTGCCACCTTCTGACTAGCAGAGTCAATGTAGAAGCCAGATTAACTTAACAACCCTTAGTTAACTAAATTAACTAAGTTAAGACCTGCAGAGATTCACTTAACAACTGAGATAAGCAGGTCATGAAAAGGGGCAAAACTCACTGAACAAAACATCTCACTTAAGCCCATGTCACACTGGCCAACGGATGCAAAAAGGACACAGCGGATGAGCAAAATGTTCCATCCATTGTTATACGCTCTTAAAAGGGGCAAAAATTTGCATAACCGGAGCGGATAACATGGACGCGGGGAGGACGCAGGGCAGATGCAAAGCGGATGCGGAACGGAAGCCCAGCGGATGGAAGCGGATGGGAGCAGATGGCGTAACCGCAGGGCTTCTGGGGTTCCTCAGCGAAGCGGACGTGGAACGGATACAGCGGATGCAGAACGGACGCCGAACGGATAAAGCGGATGCACAGCGGATGCACAGCGGATGCATAGCGGATAAAGCGGATGCACAGCGGAAGCCTAGCGGATGGACAGCGGAAGCAGAACGGATGCCGAGCGTTAATTGCGCATGCGGGCGGGAAGTATTACGTAAGCCCCATGGATATAAAGGGAAGCAGCTCGCACGTGGCCAGCATTCCGAGGAAATACCTGCTGCTGGACACTTCAAGTTCCTTGCCTGCCCTGCCAGCCTGCCTTCCAACCAGCCTTGGTGCCTGCCTGCCTGCCTGCCTTCCTGCCAGGCTTTCTGCCAGCCTTCCTGCCAGCCTTCCTGCCAGCCTTCCTGCCAGCCTTGGTGCCTGCCAGCCTCCCTGCCAGCCAGCAACCCCACAACCATGGGGAGGAAGCGAAAGCCTCAGCAACCTGCCGCCATCCCTGGCAAGAGGGACAGGGCCAACCTCCCGCCTCCTGCCCCTGACTCTGCTTCTGCTGGGGCTTCTGCTGAAGCTGCTCCTGGAAGTGGTGCTTCTGCTGGTGCTGGGGCTTCTGCTGTTGCTTACTCTGTTGAAGCTGCTCCTGGTCCTGCTGGTCCTGCTCGACCTGCTCGTGCTACTGGACTTGCTTGTCCTGCTCGTGCTCCTGTCCTGCTCGTGCTCCTGGACTTGCTGGCCCTGCTGGTGCTTACTCTACTGCTGCTGATCCTGGTCCTGCTGGTCCTGCTGCTGCTGCTGATCCTGCTGCCGCTGCTGCTGCTGCTGCTGCTAATGATGATCCTGCTGCTGCTGCTGATGATGATGATGATGATGATGAAGATGATTATGATCCTGCTGGTGAGGATGATGATGATGATGATGATGATGATGATGATTCTGCTGGTGCTGCTGCTGCTGCTTCTGGTGTGGAGGAGCAGCCCCTACTACCTGGGAGCCCCTCTGATGGGGGCCCATCTGGTCCAGCCAAAGGGAGGAAGAGGCGTATGCAACAACGGGAGAGGAGGCAATACTATATTGAGGAGGCGCACGAGGATGAGGTGCTGGAGTGGCTGAGAGAGAACAACTATCTGTGGCGGAAGGGACACCGGCTGTACAGGGACACCAAGCGGAAGCAGGCTGCTTGGAGAGAGAGGGCAGAGAGTATGGGTTACACTTCAGAGGTGCTCCTCGGCTGGTGGAAGCACATGCACACCTGGTACGGGAAGCTGCACCTGAAGAAATCTGGCCAGGCCACTGTGAAGCTGACAGACAGAGAGACCTACCTCATGGCTAGGGGCAGCTTCCTGGAGGGTGAGGTCCGCCACCGAGGAGCACCAGCAGCCCCTCTCATGACCCTCTCTCTCCGGCAGCCTGCTGAGAGCCAGTCCTCTTCCAGCCGAGAGTCAGTCCCTGTCTCCAGGCAGGTTTCTGTGGAGCGTGCCCCGGCAGAGAACCCGCGGACAGGTGTGGTAAGCATGGTGGAGTGCGTAGAGGACTCCCTGGTGCGGTGGGAGAAAGGAGACATCGAGTCCACCACAGTCCTAGCTGCATCCACCCCCCCCCAGCTCCGCTTCTGCAGAAAGGCGGAGAGCCGGACAGCAGGAGGGGCAGAGCCACACTGTCCTGCTGAAGATCAGGGACACCATCCGCACCAGCATAGATCTCCTCTCTCAGCTGGTCCACACCGACTCCGACTCCTCCAACCGCAAGCCCTTCCTCACCTATGTCAACCAGACCCTCAAGGAAATGGCGGATCCACAGTACCAGCTGGTGAAGGACCGGATCACCAAGCTGCTTCACAACCCTCCAGACCCAGAGGAACCTGCTCCCACCCAGTCCAGGTTGGCTCCTCCACCCCAGGTGATGTCCCTCCCATTCCAAGGCTTTCCACAGGCCCTCACCTACCAGGGCTACGGCTACCAGGAAGTTCAGCAGCACAGGCAGCAGCCCTTCCCAGTCCAGGCACAGAGTCATCAGGCGACACCATTGCCACCTGTTTCACTGATGCCACTGATGCCACCCACAACAATGATGCCACCGACAACAGCGATGCCACCCACGCCAATGATGCCACCGACAACAGCGATGCCACCACGCCAATGATGCCACCCACGCCAGTCCTCACCCAGCTGCAGACCAGACAGCCCCACTACACTACTCCTTCCTCCACCCCACAGCCAAGCCCGGCCTCAGTACATCTGTCATCAGTACTGGGGCTGACACCCCATGGCATGGAGGAAGGACCTCTCAGCATCATGGGCCTGAGCCAGCTGTCCGAGAGCTTTCTCAACACACCGTCCCCTGTTGTCCTCTCGAGGCCAGGCACTCCAGCACCACCCACCACCACAGTACCTGGACCCTTCACCCCTGAGACTGGCCACACCTCCGAGTGACCTAGAAGAGTGCCAGAGAGCGGGTAGCTGGCTACCTGTGGACTTTATTTGGACACTTGACTTGGGTCATTTTTTTTTTACAGCTTGTTGTTCAATAAAGTTTATCTTTAATTCACACACTTGCTTCATTTGTTTTTTTTAAAAAAGTCTTGGTGGAAACTTTTAGAATTGGCTTAAGCCTTTGCATGCTTGTGGGATGGGTTAAGATAGCAGTGGGGTGGGCAGGGATACCTGTGGAATGAGCAGGGATACCTTTGGGATGGCTAATAGCTGTGGGATAGATAAACATCCAGTGCAAGCATAGTGGGACTGTATGGTCTACCCTTCCAGGTGTCACACCTAGGGCCCTTTTTTATCAATAACAATGTAAGCATTGATCCATACATTTGAACACAAACACAACTCTTTATTAAACGCCCTGTTCATTGTAGGCCCACCCAACATACATGGCTCAATCTCATCTGTGTGATGAGACAGGCTGAAGGAAGCATCCATTAAGCATCTACCATCCTGTCTTGCCACTCCACCGCTCCAGCTGGGGAGTTGCACCAGTGTTTCAGGAGGTTGCGCTGCTTCTTCCCTTCCCGTGAGGCTCTGTTGTGGCCTTGCACATCCTGAGTGTCGATCAGGTTTTGCCCTTGCCTCCATTCCCCAGGCTCCATGTCCCCATTGCCTTGCTGGAGGTCCACGAGCCTGTTCTGCAACACTGGGTAGCGGGTGCGCATGAGATTGTGCAGGATGCAGCAAGCTTCCACGATCCTCCTCACGATCTCTGGGCGATTCTGCATGGTGGTGAGAAGTACCTGGAACCTGTTGGCCAGGATGCCAAAGGCATTCTCCACCACCCGCCTTGCCCTGGACAGCCTGTAGTTGAAGATCCTCTCTTCACAGTTGAGTTATTTGGAGGTGTAGGCCTTCATGAGGTAGGTTGAGAGGGAGAAGGCGTCATCCCCCACGATGAAGTAGGGCACATCTTGCGTGTCATTGGGCAGGGGGTCTGGATCTGGGAAGCCCACGATGAGGTTGCCTTCCAGCCCCTCCTTGAGGTCACTGTTGTTGTATACCTGGGCATCTGAAGATGAGCCGTAGCCTGAAGCATCGATGTACATGAACTTGTAGTCAGCATCGACCATGGCGAAGAGGACGATGCTGAAGAAGCCCTTGTAGTTGAAATAAGTGGACCCCGACTTGGCTGGAGCTTTGCAGGCCACGTGCTTGCCATCGATGGCTCCAACGGTGTGTGGGAAGTTCCACTTCTGATACCACTGCTCTGCAACTTTCTTCCATCCTTCTTCAGTGGAGGGGTACTGGAGGAGCTCCTCCTTGTATTCTTCGATGATGGCCTGCACCACTTCTCTGACCACAATGCTGATGGTGTTGTGTGGCACCCTCCAGCCGTACTGCATGCTCTTGTAGGTGGTCCCTGAGGCCAGGTGGCGCAGAGTGAGTGCCACCTTGAGCCCAGGTTCCAGGCTGGGCCGGAAGTTGGTGTTTGCCTTGGTCAACCTGGGTGTCAGGCGCTGCACAACTTCGTCAAACATGGCTGGAGGCATCCTCATGAAGTTCTGGAACACCCAAGTGTCTTCGTTCCTGAGCTCCACCATCAGCTTGCTGTACAGTCCTCTGCTCTTCTCCCGATCCATTTTCGGACCCAGACTCTTCTTGACCACCTCTTTTTCTTCCCGTAGTAGAGTTCACAGAGCCTGTAGATGGCTTCGTACTGTTGCAGAAGGATGGTGGCTGCCAAAAGGACTGTGGTATGATCCACGGTGGACATGACTGGATGCTGTGGAAGAGGAAGAGTGAGATGAAGGCTGCAGAGGTCTGCATAGGTGGGCTGCTGGTCTGAAAGTGAGATGCAGATGAGTTGCTCCCCCTTTTTATAGGCAGTATAGGTGTCCCTTTGCATCCTCTAGGCATCCTCTAGGCATCCTCTAGACATCCTTAATATCCGAGATAGGTCCCCTCTGCAAACTTTTTTTCCCTTTAAACGCTTTGTTTCCGTGCTGCATCCATTCTGCATCCATTCTGCATCTGTTCCGCGGCCGTTCCGCTTTCTCCCTGCGTCCGGGCGGATGCGAGTTGCGCGGATGCGCAGCAGATGCCAAGCGGATATAGCGGATGTGTAACGGATGCATAATGGATGCGTAGCGGATGCGTAGCGGATGCAGAACGGACGAACTAGATACATTTTCCGCGCAAAAGTTTTAGGCAGCCCAAAACTTTAGGAGCGGATGAAACATCAATAAACGGATGCTGGACAGATAGAGAGGAAGCCAAACAGAGGCAGTGAGTACATCGTGTTTTCGAACGGATGGCAAGGTTTTTTGTCCGTTTTACATCCTCTTTGCATCTGTTGGTTCAGTGTGACATGGGCTTTAACAACAGAAACTTTGGGCTCAATTGTGGTCAGAAATTGAGGCCTACTTGTACTTGGATTATTAAATAAAGGCCCTATACATTGCAAGGACTGGGGGCTGGGCTGTGCACATGTGTGTTTCTGCTCACTTATTCCTACTCATTCCCTCTATCTTGCCCCTTCCTTTCAATAAACCTGAGCAGAGCCACAGAACAGAAACGGTGTTTCTTTGTTGCTCTTAACAACACATTGCAGATTGTTAATCTCTTGCTACCATTAGCAGTGGGAAATCTGTACTAAGCTTCCTGCCAGCCTGCTAATCACCTGGCTGGCAGAGACTACATAATTTGATTTCCTAACATTAAGTCATTCTGTGCTATCCATAACTAATTTCCTACTAAGGCCCAATCTTTGTTTTCATGAATTTTGTAGCTGGGAGAGCTTCAGGTTGCTCAGCAATGCAACCTACGATATGCCCCCATCTCATCTCCTATCTCAGGGACCTGAGAAAAGTTCTGCCTTGGAGAATTGCTCTCCACCCTTTTTCAAGGGGCCTTGCAGGTTTCAGAGGAACACTATACATACAAACACATCAAATGCAACAGATCTCTATAGTAAACAAGGGAGAGAAATTAATGAGGATCTTCTTCTAATAATTCTTGCATGCACACACCAACAGACAGTTTAAAATAAATGTGTGTGTGTGTGTGTGTACTTTGCTGATGCTTTCTGCTTTTCCCTCAATGATTTCCATCAATTACAGATCTAGGAAGACTAAAAAAAATAAAAGCACACCAACACGTTAGGAATATCTTCAGCGGAAATGAGAAATTGAGGCTAACGGGCAGAGTTTAAATGGTGCAGCAAGTGACTATCTGCTATTATCCACTAAGAGATAGTAGAATCACAAAGTTATAAGCCAGATGTTGACTGGGTAAGAAAGTGAGTATTACCTTGCCCATCTGAACCACTGGCAAAAGCAAATGGGAAGCATTTTCTGAAAGGCTGAAATATGGAAAATGACTTCAGAAAAGTTTGCAAATGTTTCCTAAACAGTTTATGAAGCCAGATGCATTCTATTCACTGGGATTCCAAAGATGAAGAAATGAACATTGTCTTCTTCTGTTAAATAGAGGACCACTTGGCAATTCCCTGCCTCTACACATGCACAAAAAAAAAAAACCTTTATGAGAAGAAGACAAGGGGCATGGACAAACTATCTGCCCACAGGCACAGAGCTGCAGGGAATTGTTTTCCTGCATGTATGCATGCCTGCCAGAAACACCCTGGGCTCCAACTGCCAGCTATTGTAAAACTGCTACTCCAAAGGGAAGCACCAATTCATCCAGCTGGATGGCCTCTGGTACTATCACTCAAAGGTTTGGTAGAACTTTTCCATCATTCCTTCTTTTACTGTCCTACAGGTGGAAAAAAAGTAAGTGGTGGGAAAATAAATGGAATCTAGAGCTTATGTCACATTTCCTAACCAGTTTATAGGCTACAAGAAGACTTCCAATCAAGTAGATCACTGCAAAAGGTGTAACCCAGTGTTTTGTCTTATAGATTTGATGGCTTCATAGATTAAAAATAGAACTATAGTAGAAATCACGTTCCAGAAAGCTTTCGTCTCCTTTCCTATGCATATGCATTTTTTTCAAACTGCTGCCAAAATTAAGTGCGGATTCATCTCGTGTTCTGGGGATAAAGGGGAATGATGGTATTAATGGAAACATTTAACCTTTGATGAGATTAAATCTTGAATTTTCACTCCTAATTACATTTGATCAAAATCTATATTACCAAAGTTCAAATATTTTTCTGCCAAGCTTTGGTGATACAAATTCAACATTTTCTGAGTGAGATGGAAATGGGATAGGATGGGAATAGGAATATTGCACAATTCTATTTCACTTCATTATTGAAAAGGAAACCTTGAGTTTGTGGGTAAGAAATAGAATGCCAGAGAGTTATATAAAATTCACATGCCATAGATTGCTTCCAACCTATATACAATTGGGACAAGA
Source organism: Laticauda colubrina (assembly GCA_015471245.1). Classification (NCBI taxonomy): domain Eukaryota; kingdom Metazoa; phylum Chordata; class Lepidosauria; order Squamata; family Elapidae; genus Laticauda; species Laticauda colubrina. The sequence goes on along the minus strand of BLBF01000002.1, from coordinate 89,986,912 downwards.
ATTTCATTCACCAAGTGATGCGGTTGTGAATTGAAGTCATCATAGGACTAGATCCAATTTTATGACCATTTTACCATAGTTATCTGAATCTGACTTCTGCAATTGACTTTGCTTGTCTGAAGTCAGCTACGAAGGTTGCAAATTATGATCATGTGACTGCAAGACATTGCAACTATTGTAAATGTGGTCTGGTTGTCAAGTGCCCAAATCGCAATCTATGGGGACCATGCAACAGTTGTAACTTTGAGGACTAGTTGTAAGTTATTTTCCCAAAGTTGTCATAATTTCAAATTATTTTTTAAGTGAATGGTCATAAGTTGAGGATTACCTATATTGAAATTTTTTTCACTCACCTTAGAGTATGTATTATTATGCTCATTGGTTTATATAATGTTACTGTTGCTTTGCCTTTAAACTGTATGCAAAGTATTTTTATATCATATCACTGTCTGCATATACAACACATGTTCAGTGTTAAGGGTATTAAATATCTCCAGACTTTTAGCTGTATCTTCCCATCTAATTCTCTCGTCCATTTTCACCTGTTCTCCAATGTTTTGCATAGCGCTTAGCAGGATGAATGAATAGAAAAGTCAAACACTTACTCATGAATTTGTGACATTTTGATTCATCCTAATAAGGTGGTGTTCCACTGCAGCTTTTTTTTTTTTTAGGGGATCAAAGTAGCTTTGGGAACTTTAATGTATCTTGAGAGTTTCATTTCTGAAGTATTAGTAGAACCTGTTGTGACTTATCTCCATGCATGATCAAAGGGCAGAATTTAAAATCAAGGTCATCTTTAAATAGTTTTGTGAAACAAGTAATGGAAATAATTCCAGGTAGGGAAGGTTAGAGAATAAGGACTTCTCTCAGCTGAAATAATATTTAAACTGGCACTTATTTAGTTTTCTGCTCAGGTGTTTTTCTACAAAAGCAGAGTTTTGGTTGAGTGTCATACCCTTTTGAGATTCTGAGGGGAAGATTGAGCAGCTGACAGGGAGTGGGAGTGTGGCTCCAGTGGCTATGGAAGAAATGGAGGAAGGGCACAGTCCGGCTGGGCATTCAGAGGAAGACCCAGGGCCACTCCCCCTTCATCCTAGGTCATGCAGGGAGGAACGGAGAAAGAAGCAACATGGTTTATGGGAGAGAACAGGGCCCTGATCCCTTTCATTAGTTACTTCATTATCTTTTGGAAGTTATTATCCTGGCCTGTCGTGGTAATTGCTTCAGTGTGGTTTATGTTAGTTTTTTTTTATTTCTAATTCATCTAAACTTTGGGTTTGGACTGCAATTCTTCCCTTTGTAGACTGTTTTTGGAAGAGTTTGATCCCCAGCAGAGGATAACTGGACATTGGGGGCCAAGTTGGAGGTATTAAAGGGAATTTATCTACTTTAGTGGCTTGGTTATTTTTGTGCCACGCCCCAGGTCATCACATTGAGTCTGAGTACAGGTAGTGCTTGATTTACGATCACAATGGAGCCCAAAATTTTGTTGCTACGGGAGACATTTGTTAAGTGAATTTTGCCCCATTTTATAACCTTTCTTGCCACAGTGGTTAAGAGAATCAATGCAGTTGTTAAAGTAAATAACATGGTTGTTCAGTGAATCTGGCTTCCTCGTTGATTTTGCTTGTCAGAAAGACGCAAAAGAAGATCACATGACTCCCCAGGACATTATAACTGTCATAAATATGAGTCTGTTGCCAAGCATCCACAGTTTGACCACAGGACCATGGGGGACAGTCAATAGTGTGAAAAACGGCCATTCCATCACTTTTTTCACTTCCGTTGTAACTTTGAACGGTTCTAAATGAACGGCTATAAGTCCAGGACTACCTCTTTTCACCTTAACTTGGGAAAGGAAAGGATGTTCTGCAATTAACAGCCAAATGTCCTGAGTCAGGTCTGTGTCAAGGAAAGCTGGGTTTTTCTTTAGACCAATGCCAAAGTTTTAGAGTAAATCAATGGTACTCCTTAACAAACACAGCTGTTAAATTCATTTTTATTGAGTCACTTCTCTACACTCTCTCACAAAGCTTATTCCACATATTCCCACCCTGGAAACTTCCTGGGGAAGAAAGACCGAAACAAATATTTGGTGAACATCATAATGGATCTAAAAGGAGGATCTTAGCAAATACGGAAGAGCTGAAGTCAAGGTTTGCTTAACAAATGGCAAATTTTAAAACCTGAGCTGTAACGCTTAACCACAGAGGATTAACTCACATCTGCCACTATGAGCTCTATGTAAAGAGGAAGATAAGTCCATTAGGGCTAATAAACACATTAGCAAAGAAAAGAGCAGAACAGTATCTAGCCTGAGACTTTTACAGGGTTTGTTTTTGCACTGATTCATCAAAGCATTAAAATCTCATTGTAGGTGGAAGGAGGGGTGATGCATAGTTCAGCCTTTTAGAACACAGTATTTTTTTAAGGTTTTTTTTTTTATTTTGTTTAAAACATATAGCATTCGCTCCCTCTTTCTCATAATCCCTTTATGGAATTAAATAATGCATGGTCCTGTTTTGAAGTGAGTTTTTTGGGGAAACTCATTCAAAATTCATCCTGCTATCCACAGGTGTTCTAAGGTTGGATTCCTTACCTTAAATGTGGAATCACCTTCGGTTCCAAAGATCTGTAAGATTTGCCACCTTCATTGGAAAGGTTTTAATTTTATTTTAAACCTTCAGCATTTCATAATAAAAGAAATAAGCTGGTTCCTATAGCTTTGCTGGCACCCTGGGAGGAATTCTGGGAGTGGAACTCCACAAGTTTGAAAGTTGCCAAGGTGGGAGACCCCTGCTATAGTGGGCAGGCTATCTAAATCAATTTGCCCTACACAAGGACATCATGATGAGTAAGCATGGCTGAGATTTTAGGGTGTTTACTTTGTTATTGTTGCTGTTGTCACTTCTAGTGTTTATCCTTTTTAGTTTCTTGTTTTAGTTTCTTGTTTTCCACCATGCTGGATATTGTCCACCTGAAGAATGTTGTCTTTAAAGTGTTGGACCGGGGTGGAATTCAACCACCTCAGCCCACCTCAGGAGAGGTGGTAGGGATGATTTGATTTGGTAAAAAATTGTCCCTGGTTGCTCCTGGTTGCTATTACTATTATACCAAGCCACACCCACAGCCATGTCCACCAAACCGGTAGGGGAAAATTTTGAATTTTACCCCTGTGCTGGACTAGTAGCAGGGACACCGAGGTTCCAGTCCTCACTTTAGCAATAGCAATAGCACTTAGATTTATATACTGCTTCATAGAGCTTTACAGCCCTCTCTAAGCAGTTTACAGAGTCAGCCAGCATACTGCCCCCTAACAACCTGGGTCCTTATTTTACTGACCTCGGAAGAATGGGAGGCCAAGTCAACCTTGAACTGGTCAGTATTGAACTTCTGGCAGTTGGCAGAATTAGTCTTCAATACTGCATTCTAACTGTTGTGCCACCACGGTTCTTTGGCCTGGAAACCAGCATGGTGACCCTGAGTTAGTTATTAACTCTCAACCTTAACAGACAACAGATAATCAGAGTTGGAAGGGACCTTGTAGGTCATTTAGTCCAACCCCCTGTCCAAGCAGGAGACCCTACACCATTTCTGATAGACAGAAGTCCAATCTTTTCTTGAAAGTTTCAAGTGATGGCACTCCCACAACTTCTGAGGGCAAGCTGTTCCATTGGTTGATTGTTCTCACCGTCAGAAAGTTTCACCTTATTTCCAGGTTAAATCTCTCCTTGTTCAGTTTCCATCCATTATTCCTTGTCTGGTCTACAGGTGCTTTAGAAAATAGTTTGACCCCTTCCTCTCTGTGGCAGCCCCTCAAATATTAGAACACTGATATCATGTCTCCCCTGGTCCTTCTCTTCTCTAGACTAGCCAAGCCCAGTTCCTGTAACTGATCAAGCTGGGTAACAAGCTAGCTGATAGCCAAAAGTCGTCCTTGTATCATGGATTGGTTTCCTTCATTTTGGTGTATTTGTCTCTTTTTGGATAACGTTTTGATTGTTTGTTTAAAATAATAAATTAGAAACTCTGTCTCAATGTGATTTTCTGTCAAGTCTGGCTGTATAATCTTGATGGTGTAATTTTGATGACATTTTCTTCCTCCATTGAACTCTGTAGTTCCTGTTCAACATGCCTAAGGAAGAGAAAGGAGAGCCTAAACAGGTGATCAATTCCATGTGATTAAAATCCTGCCCATCATATTTGTATCAGTGTCATGTAAAAATACAAAGGGACAAGGTTTTGTGACTTTTATTGACATACCTCCTCCCTCCCTCTGGCTGTGGGTTCTGTGCTATATCAGTAGCCAAAGCTTGTACAAAATAAAATGTTTTAAATAAAAAAATGACAGTACTTATGTTACCAGAGAAAACACCCTGCCTGTCCAGACTAAAAGAGAATGTGTAAATGGTAGCCACCCAAAAGGATAAACCACACATCAGTTTTTGAGGATGGTGTTGGATTAATGTCTGTATGTTGATAGGGACAACAAAGAAGCACTGGTATTTGATTGCTAAGTACAGCACATGTCCTTCAACCAATCATAAGCAACCAAATATTATTTGCTTTGTCAATAAAAGATTTATAGAGGAACATTGTTCTTTGGAAATTTAAAAATCTTGTTGCTTTCCTGTCATTTATACATACTCTTTCTCTAAAGATTGATCCAAAGTTGGGGGGAGGTGTTTATTTCAAAAGGCTGTATCATTACAGTCAACATCAAAAGTTAAAATTTTTGGGAAAACAAGATTAATAGGATAGCAACTGACTCCAAGTTCTTTTTATCCAGGTGATTCAGGGAACCCTTGCAGAATGCAGACAATTTCTACAAAAGTCAAAAATACATTATCAGGCAATTTTAATGATGTAACAGGCAGGTGGCTACATGCAACCAACCTTTGCAAAAAGGACAGGAATCAGCAAAGGCTCTTATGTGATTTGTGAACTTAGAAAAGCACCATTTGCTTCAGCAGCTGCACTAAAAATGACCACAAATCAATGATATATTGTTGCAATTAATGTTCTACCTTCACCTGCCATTAATTAATTAGTCTGAACAGAGAATTATCTTGAGAGCAATTTGTGTTCCAGTGTTCCAACCAATTGCACAAATCAATAAAAACTATACATTTCTTCCTCTTTCCCTGACATCTTTCTATTTCCAACAGGTTTCTAAGACAAATTTGCTTCAATTTTGAACAGGATAAAACCGTACCCAAATTCATTCCTGTGGTTTTTTTTTCTTTCCATTTTAAACCCCATTTTTTAATTATATGTTTCAGGTTGAATGCTAATAAATATTATTGAACTAGATTGATTAAATATCTCATGTAGCATTACAGGAGCTCAGCTATCTCAAATCAACGCAACTTCACAGCTCCTGCTATTATCTGATATAATCTAATGTAAGTGTTAGCACATAAGTCATCAAGCATGGGATACATCAAACCAGAGTAGTTTATTTTGGGATAAAAAGGCTAATCATCACATGTAAACACTGTCTTCTCTTTGCTTGCCCAAGTTGTTTCAGAGCTGCTGAGTTGAATCACTGGATGCCTTGTCTCGTTCTGGCAGCAAAAAGAACACTTTACATGAGAAAAGGTCAAAAGAGTATTTGGTTGACCTACAATGAAAGCTCTGCATACAGTCCTGAAACATCTAGCTTAACAGCTAATTTAAAAACAGCTTGGAAAGCTTAGAAAAACCAAAACTAATTCCAGTAAGTGCATAAAAGAAAATTGAAAAATGGAATCCATGCTTGACTGGAATAATTTAAAAACATATTTTAAAACATAAGTACACATTCAACCAGCAGGCACAGCATATCAAGAAAACCAGGAATGGAATAAAAGAAAATTGGGTTTACAGAAAGATTAAATATGAAACCTTTTAGTGTAGCATCCTTATTCCATCAGATCAGAATTCACCAGAAGGATTTGCAGTTGGCTGACCAACCACACTCATTGTATAGTCCTCAATGGAACTACATCCAGGCAGAAGGAGGCATGCATGGGATACCTCAAGGTTCCATTTTGGGGGTAACGCTCTTTAAGATCTCCATAAATGATCTAGATCAGGGGTCCCCAACCTTTGGGCCATGATCCACTACCAGGCAGTGGCCTCTTCAGAACAGGGTTCCATGAATGTCAGGCCAGCACACGTGTGCATGCACAGCTTGACTTGCCCAAACTGCAAGGCCAGTGTACATGCACACACACATACAGATCAACATGTGCAAGTTGAGCTCTGCATGCATGTGCGTGCATGCTAGCCCACCGCTCACGCAGCCCGGTTCCTCTCTTTGCCCTTCACTAGGCCACCAAGCCCAGTGAACTGGCCACCAAGCCCAGCAAATGGCTGGGGACCACTGATCTAGATAAAGGGATAAAAGCTCATCAAATTTGCAAATAACACCAAGTTGGGGGCAATTGCTTTGGAGGATAGACTCAAGATTCAGAAGCACATGCTGATGTGCTGAGCTAACAAGATTCAATTCAGTGGTGAGAAAACTAAGCTTCTACCCCTAGGCAGGAAAAATCAAATTTACAGGTATAAAATAGACAGTGCCCGGCTCTACAGAAGTAACTGTGAGAGGGAACTCGGGATGCCAGTGGACGACCATTTAAATATGAGTCAACATCCAATTCTGGTGACTACAATAGAAGAAATAAAAGATGTAGAGGCCCTAGAAAGAATACAGAGAAGAACAAGTAAGATAATAAGAGGTCTACAGGATAAATTGTACAAGGAATGGTTAAGTATGCCTAGCCTAATGAACAGAAGAATGATAGATGTTCTCTGGTACAGAGAGGTGGTGGTCAATTTATTCTCAAAACATCTGAGAGCAGGATAAGAAGCAATGGAAGCTCAATAAAGAGAGATCCAACCTGGAACTAAAAAGAATCTTCCTAACAGTGAGAACAATTAACCAGCGAAACAGCTTGTTTCCCAAAGCAATGGGTGCACCATCACTAGATGGACATCTATTTGTCCAGTATATGATATAAGGTCTCCTGCCACAGGAAGAGGGTTGGATTAGAAAATCTCCAATGCTCTCTGATTCTATGAACCTGATCAAGAAGAGAAAAAAACGAGCTGTGAAAGAAGTACTTTTATATTGGATGATGACCAAAGTAGAAAAATTAAATTCAACATAACCCCCTTTTGCATGGAGGGACATCCTTTATTCTTTATTGGCCAAGTGTAATTGGACATATAGGGAATTTATCTCCGGTGCGTAATCTCTCACTGTACCTACAAACAACAAAATAGTAAGTCATAAGATACCAACAGGAGAAGGTTGTAGAAAAGATGAGAAGATGAGAATAATAATAGCAACACTACAAAATATCTTTAGGCGTTAAGACAGCACTGTAGGAATTAGGTGTTTAGCAGAATGATGGCATGGAGGAAAAAACTATCTTTGTGTCTAGCTGTTTTGGCCCTGTAACAACATCCTGTGGGGATAAGTTGAAATAGTCAAGAAGTGAAAAGTACTACATTAGAGAGCCATCCAGTTCTAAAGCAAATTGCAATAATTTCAGATCAGAAGCAAATCAAAGAAGCTTTCTTCTTCCCCAATTTAGTCTTTCTTTTGTGTGAGAGGCTGTCAGTTTCCTAAAAAGAAACTTTCATAATAAAAGGTAACAAAAACTCATAAGGAATGCCTGTAAAATACATTTTTCATTGTCTGATAGGTGACTTTACTAAGGAACAATTTATCTGTGAATAAGTTGTTATATGACACAAAAAACCCTTGTGCATTTCCAAGGCTTTCTAAAAAGTGAACTCAGAAGCATAATATATGGGGCTAGTGGGAAAACATATGGCTATGTAACAGACATGCCTCAAGTTATCATTGCTGACTGATAATTTGAAAAATTATCCAATGTTTCCGCATAACTTCTTATCAAGTGCAGCCATTGTTCTAGTCCTAGAGGATATTCCACAGATTCAGTTGCTATTTTCCATAGTATGTTTATCAAAGTTTGAAAACAGACTCATTCTACACCATTTTTATTTATTTATTAAATTTGTTTGCCACCCATTCCATCACAAAGTGATTCTGGGTGGCTTGCAACAGTAAAATGAATGTTGTACTATAGTGGGCTATGCTGTCCACCATCACTCCACTTTTTCCAATAAAAAAGTCACTTGCCATCAACAGTCAAAAAAAGCAGGGGTTCTCTGCTTCAGTAATAAGCTTAGTGTGATTGGTAAATATTAGGTTGGGTATAAGCAAGCATTGGCGAAGTTTGGTTGAAATGAAGGAAAGTGTCAGACTCACATGAAAAGTAAGGGGTTTCTTAATCAAAGGGATACTTAATCAAAAATGTAATTACCCGTGTAATTCAGCATCCTCAGTGTTTCTGATCTTTCTTTATAAGATAATAAGTTCGATCTTAATGTTTTTTTTTTAAGTTTATACTTTGATGTTTTATTAGCAATAAATACAAGCATAACTATCTGTTAAGGACTTCAGTTCCAGTGATACTAAATTGAAGACATTGTCAGTCAATTCAAAATATTTATATTGATAATACAGTTGTATTTTAGAGAAATAACATCAAATCAACCCAGAATTCTCACTCAAGGCATAAATGACATGGCTCAAATTACCCTTTACAGCTCTCTGTAAAGTCTCTAATGCCTGGGAAGGTAGAAGTAAAGAGAAGGAGATGAGGCAACATGAACTCAGTTACAGTGGCATACCTTTGGGATACTTGAAAGGTTAGGATTGGTCATCATGGAAAAATTTTATTTAGTTTGTCAGAGTCAAAAATTGATTTGATGGAACATAATCAATGCAGGGATAACATTTGCCATTGATCTGAGATTTTTGAGTATAGGGATGGGGAGATGTAGAATAACTGAAGATCCAAGAGCAGCGAGGATGTCTGATTATATTTGCAGAACAGGTAGGGTGACATTGTGTGTTGTTTCTGAGATGTTAAGTAGGTTTCTTGCAGAGCTCAAATTGCCGAAGCAAAGATCTAAGCAGGAAGATAGCAGCAGGGATATCCTCCCGTTAGAGTAGGACTCAAATCTGATGTAAATCAAGGAATACTGGGCCTGCTCTTTTCCTGCTGATAACTGCATCTCCTAAACATGTCCTAACATGGCAAAAATCTATTCCTCCTTTAACAGGATCTCAAAATGTAATGTTTTTATGTTAAAGATAATGACAAGGAAACATTGGCATCCGATCGCTAAATAGAGTATGTGTCCTTGAAACCAATCACAAGGAACCAGATATTGTTGCTTGCTTTGTCAATAAATAAAGGGTTTATAGAGGAAAGTTGTTCTTTTGAAAATTTAAAGATCTTGCCTGGTTCTTTCTTTTTATACATGCTGAGAGAAATGTCGTTGGTAGAGTGAAACAAAACAAAATGACACATCAAGGCTGTGTCCACAGTGACACATAAAGAAGAAAGCTAAATCTATTTCTTACATCCAGAACTGACCAGAGCCTTCCATTTGCTTCAGAATAAGCAGTCTGAGAAAATGTTCCAATGCATCTGGAGTCTGAAACTGATCACTTTTGTTTTTGTTTGTAAACTAAGGAAATTTTGCCTTTCAAATAATCTTGACAAGATTGTTTAATTGCATGGTACGATCTTGTCAGCCTTCAAGATCTTCTACTATTGCTTTTCATCTTTCGGCTGTCATAAGAAATGGGGGGAGGAAGGGAAAGTTTGGGAAGTGAGCTGGAGGTGTTACATTCTTCTGTTGTGTAAATGGAGGGGGAAGCATACAATAGAGTTAGGTTTCTATTTCTCGCTTAGCTTTCTTTTTTCTGCGCAACTGCAACCCGTTATCAAAATATGCCAAGGTCAACGGACAGAGGCCTCATCATCACCTGAAGATGCCCACATGATCATATCCACAACTTCTAATTGGAGGTGTCATCTGAACTATTGGGGGTGGGGACATTTCCATCACTTTGTATATGTGAATTGCATGCCTAATTTCTCAGATTCAGAATTCTTTGGTTGCTACCACTTCACTTTCAGTAAAAGATATCTTTTCTCTAAACTAAAGAGTCTAAGTATTTCTTTCCTGGATTTTGAATGGAGCTCCGCCTGACATTATTCTGAATCTCACCCCACCTGCCCACCCGGAGAGAATACCCAATTTTCTTCTGAGGGGGCCTGGACATCATGTCATCTTCAAATAGTGACCAAGAGGATCCAGGAGCCATTGGAGGGCAAGATTCTGTGCTGGTGCAGGAGGCCCAATTGTTAGCAGAGCTCAGTTTGGAAGAGGATCCAGCTGTGAAGCCCAGATGGTCGGTGGGAGTTGGTTGGAAAGATCCGGAGAAGGACCCCCCCCCCAGGGTCAAAACTACCCGCCGGCATGGAAAAGAGGAGCCTTGGCAAGAGGAGGAAAAGAGGGAAGTCATGCTGGATCAAGCCAGGAGACTCCTTAATGAAGCCTTTGAACAACCTCAAGCTGCACAAAGGTATGAAGGGGGAGGGAAAGTAGCCCCAGCCAGAAGAAGCAGAGCAACTCCCTCTCCCATAAATCAACCTGATCCAGCAGCAGCCCCGGGGCCTTCAGTGGGAGGTGTGATTCCTAGAAGGCGTAGAGCTCCTAGGCTGCCTCCGTTAGAAGTAAAATACGGGGGGGATCCCAAAACCTTGGGATTTTTCCTAGCTCAAGTTTGGAGCCATATGGAAGAATATGGGGAGGATTTTCCCTCAGAAGCAGCCAAAGTGAGGTGTGTTACCAGGGCTCTGGAGGGAATAGCGGCAGAGTAGATGGTGACCTTGCATAATGATAATGCTCCTCAGTTGCTGAATTATAACCTATTCATGGCTGCACTGCGGGCTAGGTTTGAGGACCCATTGGCAGAGTGCAAGGCCCAAATTAGGATGAAAACCATAAAACAGGGGCGGAGGTCTGTGGCTGACTACACTCAAGAATTTAGACAGTTAGCTGGCCATTTCCGAGGCTGGCCCCAAGAAGCCCTGATAGAACTGTTTAAAGATGGTTTAAATGAAGATGTGTACCAGAGATGCACTGCTAGAAGAGACCCCAATGACTTGCAGATGTGGTACTTGCTGGCAGAAGAAGTGGAGATTGATTTAATCAGAAGTAAACGGCGGGGAGGTTATGGGTGGAGCAAGTTTTCCCCCCCACGTCCTCAAGAGGCTCTAAACCTCAGAAGGGAGGAGTGGTGACAAGACCCAACCCCTCGGCCTGCTTTCGATGCGGGAAGGAAGGTCACCGGGCTGTGAACTGCAGAGTCAGGTTGGAGCCAAAGGGGGCGCCAAAGGAAGGAAAGAAACCTGAAAAGTCCCCAGCGAAGCCTCGCGAAACAGCACTAAAGTCGAAAGAGACAGCAGAGGTCGCCCCTCCCACAGGAGAGGAATCAGAAGCCCCAGTGACCCCTGAGGAGGATGATTCTGACTCATAAGACGACTTCCTGGTAAGTCCAAGCGTGGGCCCTATGACCATTCCGGTGAAGTTGAGGGTACCCAATTCAGGGGTCGAAGGGGAAATGCTAGCCCTGTTAGATTCTGGGTGCACCAGGTGTATAATCAACACGGAAGTAGTGAAGAAAATAGGCCTAAAGCTAAAACCTTTGAAGATGCCCATTTCCTTTTGCCAACTAGATGGATCAATGGCTGGAGGTTGCCCTGCACGTTTTGTCATGGAACCTATAGAAATGGTCATGGGAGAGCATGATGAGACCCTGCGTTTTATTGTGGTCCCTGGGATGGAGAAACCATTAATACTGGGATTACCCTGGCTCCGGAAATGGAACCCCCACGTTAACTGGAGAAAGGGGTTGTTGCGCATATGCACAAAGCAGCGACCGAGAGGAGGGGCCAGATCCCAGCCGAAGCCTGAGGAGCTAATTGAAATTGCTTCCACAGGTACTGAGCCCGTGAAAGATGAGGAGAAAATTCCCAAAGAGTATTGGGATTTAAAAGAAGTGTTCAGTGAGAAGGCCTCGGATGAGCTTCCGCCTCATCGGCCAACAGACTGTGCTATTGAGATTTTGCCTGGGGTGAAGCTCCCGAAACCAAAGTTGTACTCAATGACCCCACGGGAATTGGAAGAGCTAAGATTGTTTATAGATAAAAATCTGGAACGTGGTTTCATTCAACCTGCTAGACCCCAAATAGCGGCCCCAGTGTTGTTCTGGGAAAAGAAAGATGGTTCCAAACGCTTGGTGGTGGATTACAGAAATTTGAACGCTATTTCTGTGGAAAATGTGTACCCCCTTCCTTTCATGAAGGACATGTTGGCCCATTTAGCGAAGGGAAAGATTTTCACGAAGTTGGATTTGAGAGAAGCATACTACCGAATTCGAATTAAGGAAGGGGATGAGTGGAAGACCGCTTTTAACTGCCCGATGGGTTGCTTCCAATTCAACGTTCTTCCTTTTGGTTTACAAGGGGCTCCAGCTGTATTCATGCAAATGATCAATCAAGTGTTACATGAACATTTATACAGGGGGGTTCTGGTTTATCTTGATGATATCCTTATCTACACAGAGACCCTGGATGAACATGTGAAGTTAGTGCGGTTGGTTTTACAGAAACTGTGTGCCGCTAAGTTGTATGCTAAATTGTCAAAGTGTGAATTCCACCAAGACAAAATTGACTATTTGGGATATCGTATTTCATCCGAAGGCATAGAGATGGATCCAGAGAAGGTGCATGCTGTTCTGGAATGGGCTCCACCACGCACCAGAAAACAACTTCAAAGCTTTTCGGGATTTGCAAATTTTTACCGGCAATTCATCCCGACGTTTGCTAAGATAGCAATGCCCATCACAAATCTCTTGAAAACAAAAGGGGAGGTGAAGCCAAGGCCAGGAAAGCCGCTGGAGTGGTCCATGGAGTGCCAAGCCGCTTTTGAAAAGCTAAAACGACTGTTTGCTGCAGAACCAGTGCTGAAGCACTCGGATATGGACACTCCTTTTGTGATTCAAGCCGATGCAAGTGATGTGGCTATTGAAGCGGTATTACTTCAAATCAATGAGAAAGGGACCTTACAGCCTTGTGTGTATACCTCCCATAAGCTGTCTGAACAAAGAGAAGATGGGCCGTCTGAGAGAAATAAGCTTTTGCAGTTCGTTGGGCCTTGCTGACCTGGAGACATTTCCTGGAAGGAGCAAAACACCCATTTGAGGTATGGACTGATCATAAGAATTTGGAAGCCTTAAAAATGCCCCGGAAATTGTCCCCTAAACAAGTTCGCTGGGCCCAGTACTTCAAGCGATTCAATTTCTCATTGAAGTACATTCCAGGCGGGAAGAACTTCATGGCGGATGCTCTCTCAAGACTACCCCAATATAATAGTATGCGCCAGGAGGTGATAAGCCCAATTGTCTCAGCCAAACATCTAGCCGCCTCAGTGATCACCAGAGCCCAAAGGAAGAACCAAGAAGTGGTTTTATCGAATGACCTAACCGAACAATTAAAAGAAGCTTTAAAACTGGACGAATGGTTCCTGGCTCATTCAAGTGACTGTACAATTAGAGATGGTTTGGCTTGGGTGGGGGCCAAGTTGTATGTGCCACAGGTGCTGAGGCGCCAAATACTACAACAGGCTCATGATTCTAAAGCAGCTGGCCATTTCGGATTTGTGAAGACCTTACATCTGGTTAAGCGGCAATTCTGGTGGCCTACTTTAAAGAAGGACATTGAAGCTTATGTAGTTGTGCTTCGGCAAAGAGACCTCCTGGTAAGCCAGTAGGATTGTTACAAAATGTAGCTAGACCAACGACTCCCTGGAAAGAAATCTCTATGGACTTTATAGTAGAATTACCCGAAAGTGGTGGAAACATGGTCATCTGGGTAATGACTGATTTGTTTTCCAAACAAGTACATTGCATACCTTGTTCCAAGATTCCCTCTGCTAAGATGCTGGCTAAACTGTTTATTTCACATATCTATAGGTTACATGGCGTTCCAGAATGCATAATCTCTGACAGAGGGGTCCAGTTTACCTCAAATTTTTGGAAAGAGTTCCTGAAGTTAATAGGCTCTGCCCAGGGGTTAAGCTCCTCCCACCACCTCCAAACTAATGGGGCCTGTGAGAGAACTAACGCAGTGTTAGAGCAATATCTTAGATGTTACATAAATTATCAACAAGATAACTGGTCCGAATTACTACCGTTTGCCGAAGTGGCATATAACAACTCTATACACAGTAGTACTGGATTTATTCCATTTAAAGTGGCTTCGGGACAAGATTTTGTTCCCATACCTGAACTTCCTCATGAAAAACCTAACATCCATTCGTTGGATGAATGGATAACTCAACTCCAACTTAACTGGCCAGTGACATGCAAAGCATTAGATGAGGCCCATTAAGCTCACAAGAAATTTGCAGACAAGAAAAGATCCCCACACAAAGAATATAAAGTGGGCGACAAGGTTTTCCTGTCCACCAGATACCTGCAGACCACTCAAAAGTCAAAGAAGCTTGGTCCTAAGTATGTTGGTCCTTTCACGATTGAACAGATTATAAATCCTGTAACAGTCCAGCTGAACTTACCCAAAACTCTTTGATGAATTCATCCGGTTTTCCATCTTAGTTTGCTAAAACCTGAACGTACTTCTGATTTAAGACCCATCCAAGCTGACCCTGCCATACCAATACTGATTGAAGGTGAACAACATTTTGAAATTAAAGAAATTCTGGACTCTTGCAAATGGAGGGGTCGACTCTAGTATCTTGTAGCCTGGAAACATTTCCCTTCTTCGCAAGCCGAATGGGCTAACAAAACCGACGTTAAAGCCCCTAAGTTGATCAAAGCATTTTGTTCCAAGTATCCTGATAAGCCTTAGGAGTGTATTGTTTTGTAATTGTTGAATGATTAATAATTGTCTTTATATTTTCTTCTCTCTCTCCTCTAGGACTGATGGTTTTCCTTTTTCTAGGAGGGCCGAATGTCAGCCTTCAAGATCTTCTACTATTGCTTTGCATCTTTCGGCTGTCATAAGAAACGGGGGGAGGAAGGGAAAGTTTGGGAAGTGAGCTGGAGGTGTTACATTCTTCTGTTGTGTAAATAGGGAGGGAAGCATACAATAAAGTTAGGTTTCTATTTCTCACTTAGCTTTCTTTTCTCTGCGCAACTGCAACCCGTTATCAAAATATGCCAAGGTCAACGGACAGAGGCCTCATCATCACCTGAAGATGCCCACATGATCCTCTGCACAACTTCTAATTGGAGGTGTCATCTGAACTATTGGGGGTGGGAACATTTCCATCACTTTGTATATGTGAATTGCACGCCTAATTTCTCAGATTCAGAATTCTTTGGTTGCTACCACTTCACTTTCAGTAAAAGATATCTTTTCTCTAAACTAAAGAGTCTAAGTATTTCTTTCCTGGATTTCGAATGGAGCTCTGCCTGACAGATCTAACATATTAACAGACCTTATGCCAAGATAGCCACTGACATTTTGAGACCACTGGCAGCTGGCAAATGCACTTGGGGAAGGAGCGGGCCTCCCAGACCTGTCTCTCTCTAACTATATCAATGAAGTTTGAAGAGTGGTTGTAAAAAGACAATGATGACATTTCCAAATTATTGTTGTGGCCCGCCAGCTGCCAGTAGAGCTGATGGCTGACTCGGACAATGAGGGGAGGAACTTGGGCCAGTCCTGGAGTCTGGGGAAGGCTCTGATGGATGCTCTGCATTGGAAGCAAAGATGGGGCCAGGGCTGCTCGACATTTATCAGATACTTTCAGAAACAGAGGTAAGTGGGGAAGAAGAACATCTGGAGCCTGTTTCAGATGTGCATATGCACAGAGCTGTCAGGAGAAGGGAACAACTAAGGAACAGGAGTCGACTTGGAAGAAAAGACACAAGTGGACGCTGAATGGCCCCTCCCATAGAGAATAAATAGGAGCAAAAGGGGAGGGTGTTTGCAGGACACAATTAGTTTGCTTATTATTGTGAAGATTTACTATCTGAGTTCGTACCTCACAGAAACTCCTTGCCAAGTATTTCCTTTTACAGTGTTACAACTGGAAGCTCTCAGCCTGGCAACTATCCAAGGACTGATAAGGTCTGCTCTTGCACTTAAACCTGGGAAATATTATTGTTGGGACTTTTGGGGGTGTGAGTGCCAGGAATTTACATTAACCAAATAAAAAGGTGTTTTTCGGGACAAAGAATCTGTTTCGTAATTCTGTTCAGCCTGGGTCAAAACAGTTATGGCCAGCTGGCAAACACATATTTCCTAACCTTCAGTAGGTTTAACACATTATTTAAAAAATGATAAAGAACATCTGAAGTATCTTTCTAAAACTGGAAGGAGAAGGGAGAGGAATATCTTCTGGACAGGATCCAGAAGGGCCTTCTCCATGGTGGCTCCTTCTCTCCAGAACATCATTCCCCCAGAGATTAGATTAGCCCCCACTCTAACACTCTTCCAGAAGGCATTGAAGACCTGGTTCTAGCTGTGGACCTGGGGAACACAGAGAAGGATGGAGCCCATTAAATGGCTTGTAGGAATATGTGTTGTCACCAGTATAGGTTGGGCAGGTGGATGGCTACAATTTTATTAATTTATTATTTTTATTGTTATTTTTCCTCCTTTTTTATTTTTATATGATGTTTTTACATTTGGGTAAACCGCCTTGAGTCTCCATGGGCGAGTAGGCGGCAATATAAATTGTCTAAAATACATAAAAATAAATTAAATATTATTCAAGAGACAAGAGTCCACCTACTGAGCATCATTGTCATGCCTGCTCCATGCTGTATCTTTTGCATGTTACCAGATGCGATAACAGGCCCACTTTAAAAGGCAACTTTTAAAATCATGAAATGTTAAGAAAAGATAACAAATGAAAAGGGACTCCACCCCTTCCCAACATTCACTTGTAAAGGTCACTGAACAGTAGAAGTATGACTGAGTTCTTTCTCCTCCTCTTCTCTTCAGAGGCATTAAGCCTCAGGTTTCTTCCCGGCAAGTTGAACTAGAACAGGAAAAAAGACACAGAAGAATACAAGAATGCATGATTTATTGCAGGAAAGCTAAAAAGCCAGTACAAAAGAATTCTGACAACTGGTATTCATCAAATATGAATTCCGCTACATTTTCGTCACTATTCTTGCACCTTTTCCCCCAGACTGCCCTATGTAAGGGTCTAGACCAGGGGTGTCAAATTCAATTTCATTGAGGACCACATCACCTGGGGGGGAGAGGGGTGTCCAAGTGGGTGTGGACAGATCGATGTCACTCATTCCATTTTTGATTTCAATGGCCTCCTGCAGTCCTCTGCCAGCAAAAATGGAGCCTGGGGTGGCCATGCACGGCCCTCCCAGGCTCCGTTTTTGCTGTCCAAGGCACTGTGGGCTGCTCCTTCAATGATTACAGGACAGCCCCATGGGACAGATCTAAGCACCGGACGCAGCCACATGCAGCCCATGGCCTTGTGTTTGACACCCCTGGTTTAGTCCAATGTTTTTCCACCTCAGAAACTCAAAGATATGTCAAATTCATTTCCCCAAATTCCCCAACCAACTGGAGAACTCCAGGATTTGAAGTTCACGCATCTTTGATTTGCTGAGGTTGAGGAACATGGGTCTAAAAGCTAAATCTGTTGGGGAGGAGGGGCATGAAGGGGAAAGACAGTTTCCATATGTTCCTTATTTTGATAATAACCCAATCTGGTATCAGGCTGACTGCTCCTGATCATGTGAAATCTAATTCCCATATTTAAAGAGGCTAATCATGTACATTTTACACCACCCAAAGACATCATTGTATCAATATACTCCTTCTCTGGGGACCATAATAACAATGACATTTAGGCTTATATATCTCCCCTCAGTGCTTTGTAGCACCCTCTGGGTGGTTTACAATGCCAAAGCACTATTTGCAAATGCCCCCACCAATATGGGTCCTTGTGTCAATACATTTCTAAGGGTTTCTTAGAGTTGCCAATAGAAAGGAAGGAGGGAAAGGGGTTTGAAAGAGCAGTGCAGCAATTTGGAAATCAAAAGTGGATTCCATAAATAGTTTTTCAAAGGTAGTAACTAGTGACTGAAGTTTTTGCTGCACAAATATCTAACTGGAGAACATGATTGATGACTCTTGGCTATGGATGTGTCTCATTGGAGAATATGAATTATGATACACCCAGGAGGTGGGGGAAAACCAGAGTCAAGGGCGACAATGAATTATGTGTCCCAGAGTCGGCTACACCCAGGCAGTGCCAGACATGTTAACTCCCAATAAATCCTTTTGAAGTTTTGGAAATTTGGCTCGAGACTCATGATTTAATTGGGGTAACTGCCAGAATCCTGACAGCTAGTCAACTCTGAGACACATAAGTCATTGTCACCCTTGACCCTGGTTTTCCCCCACCCCAGAGGTGGTATTCAGCAAGTTCTGACCAGTTCTGGAAAACCAGTAGCGGAAATTTTGAGTAGTTCAGAGAACTGGCAAATGCCACATCTGACTGGAGATTTTACAGTATCCTTCCCCTGCCACGCCCACCAAGCCACAGAACCAGTAGTAAAAAAATTTGAATCCCACCGCTGCTCTACCCCCTAGGTGTATCATAATTCATATGTTACCAACCTTGGAAGGATGAAAGACTGAGTCAACCTTGAACCCCATCAGGATCGAACTTTTGGGTGTGGGCAGAGTTAGCCTGCAATGCTGCACATTAACCACTGCGTCACCAGGGCTCTTCACAATCCCGAGTGCCCCCCAAAATGGCTGTGGTTTAGATTAGCTCTTCATCTGGTTTTTCTTATATTCCGATGCTGCAATGGGAGGTCTGGTTTCACAACCTAGTGTTTAAGATCTGACCAGGATACAGATTTGAAAGAGATGAAGTTTTAACAATAGCAGAATGCTCTGAGGTCATGCCTTACCCCATCATTGATCATTCTGTCTGCATCCATACTAGCTTGGCATCATTAAGCACAAATTCCAAATAGTCATGAAAAATAAATAAATGCCTGCAGTACCTGATAATCTCCTTCATGCTTGTGTTTGAAGGTCACTTTCAGATATTTGGGCAATGATGTTTGGAATTCTTCGATGATATCAAAAGTTTTCAAGTTTATGAAAACTTTTTCTTCATGATTCTGGAACCCATGAGTCCTGGGAAAGATTTTTATATGGGCTGGGCAAGACAATCACTCAAGTATGTATGAAATCATTTCAAAAAATTTTAATCATAACAAATGGTGGGGTTTTTTTTAACATTCTCAAAAAAATCTGACTTATTCTCATATAACAAAGGACAAAGCCTAAAGAGTTTGGCATACAAAAATACCATATTTTAAAATATATGGCAGTTGGGGTAAAGCAGGGAGTTTGTTTCTAGACACCATCTATAAACAAGCAAGAACACTTTTTAAGACTTTCAAAGTGATAAATAGCCTTATGGTATGTTCCAACCCTAACTCCTATTCCTTTATTGTCACCGTTTGGCAGGTTTTTTTGACAAGACAATCCAAGAACTCATACATCTGGAGAGCAATCCCTCAAACAAATATGTTTATATTAAGGTAAATTGTGTATATCATTGCAAATGAAATATACCAGGAACTATGGTCAAGAGCCCAGCAAGCAATATGAACCTAACCATTTTATACTGAATATATTCACTATAAGGGAAAGAAAAGCAAGGAAGGAGGAAGAATGAGGACAAGAAAAATCCTTTATACAATTTTAGTATAAAAAGAGGCATCATTCTTGCACACATAGTTTCTCTTTGAGCGTCTACAAGCTATCAGTTTTCACCTCTTATCATTTGCTAGCTAACTGTGCTTGAATGAAGCTTAGGCAATGTGTTTTGTTGAGAGGTACATACCCAAATTTGAATATAAGGGTTCTCGAAATATTGTCAGGAACCAAATGAAGTCGTAAGCAATTTAGAAGGGATTCGACCCTGTTTTAAACTTCATCATAATTGCCCAAGGTAGACACATTATTAATGTTTGCCCTGAATTTTGCACCTTGTTTTGCTTGTACAAGGCAATTGTGGGAGCTACAAATTTTGAGAAGAGATATACAGTATCTAGTTTAATATAATTGTTCTAAGTGATTTTTTTATTTATTTATTTGATTTGATTTGTCAATCGCTTACAAGATAATAGGTATAAGTATAAACATGAGTAAGAAAACAGGAAATAGGTACAAATAAATGGGGACAATAGGACAGGGATAGGAGGCACGATGGTGCACTTATGCATGCCCCTTACAGACTTCTTCAGAATGTGGTGAGATCAATAGTGGATAGTTTGAGGTTGAAGAAGTGGGGGTTTGAAGATGTAACAACAGAGTCAGGTAGTGCATTCCAGGCATTGACCACTCTGTTGTTGTACTTTCTGCAATCAAGTTTGGAGCAGTTAACATTGAGTTTGTATCTGTTGTGTGCTCTTGTATTGTTGCGGTTGAAGCTGAAATAGTCATTGACTGGTAGGACATTGTAGCAAATAATTTTCATAATAAGTCCAACCGTAGGCAGCATAGTTCAAGATTGTCCAAGCCCAAAATCTCAAGCCTGATAATATAGGGTACTCTGTTGTGAGCAGAGGAGTGTAATACTCTTCTCATGAAATACTTCTGGACTCATTCAATTGTATTAATGTCTGATATACAGTGCGGATTCCAGGCAGATGAGCTGTATTTAAGTATTGATCTGGCAAAGGTTTTGAATGCCCCTGTTAGTAATTCAATATTTCCAGAGGAGAAGCTTTCTTTTCCTCTGTTATGTTTATTCTGATATGTTTATTCTTTGCAAGACCCTAACCACAATGAAAGCATTTGCTTTACTCGTGGGTGGATCACAGAAGTTCAGTTCATTTTTGATGCTTGCAGTATCGCAAAGTTTCAGAATCCCCAGTTTAATAGAGAAAAGAAGAGTTTGGTGGAACTTCTTGGAAAACTGAGGTTGCAATCTGAAACAACATTCTCTATTAAGTTCTACAGAATCTAATGGGACTTACTAAAAGAAAGCCATTGATCTCAAGATGCAGGAAGACCTATTTCAACGAATGCTAAACACTTTAAAGTCCTACTGATTTAAAGCAATGAAGATAAGGTCATGTTACCATAATCTAAACTGAAACATTTGTTTTGACCAGGATCCATTTATAGAACTTTGTGTAATTGTAAGCTTTCCCATTTATTCAACAAATATTTCCTTGACATGTGAACAGATAATCTGACATGTGAATAGATAATCTAATTTCCCTCAGGCAGGATAAGTTGTCAATCTTCCTCTGAGCTTTGGATCACAGTAAAGCCCAGTACAGCCATTTGCTTGGCAACAAGTGATTGGCATGTTTTAATTAAACTACAGATAATATGTATGGTACAAATGTACCCTTCCTTCCTCTGCAGCATTCCAAAGCACTCAGTCCTTGAAATCTTGATGGATCACTAGTTTTCACCCAACACAAAATAGTCCCAATGGATTTCAGAAACCTATCATATTTCCCCAAAAATAGGACCAGGTCTTATATATTTTGGGGCTTCAAAATTAGCACAAGGGATTATATTTGGGGATGTCTTTTTTCCCCATGTTTGGGAGGCCCACTACTTCTTTCTTGCTCATGGCTGCAATGGGGTCGGAAGCCTTGTGACATGCTAGTGTTGGCACCGCGAGGTAGGGAGGCTGGAGCTGCCCCACACATCCCATACTGGCTTACCTCAAGGCCCACAACCAGGACATCCACACCCCAACACCTGCCTTGCCTCACAGTGGTGGGTCCAACAAGCCCACCCAGCAGGACGCCGCATGGCCACCGGCCCACTTCTTATGTTTGCTCGCAGACGCAACAGAGCAAGCAAGCTGAGAGACTGTGGGATGGATAGGGTGAGTGGCTATGGGAGGCTCATCTTTGTATTTCTCAGCTTTCCCATGGCCCGCTTATCATGTTAGGATCTCCTGCTTTCCCCCATGTCTCTTCCTCCATCTGCTGCTAGTGCTGCTACGTGAAAATGAGCCTCCCACAGCCGGCCGCTCTGCACCACCAACCTCAGCTTTCCCGCATCCTGTACAACACATTTGGATACATGTCTTTCCCGCCCCGCACGCCTCTGCCTGCTGCTTGGACAGGTAATCAATTATTGTGGAATTTACTTTGCTAAATGTAATAAATATTTGATAAATATTACTGTAACAGTGTGCCACTTAATTTAAGCCTGAATTAAAACTAACTACTGTTAATCCAAAATCTCAATTTGAGAAAGTCACCTAAAGAGAAAAGGAAGACTCACAACTGCTCATCCTTCTTTCTGCTTTTCAGCCAAAGCTCCAGAAGCTGAATACATGAAAGAATCTTTGTTAAAAACCTTAACAAAAAGGCTTGCAATTTGTACTGAAGGATGTGGATGAAACCTTTGGCTTTCTAGGTGTCGCTCACTACCAGTCAGACCTTGATGGAAAGGGTAGTCCAGCTTAAGGAAGCTCATCCAGCATTTCCTTGAACCAACAGTTTTGAAATATTGTTACAACAAATGTCAAAGGAAATTCAGAAATTTATTTCTAAGAGGTCCTTGGAAGAATTGAGAAGTTTCTGAAAATGGCCTGATAGATAGTGACAACCAAAACACATCCGTTGAAAACTATTTACTTTGATGAGAAAAAGAAGTCACAAAATGCCTGTTTTGTGGATGAGCAGGACCTGGTGACTTTGTTTCTATGCCTGAAACCCTGCTGTGCAATGTTATTACAACATGCAAACACAGACATTTCAAAAAACCCAAAAACTCCATATTTACCTCAATCGGGGGAAATTGCACAGATCCGGCTTCTGTGCAGAGCACTGACATAATAGAAACTGTGTTGTGCATCTGATGGGAAGCATTGATAAAAATTTCCACAGGACAACAACATTTTCCTTCTTGCTTGAGTAATACCGGAATTGTTTTTATACTCAGCAGGTAATCTCCCCTTCCAGCATATTAGTTGCTGCACCAAATTTTTCTTTTTTTTCTTCTTAGCATTTTCATATAAGTGCACAAATTAGCATTTTCCCACAAGTGCAGAATTTATTTTATTTTTATCAACCAAGTGTTGATCCATTTGGAATTGACCAACTGTCTTGCCCAAACATGACATTGTAGGCTGAGAGAGACAGAGGCACTGTTCAAAGTCACTCAGCTGGTTTTTCATGCCTAAATAAAGAGTAGGATTCACATTCTCCTGGTTTCTAACATGGTGCCTTAACCACTAGACCAAACTGGCTCGCCTAGTAACTATGTTTTAGATTACAATTCCTTGTTATGGGCAGTCTGGACTATACTGGCTGGAGTTGATATTCAAAACATGTGTGTGTGTGTGTGTGTGTGTCTACAGAATGTGCCAAAAGTCAGGCTCCATAGGCCAGGGGTAGGGAAACTTAGCTCTTCTGTCACTTATGGACTTCAACTCCCAGAATACCTGAGTGAGCCATACAAGGCTCCCCATCCCTGGCCTACTGGTTTTTCAGTTGTGGGGAAAATCAATTTTTGACTTGAATGGGACTGTTTAATATACAAATGTAGGACATGTAAATATATATATATATAAAGAATATGTCCTACATTTGTATATTGAACAGCCCCATTCAAATCAAAAATTGATTTCCACCACAACTGAAAAACCAGTAGGCCAGAGATGGGGAACCTTTTATGGCTGACTCAGGAATTCTGGGAGTTGAAATCCATAAGTGATAGAAGAGCCAAGTTTCCCTACCCCTGCCATAGACCAATCACAACATGATTTTTTTTTCAGAGAAAATGTTATTGTCCTTCGGAATGTCTAAAGGTCATGAGTCTCAACAAGTAAGGAACTATTTACAGGAAAATGGCAACCAATTTGCCATTAGTAATTTATATAATCTATTGTCAAGGAAGGGGGCTGATTTTTGATTCCTCTGTGTGTGTGTTTATGTGTGTATCTGTGTCTGTGTATCTGTGTGTGATTCAAAAGCAGATGGATTGCAAAGCCTATTTGCGTGAGCAGAGCAGATCTTTCAAAGTAGCTGAATTGTTTTGAAAGCTCCAAAGACTGTGCAGGAAGTGTTGTGCAGCCACCCCAGCAATTCTAACAGGCCTAGCTGTTTTAATGGTGTGAAGAGGGCTGCTTTGATCATGCTAGCGTGCTTTATAGAGCACCTCTTTTCAGGACTTTCAGTGCCCTAACATTTATATCCCATCTTATGTTTAGGATCTACAACCCTTTACACCACCTTATATGATAAGGAAGCTTGGACTAGAGTCCTGTATGGGCTTCTATAGCTCATGTGAAGCTGAACTAGAGTCTAGTTATAGCTTGATTCTAGTTCAGTTACTTAACCACTACAGTATATCACACTGACTGCCCAGAAAGTTTCAAACATGAATCTTTCCCTTCCAAAGATACTGGGAAATTAAGATCTTCTACAGAAAAAACACTTTTTCTGGCTCTGAGCCAGAGAAAGACTTTTCATATGCTATTTTCTTAATTGCACCACAAAATGGTACATACGTTTATCTCCACAAACCCACAACTTATAGAAATATTAGTTCCGTAGTCAGTGGATCTCCTATTAAGAAAGATTTGATACCAGTGGTAAAGGGGATTTTTAAAAGGGAGGACCAACATGATTTAAATATCTGACATTAAAGCAATACAAAGCAAAAAGATGAGCAAGATTGTTATCAATGTAATACTAAAACTGTTATTATTTATTGACATAAAAAAGAAGCATGATTTGCAAGTGTAGAAAGTTACAAGAAGTACTGTTGATGTTCTCTATTTTTTGCTATGCTTCCTTTTTATTTTTTTTATTGCAAATCTTTAAATTCTTGTTCTTACTATTTTTTGCTTCTGTTTCTGAAATCTGTGTAGCATTGCTTACCACTGAAAGCGAGTATGGATATGTTTTTATATGTATATCATTATCATGACTAAATTAAAAATAGTTTTATGTTTGCTTCCTGCCTTCATGTTCCCTTGATTGGGTCCTGGAAAGAGAATAAACAAGGAAGGGGGACATAAAATAAGTATACATTTGCAAAACTAATATTTATTTAATCTAATCATGTTCCCTTCTTGTGCTTCCAATGGATTTGTGATTACTCAATTTGTCATGTGCAAGACCTTGCTAGCCAAGTGGGTAAAGCATCAACACTTAGTCTCAATGACATCATCAGTGTGTTTGCTGTTACATCTTGGGTACTTCTGTTGACCAGAGGCTAGATGTTAAAACTTGGCAAAGAGTCACAGACTTTAGGAAATTTACTTGCAAGGACATACGGTTTGTTGTGAAATGGACCTTTGAATCTTTGTGACTTGAAGTCTCTGTGAGCTTTTACATTAAGCAAGATTCCAGAACTACTTTCTCTGTAGGATTTAAAGTAAATGACTATTCTGATAGGGATAGAGATAGGATAGGGAAGAGAGAGAGAGAGAGAGACAGAAAGACAGAGAGACAGAGAGATATAGAGATAGAAATAGAAATAGAGAGGGAGGGAGGGAGGGAGGGAGGGAGGGAGGGAGGGAGAGGGAGAGAGAGAGAGAGAGAGAGAGAGAGAGAGAGAGAGAGAGAGAGAGAGAGAGAGAGAGAGAGAGTGTAGAGGTAGAGAGATAAATATACAGAGATAGAGATAGAAATAGAAAGAGAGAGGTAGAGAGATAGAGCAATAGAGATAGAGAGAGAAATAGAGAGATAGAGAGGTAGAGGTAGAGAGAGAGAGAGAGAGAGGCAGAGATAGATCTATCATTAAGTTGGGCAAATGATGCTTTTGGGGCTGGAATCACCCATTTGTTGTTATTCACCTTCAAGGACCATGTAGGCATAGCTATGATATCACCAAAGTAAGATGGGCCAAAACTTTTGGGAGGGGTGAGGTTATCCTGTCTGGGAGACTGCTATACAAAAGGCATGCATACATGCATTCAAACTCATAGAACATACTTTATACTTAACATACTTCTTTTAAAACATTAATTGAAAACTAGATGCTACCACCACCCCAAAAAAATCACACTGCACCAATGTTGGCAGTAGAATTCTGGTGGTCCTGCACTGGTACAACAAAAATTGTAATGGATTGCAGCTATAAATTACCTAAAAGGAAAAACATATCCAAGGATAGATATTCCTTTTCCAGGTAGTCCTCGACTTATGACCACAATGGAGCCCAAAATTTCTGTTGCTAAGTGAGACATTTGTCAAGTGAGTTTTGCCCTGTTTCATAATTTTTCTTGCCACAGTTGTGAAGTGCATCATTCCAGTTAAATTAGTCACCTGGTTGTTAAGTGAATCTGGCTTCTCATTGACTTGGCTTGTCAGACGGTCGCAAAAGGGGACCATGAGCCTAGAACACTGCAGCCATCATAAATACGGGTCAGTCGCCAAACGTCTGAATTTTCATCATGTGACCAACGCGACGATGCAATGGTTGTAAGTGTGAAACATGGTCATAAAGTCACAGTTTTTAGTGCCATTGTAACTTCGGACAGTCACTAAATGAATTGTTGTAAGTTGAGGACTACCTGGATTTGAAAAGGAATGATTGGGTTTTGTCCCCAGATATTTCAGAAGCAAAAAAAAACCCTTGAGAGGCCACTGCAGAGATAGAACATATGCCTAAATTCCCCGAATCCGGTGTCAAACTTAGCTCGACTCCATGGTTGCCTGCTGTTGCTTTCACTCGCACTTTGCCAAACAGTGACGTGAGGAGGGGGTGATTTTTAAGGGGAAAGAGGCTATGGAATACACAAGAGCCTTCTGTTGCCAGAGAGACATTATCCCTTCAAGGACAAATTATGAAGGTTTGAGCAGCGCAGTTTTTCCCAAAGCAAAAGAATTGAACTCAATTGGTGAATTGTGAATTGTGGGTGGCCTAGTGGGGAAAAAGGGATTTTGCCTATGTGGGCTTTTGCAGGAAAACCCCAGAACTGACTTTGCTTCTGCTGGGCTACATCTTGGTCATCCTAAATAGAGTTTCTTTTATTGAGGCTCACTGCCTTAGAAGAGTGAGGAAAATTCTCAGGGGAGACTCACATCACAGTCAGCACTTCTTCACTCTCCTATCATCAGGTAGAAGATATAGAAGTATAGCCAGCCGCACCAACAGGCTGAAGAACAGTTTCTACATGTGGGCTGTCAGACTACTGAATGGGAAATAACTTCATGTCAACATAGTATGACAGATTTGTGGGGCCGGCGCGTTGTGCAACAAAGTCACATGTTGTAGTAAGTTTGGGACTGGGTTAGGGACTTCTGTCCTCACTGTGAGTTGTGTGTGGGGGGGGTGCACAAAGGGAAGCTCAGCCAATCTCATTGTATACATGTACTCTGACAATAAAGGCAATAATAATGTGCCAAATGAGACGGTTTGACATCAGGTAAAAGACAGCAACCAGTAGTGTAAAAACCTGGTCTCTGGCCAATCAACTAAAGAATTCATTCAAAACTACGTCCATGCCTTCGTAACTCCCATCCCTCAGCTGTATTTTGTTAACATTAATTCCAAGTAAATTTCAGTGGTAGCTTTAAATCCATGTTGTCCTAGGCAGGAGTCCCAGTCAAGGATCTTCCCGACTTTACTTCTCACAGAAAAAAATCAGACATAACTTAAGTAATTCCCAAACCTATTATTATGTGCATATCATACATATTTTAACTTATTCTTATCATTAAAGATCATTATTTTTAGCTGGATTGCAAGTCTGAATGTCTAAAAACGTGTCTTTGTTTTCTTCAACAGCCTTTCCAAAAATTGTCATTTTTAAGTGGATGCGTTTTGAAAAATAAATCTCTTACAACTTTATTTAATCGATTAAGGACATGACAAATACATTGGTTCATTTGCTTAAATACCTTAATGGATGCGTGGTTGTTCCAATAACAAAGTAACTTGGCAAGCAATTTATCTCTCTAAGCCATACTTAGAAAAATCTACCATTCTGACTTCCAGTTTGCAAGGCTCGGCGGCAGCATGAATGCACGATCACGCGCAATTTCTGCTGCGCTCGCTGCTGGAGTGCCCCGAGCCAACCGGCTTTGGGGCTATAGCTACCCCGTAGAGGTAGCTGAAGATAGGGGAGACCTAGCAGGGGTCGGGGGCAGTCACACACCCCTCCTCAGCTGGCTTAACTCCCTTTTCTGAAAGCGGTAGAGCGGCGGTCAGAAATGACCGCCACAAAGAAGCTTTCATCTGGAAAAGAATGGGCAGGAGGAAGCTGAGAAGTGAAAGTTTTGGCTGACTGGGAGGAGAAGCAACATCCAAGATATCCTGGAATTTAAATTTTGGAAAAAGATACATCGTTCCCTAAGAAGATCTAGAAGCAGCGAATGAAAGTGAAAAAGGAAAGTTTGTTTTCTCTCACTCTCCTTCCTTACAGTGACAGCAGATGAATGAGAAATCAGAAAAACCTACTTTGGCATTAGCAGGTAATCAAACTGGAAAAATAAAGCCAAGGGGATAATAAAGATTTCTGAACACTGGAAAAAAACTTTTTTATGCTGTAAGTGGGAAGGGAGAGGATAAGAATTAAGATTAAGATTTGGCTGGAGGAGACTGCTTGGAATTTAAAAGACTAGAACAAAATCATAGCAAGACTTCTAAAAGATAAATTTTAATTGGAACTTTGTAACTGAATTACAGCCACAGGAAGAGAAAGGGGAAAAAAGAAGAAAGTGTTAAATGAAATAGACTGTGTGTATTTGGATTGTTTGGTAACTTTGGGACTTTTGGAAATTCTTATTTGAATGATTAAAATCATTTGGGTTATTTAATTTTTTTTTTTACAATGGCATTATGTGTGGATGAACTGAAAATGGAATTTATAAAATACAAAGAAGAGGAACAAGAAGGGAAGGGATCTTTTGGCTCCGTTTTTCATTTTTTAGAAACAGCAATTTCTACGTATGAGAAACTACAAGAACAAGAAGATTGGGATGAAGAAGAAGCCATCTTTAACGAACAAGCAACTTTATCTGGAGAAGAAAGGGAAAAGGGGGGAAAGAGAATGGAGAATTTAAGAGTTAAAAAAACAACCAAAAAAGGGAAAAATAAGGTGAAAAGTGGACACAATGTCAGAAAGCAACAGAAAAGAGGAATACAGAAGAGGGTAGAGATTAAGAGACAAGGGGGTAAAAAGGGTAGAGTGGAGAAGCAAGGGAGGAAGGAAGGGAAGAGAAGCTATAAAGGTTTGAAACAAGATGTAAACAAACAGGACTTATTTAGAGATAATGGGTAAAAATATAACCTGAAAAAGAGATTCTGCAAAAGTACATAAGATTGTATTGTTGTATTTGTATTAGAAATAATGTTAGAAAATTTGGAACAACACATGATTATAAAATGTAATCAAATATTTAACATAATTTAGTGGAAATTTCTTTTTTTTTAATGAACAAAATAAATGAAATGAAATATGAGAGAATTGAAATTAAGAAGGGGAACATTTTAATGACATGTTTTTAAATATAAGTGAAATGGGGGAGAAGTAACTACGCAAAATTTATAAGTGTTCACATAGAAGCATAATACCTATTTGAAAAGGAATGTATAA
>BLBF01000002.1:89869221-89957403 GCA_015471245.1 Laticauda colubrina | reverse complement strand
ATTGTTGTATTTGTATTAGAAATAATGTTAGAAAATTTGGAACAACATATGATTATAAAATGGGATAAAATATTCAATGTAATTTAATGAAAATCTTTTCTCCTTTGAACAAAATAAATGAAATATGAGAGAACTGAATTAAGAAGGAATGGGAACATTTTAATTACATAATGTCTTAAAATATAAGTGAAGTGGGGGAGAAGCAACTTCGTAACATTTATAAGTGTTCCCATAGAAGCATGATACTTACTTGAAAAGGAAGGTATAAAATGTTTAAGATTTAAATGAATATTAATCTTAACGATAGAGTTCAATTGGTATGGATTGTTGTTGTAATTATACCATATATTTATAATTTTTTTCATTTTTTAAATATAGTGTTTAGCTTTAGAATGTACTAAGCAGAATCCGAATGAAAGTTATGTATTATTTTAAGTGTTAAATTTAGGGGAAAGATATAAAGGCATCACACACCAATCAGTGATTACAGGAGAAATTTTGTGTTAATGAGAAAACATAATAGATAGCTGAAACAGGACAGACAAAGGATAAAACTATAATGATTTAAATTGAGATGAAATAAATAAAATAGAATTAAAAGAGTGAAAAGAGGGGAGAAGCTATATAGAAAATGTTGAATGGTAATAAGATATGGAATAGTATAATAAAGTGAGCATGAACTTGAATTTATGTCTGGACGAAAAGATGTAACCCGGGATCAAGCTCCTTTCAAAAAAGATGTTTTATGTTTTTATGTTATGTGTTTTGTTTGTATATGTTTGTCTTTTTAAAAATCGATAAAATTTTTGGGGAAAAAAAAAAGAAAAATCTACCATTCTGTTACAAAATCCAACAATACTTGCCACAAATTTCTGAATGCTTAACATTAAGCATATAAATTTTTCCAGGCAACCATGAGGTTGCTTATTTTTATGTCACAATAGAAAGTAAATGCACAATTGGTTTTTTTTTTTTTAAATAATAATAACAAATCCAAGCAACATTGCAACAAATGAACTCCCAATAAAACATGGACTGGCGGCTTTGTGATTCAATTGAATGTCTGGCATGAGCTACACCTCTCTTGCACGTTATCAAAACTGCATTGCTAGTACTATCTTACCTTCACTGACATCAGCTCCATAAAATCATGATAAATCTGTCAGACAGAAGACTGAAGCAAAGTACATTTCAGCAGAGTTCAGAGTCTCTTGTTATCAGTCCAGACTCAAATGTAAGCTTTATTAGAAAAGGGAAATAGTCAAATACGAATTCAGGTACTGTATATGAAGTGATTTCATTTATGTGTAAAAGTGTGGACTTCATAATAAATGTAACGTTTTTAAGGGGAAAGGAATAAAACCTTCATTCCAATATTCCCCTCTAACCTTTAAATAATTGGCTAATAAACATCACCTAAAATGTTTTGTCTTTTTAAAGCTGCAATATTTTTTTTATTAATGGCAACTCTATGCTATACTGTACTGACCTCGGAATATTAACTGGTAGTGATGGTGTGGAAAATAGGGGGTAGAAGTTTATGTGTTGCTAGGATCATTTTTCTTCCAGATATAATACTTGGAAGTGTTCCTGTTCAAGAGAATGTTTAGGAACACTTTTTTAAAAAAAAGCAATGCCTTGTTTGAATATTTGTTTGAATATATGTGTCTTGAAATCATATCTTCCAAATAGTTGTTACCTTGCTGTGATCCTAGCAAGATCTAAACCCCTTAATTTGAGGAAGACGTGGACCTGAACCATCAGGCAATTTATCCAACAGCTTTGAATAAGGATGAAACAATGTGCTTGAAGGTAAATACTGGCTTGCAAATATTTATTGTTGTGCCACACAGCATTGATACAGGGAAGCTGAGAGATGAGCAAGAAAGGGGAGGGAGGGAGAGGCTATCAAGAAAAGGTCACTAATCTATTAAAAAATCTTTGGTAGTTCTGCCCCAGATTCTTAGGTAGATAAATATTATCTAAGGAACAGCTCTTTGAAGTCATTGTACAATTGCCTCTTCACAAAAGCGTGGAGTAACCAAGAGTTTCTATGCATTTCTCAAACAAATATTTATTTCATCTTGTCCCTATGACGAGCTATCTTACTACAGAACAAGCCAAGCAGGCTTTATTTGGGGAGGAGAATGCCTCTTTTTCATGCGATAAAAACCACAATGGATTCTTGATTCTACTAATAAATCTCAGTGTTATGTTGAGCTATCAGATCTTAACATGGAAATAGCCCAGCAATTTGTTACATTTCGAGGATTAAAACTGGCAGCGTTCTAACTCTGTTATTGGTATGTATTGCTGAAAGAAAATCAGGAAGTCAGCTGTATTTTGCATCAATGCTGGAGTTGGATGTTGCAAGCAGAATTGAGCCATTCCATGGCTGAAGTAGTGCTGACTTTGTGAGTAATTAGCACACCCAAACATCAAATACCTGAGCAAAAAACAAATCCAACAAGTTTGTTGCTTCTATCGGGAAAAGCATACCACATGTCTGGCCTTGGGATGCCGGATCTCCAGTTCCTCAGAAGTAGAAAAATGAGCACTGCATGGAAAAGAATAAATCAGGTTTTCTTCCCAAAGTGTAGATTACAATTTGCAGGATTCTGGCAACTTATTAAATGCCATTTTTCATGCCAACCTGAGTAGGCCAGGGTGGTGACAAATATGGAAAAATGGCTGAGTGCCACAACAACAAGCAAAGTAAGAGCCAACTTCTCAATGCCACCATCTCTCTTTCTCTCTCATACACATAGACAAATTTGTCTTAACTGAGTGATTGGTGGAAATTAAAATACAATGTTAAAGAACCACTGAGGTAAACAATCTCTCAGGATTAATGGAAGGTTAAAAATTCAGGGAAAGTATCATTTTGATTTGAATTTCCTTTTAGGTATTTTTAAATCTCATCTTATTTTTATAAACCACTCAAGGAGGCAAACATATCTAATATTATTTCCTCCCCCATTTTTTTCCACATTAACAACCTGTAAGGTGAGTTGAGCTGAGACAGTGACTGGCCGTAAATCCAGCTGCATTTCATACATAAAGTGAGGACAATTATATCCTTAGGATTATATCCTAAGTAGGTTACATTTAATTATATTGCTTTGAATTCCAGCACAAAGTCAGTTCTCACATGTGACTCTTACTTACGCTACATCTACATCTCTTCTTTCCAAATCCATTGTTAACAATAGCCCCTTTGGGCATCTATACAAGTAGTCCTTGACTTATGACCACAATTGAGCCCAACATTTCTGTTGTTAAGTGAGACACTTATTGAGTTTTGCCCCATTTTACGACATTTCTTGCAACAGTTAAGTGAATCGCTGCAGTTGATAGCTCAGTAATCTGGTTGTTATATGAATTTTCATCACATGATCATGGGGGGGTGCTTCAAAAATCATAACTGTGAAAAAAACAGTCATAAGTCACTTTTTTCATTGCCATTTGAACTTTGAACAGTCACTAAACGAACAGTTGTAAGTTGAGTGTTATCTGTACCTAGTTTCACCTCTGAAGCTGATTCCTATTGGATTCTTTCACAACAGTCTCAGAACCTTTTTCTTCAGATTCACACCAAAACCAAACTTGGCCAAACACTCACACGTCCTAAACGCAAAGGCTGTTGTGCTTTCAGGGAACCTGCACCATAGTTACAAGCGAGACATATTCCTTTTCAATCCAAACTTTAGAGGAAGGCCAAAGCTGTCAAGGTAGAATGTATTGTTTGATATCCACAAGCGCTTAGTATATGTGGATAATTTCATACATGAGATATAAAACAAGCATGGTTGCCAAAGTCCACTTAAAAATAAATAGAATGCTCACAACTCATTCTGTCTTTCAATCTAAATTATGGATAGAAGTTAAATTTCCCTTAATTTTATTCTCCTCTTCACTTGTTTCAATTTTCAGCAGTTGAGCTGCAATCAACACACTTTGATTGTTAAAGATGTACTGCATGTATCTTAAGAGGATTTATTATATGTTGTGTTCTTTGGTTGAATTCTTAAAAATGAAGGGTAAATAGTAATTATAATAAATATAGTTAATAATTATAATTGTTTCTTATCCAGCCCATCCCTGAATCTAATAAGTAGACAAGCAGAAGCATTTAGATTATCTTATTTATCTTTCAACCTGTTATTAGCAGTTCAAAATGAACCACACGATGCATAATGGCACTTTATGAATTAGGAATATGAGTTTACATGCATCTCCATAGGGACATAGTTCATTAACTTCAATTCCTGATATCTATTAATTGCATTAGATTCTGCCTCCTGAAAACCCTACCAAAGCCAATACTGTACATTTTAGATCTTTTTTAAAAGTTAATTGTCTCCAGATAACAACTCCTCAAATTTCCATCCTAACACATATAAAGGGGACCAGTTAGAAAAAATGGTCTTTTGTGCAGGCTTTAATGCACAAGACCATGCTTCTGAACTCTTTGTCTTCTTGGGCTCTTCCAATGGGATCTGCTCAGTGACCAATAAACACTGCTCAAAAAAATAAAGGGAACACTAAAATAAGACATCTTAGATCTTATTGAATGAAATATTCTTATTAAATACTTTGTTCATTACATAGTTGAATGTGCTGACAACAAAATCACACAAAAATTATCAATGGAAATCAAACTGAGAAACCCATGGAGTTCTGGATTTGGAGTTACACTTAAAATCAAAGCGGAAAAAAACACCACAGGCTGATCCAATTTTGATGTAATGTCCTTAAAACAAGTCAAAATGAGGCTCAGTAGTGTGTATGGCCTCCATGTGCCTGTATGACCTCCCTACAATGCCTGGGCAAGCTCCTGATGAGGTGGCGGGTGGTCTCCTGAGGAATCTCCTCCCACACTTGGACTAAAGCATCCCCCAACTCCTGGACAGTCTGTGGTACAACGTGGTGTTGGTGGACGGAGCGAGATATGATGTCCCAGATGTGCTTAATTGGATTCAGGTCTGGGGAAAGGGTGGGCCAGTCCATAGCATCAATGCCTTCGTCTTGCAGAAACTGCTGACACACTCCAGCCACATGAGGTCTAGCATTGTTGTGCATTAGGAGGAACCCAGGGCCAACTGCACCATCATATGGTCTCACAAGGGGCCTGAGGATCTCATCTTGATACCTAATGGCAATCAGGCTGCCTCTGGCAAGCACATGGAGGGCTATGCGGCCCCCTAAAGAAATGCCACCCCACACCATTACTGACCCACCGCCAAACTGGTCATGCTGAAGGAAGTTGCAGGCAGCAGAACGTTCTCCACGGCGTCTCCAGCCCGTCACGTCTGTCACATGTGCTCAGTGTGAACCTGCTTTCATCTGTGAAGAGCACAGGGCGCCAGTGGCAAATTTGCCAAACTTGGTGTTTCTCTGGCAAATGCCAAACGTCCTGCACGGTGTTGGGCTGTAAGCACAACCCCCACTGTGGACGTCGGGCCCTCATACCACCCTCAAGGAGTCTGTTTCTGACCGTTTGAGCAGCCACATGCACATTTGTGGCCAGCTGGAGGTCATTTTGCAGGGCTCTAGCAGTGCTCCTCCTGTCCCACCCTGCACAAAGGCAGAGGTAGCAGTCCTGATGCTGGATTGTTCCCCTCCTACGGCCTCCTCCACATCTCCTGATATTCTGGTCTGTCTCCTGGTAGCGCCTCCATGCTCTGGATACTATGCTGACAGACACAGCAAACCTTCTTGCCACAGCTTGCATTGATGTGCCATCCTTGATGAGCTGCACTACCTGAGCCACTTGTGTGGGTTGTAGACTCCGTCTCATGCTACCACTAGAGTGAAAGCACCACCAGCATTCAAAAGTGACCAAACCATCAGCTAGAAAGCATAGGAACTGAGAAGTGGTCTGTGGTCACCACCTGCAGAACCACTCCTTTATTGGGGATGTCTTGCTAACTGCCTATGCTTTCCACCTGTTGTCTATTCCATTTGCACAACAGCATGTGAAATTGATTGTCAATCAGTGTTGCTACCTAAGTGGACAGTTTGATTTCACAGAAGTGTGATTGATTTGGAGTTACATTTGGAGTTAAGTGTTCCCTTTATTCTTCCCTTTATTTCTTTGAGTTTTAGTTCCCTTGAGTTCTTTAGTTCCCTTTATTTTTTTGAGCAATATGTATGTATGTATGTATGCTGTTCAGCTTCCTTCGGGTATTATCCCACGTCATTGTAGGTATGCTTTTAAAGTTGTAGCAATGTTTTGGCAGAATCTCATCTGCCATCATCAGGCTTCTGTATTGAGTTCATCTGTGAGTCAGGCTATCACAGTCGTTTGAAACCGTTTGAAACTGAAGCTGTTTGAAACTGAAACGGCTGTAATAGCCTGACTCACAGACAAACTCAATACAGAAGCCTAATGATGGCAGATGAGATTCTGCTGAAACGTTGCTACAACTTTAAAAGCACTACAATGACGTGGGATAATACCCGAAGGAAGCTGAACAGCACACATGTAAGTACCCGCGAAAACTTAAAAAAACAAATACACACACACACACACACACATACACACATCCTTTTCATGTCTGTCTACATCAGAGGAATGCTCTAGATGAGAAAGATTCTGGTGAATCTTCTTCAACACTATATTTCAAAAGTAGCCATACTCTTCATACTTTGCTTCCTTTAAGCCCAAACAACTGCTTTCATAGAAAGAGATCTTTCACAAATTCAATCTTTAGCAGTCCCCACATCTATAGATATATAATTTGGATAGTGCTATTTCAAGACCAATCAAATAGTCCACCTCAAAGAGTTGTCCCATTCCTCCAAAAATCAGACTTCCTGATTATCAAAACCTTAGGAATCAAACTACAGTATATTCCATTCCACATATTCTTTAACAGATAGCAAAGGTATTCTCTGTTTTCTTCCCTAAGATAAAACTCTATATTTTATCTTAAGTAGTCCTAGATTGCTGCTGTAGACAGCTATAATAGTCAGGTAAGACACTCCAAAATATCTAAACGACAGGAAAATAAGAGACCTTGCAGCACTGAGTAGTAGACCTGGTTCTTAGCCAAGGATGCATGATAAATGTCACCATGAAGAGGCAACAATGGCTGCAAAATCTGTAATGTAAATTCAAACAAAGCCTAATATTAGGCTCATTCAAAGGCAAGAAGTTCAGAGAGGCCCAAGATGAAGTCCTACTAACAATCAAGGACAAAAAGAAAGCTTTGTCCCAATCAATAAAAATAAGAGATTAAGATAGCAAATGTCATGCTGCATCTCCCATTCTTTTCATCTTTATCACACTTGTCTTATATCCTTAGACCAGACAGGACACAGATCATTCTGAGGAGTCAGAAACCATCTGAACAAATCACCCCAGACTCAATCTCAGTCTAGAAGATGTGCTTTCTCTTACCAAAAAGAGAAATACTAACAACAGTGACCCATCTCAACTATAAAGTAAATAGGAGACTAAATGAAATTTGTTCTCTTATGAATACATAAAACTTCTATCATACAGCTCTATCACAGATTTCCTCAGCCCTAAACCCAGGATTACTTCATTCCATCAAGGCAACAAAAATCACCTGGTTCTGACGGCCATCTATCACCTACTGAGCAGATCCCACTAAGTAATCCTAAGTATGAATCAAGCCTACAGCAACTGACATAGAAAGGGGCATTGCTAATAGCTCTGACCTACTCCGTTTTTTACAACCTCTACTGCTAGATGGATATTGTAATTGGGGGCATTCTGTGCTTTGACCCAATGTCATAACTAAGATGAATTCAGCCTTTCACTAGAGCCAGCAAGTGAATTTACTTACCTTCCTTTTATCTAGTTCCAAGTCCAATTAGAGAGGAGGACTGGCACAAATCAGACATCAGATGAGCCATCAAGATCTACCTGAGCACAACATAGGAATTTAACATCTCAGCCTCCTTCTGACAGCCCCACCAGTTGGGGAGCAAACTTTTAGCAAATTAGCCTGTGAGACTCAGAATAATAGGAATTGTAGCTTGTTCTCCTAGATGTGGGAGAAACTTCAATCTTCCTCCATATTAATTTTCACAGGAGACCCCTGTGGAGTATAGAACATGGTATTCCACAATTTATGATGTTTTAACCCACCAAAATTATGTAACTCTTGGCATTCTTTATTATGTATTATAACCTTAATTCTTAGACCTCAGCCAAAGTCTCCTTCAACTTGAGGGCAGAACATAATTCCTAGCAAGTAGTAAGTTCCTCCAGACCTAACATCTACACTTAGGAAATCCTAGAGGTGTCAGCTGGGCTCTTAAGGTCTAGAAGCAAATTTACTCATTTTCTGTATGGTAAATAGGTTTTATAATCATATTTTATAATATAATTAGTTACTTGTGAAAATCTCCATCATATACTTTCAAAATCCCAAACATAACCTTGCTTAGATCCTATTTTATGCCCATCTCTCAAATTTCTACTAAAGAAAATAGTTATTACAGAACATAAACTCATACTCATAACTCATATTTGTGAATATCATTCTGCTAGAAGAGAACTTCGGGTTTTTTCTATCACGTACCCAATAATTTGTCTTGTTACCATCAAATGATATGGAACTGACCACTAATACAAATATTTCAAAAGGAGTTTCCCCTCTCCCTCTATGCAATACTATTGTTAACAATGTTAATAATTATGTTTTAGGAATCAAACTGAGAAGTCAATAGTATGCTTTAATATTTTCCTACCATAATGATTACTTTTAGGGAACAGGGAGATTTTGTTTCTTCAGGAATTCAGAATAATGTTTGACTTTGGATAATTAATGAATACATTGAATTGTTTTAATGTAATTTGTGTTTATTTAACTACAGGCATTATTGAAGCTATGATAGCACTTGCTCCTTAAGATATATTACCACTCACTTGCAAGAAGCAGCAGAGGCTAACAGGAGTTGCATTCCACAATCCTATAGATCCTCTAATTTAGCCATAAGTTAAAGGGGAAAGAAACAAGTGATTTCTAATTTATGGCAAAAACGTTTATCTAAGTAAACTACTTAAATACCAAACTGGACAACATTAAAAGTAGAGAGGGATATGAGGGCCCATCAGGTGAAGAATGTATCATGGAGAAATGAAAATTGTGAAAAACAGAGTTCTTCCAAATGCTTTCTATCATCAGTGACGAAATCGCTGTCCAGGGGTGGGATTTTACTGGTCCAGCCTGATTTGGCCAAACTAGTACCTCCGAGGATCATCTGTGAGCAATCACATGATTAGGTGCTGGGGCCTCCCACCTGCCCCAGCTCTATTCTGACCTTTATTTCCTGGTTTTCAAGCTCAGCTGATTCACGCGGCACAGCAGATTGCCAGGATTCACGCAGCACAGGTTGATTGCAGGATTCCAGGTGGTCAGTAGCAAACCCTCTGTGCACGCACAAAGCACATGCTCACCGAACCAGTTGTTACACGGGTTGAATCACACCCCTGGCTATGTCCAGTCCTTACACTAATCTGAAGAAAATGGGAAATGTGTTAAAAACTTTCTATATGATAGACAAAAATGGAGGTTAAGGCAAGGGATAAAACCACCTCCATTTTCTATTTTGTGATGTCTCACCTCTTGTCTCTTTTGGAGCTCCAAGCCCTCATTCCCTTAGTTAAGTATCCTTTTTCTCTGGCAGCTTTCTAATTTGCCTCTGTTGTGCCTCAGTTGGAATTATTACACTATAAAAGTAACATGCCTTTTTTTGAACATCTTGAGATTATGAACGTTTCCTGAAAAAATGGTCAAGTTAGTAGAGGTTCTTTGAGCACATGATAAACTGCAGTCATTGGTTCCAGATGGCATGATTCAGCAGCTAAACTGCCACCAATACAGGTTTCATGCTTTTCTCACAATATAATAACCAAAGCTTTTTATGGGAGTCACTAGTTTCAGATTTTCCTTCCCTGCTATAAACACAAACCCTTTCCTGATTATGGACAAAGTTGTTCAATAACTGTAGAAAACAATTCATCCTGTAATACTTGTCAATATGAACATTTAAATAAGGAAGGAGCTAGGCCTACATGGCTTTAACTTCGGTTGAATTATCATTTGACTGCTATGCCCTTATTTTGCCCTCTTTATCTATTTTTATAATGGCAACATTTTCACACTGTAAAAGCCTTTCATTACAAGAGACAGCACAATATAGGTTTATGTATTTTGCATCACAGTCATGATGCCCACCAATATCTCACAGCTGCAATAATAAATAAGCATCTACAAACATTAGCTATTATGTTATTTCTCCTTTGAATTTCAACTTGCATTCTGGAGGATAAGAAATTTTAATAAAAACCATTGATTCTGCCATTTCGGTAGATGTATTCTCTCTTGGATAACATGACCTCTGCTATTTCCAAATCATATGACCAGTATACAGTATACATGTGAAGTACCATGAGAACTTACATATTCAAGGGGTGTTTAACAGAAGAACACAGAGACAATCATTTTGGCCAGACATCGAGATATCCTTCCTAGCTTCCTTTATTGCTTTTATGCTTATGGTCTCATTTCAATTTTTTTAAAAAACAAACAAACAAAATCATTTAAACTACAGAAGAAAATAGAATGAGCATAAACATACACATATATTACATCTAGAAGATTTTCAATACTTTAAAAAAATGTTCCCTTTCAATACCTGTGGGACAAATTTTTAAAACCACTTTCATGAATGTGCAATTTGAAAGATACAAATAAAAGTCCTCATGGCCTAAATGATTACATTTCATAATTTTGCCTGCGGCTATTGGAAAATAAAGAGAGAATTACATTTTTGCTATGTCTGGAGAACACTGGGTAGATTGACGGTCTTCATTCCAATGTTTAATTCTACTTGAACATACAGCATTTTCATTTGTAAATCAACTACTCTGAAGAGACAGAGAGAAAGAAAGGGAGAGAGATCATGACCTGTACAGTAGAACCAGCTAAATAGACATCTTTAATCTCATAACATGATGAAATCATTATAGATTACAGATCATTTGCTAAGTGAGTATGCATGCAGTCTTCTTTGAAATCGTCACCAGCAGAGAAGCACCGGATATGTCTCACACTCTATCAATGGGTCTTGCTGTCCTACTTTTTACAGCAGACTCTGGACTGTCAATCAGCTTTCCTGGCATCAATGATTCAGTCCATGTGACAGAATTTCACCTCCTGGCCTCCCATCACCATCAATACCACCCTCCCAAACCCCTAAATCTAGCTCACGAGAGGAGCTTGCTGCAGCCTCCTTTCAGCCGCAGGAGATCACAGTGAAACGTTTGGAGATGCATGACATGTTGTGGAGGACAATTCCGAGAAGAAAAACTAGGACACAGGCCACCAGGATGACAGTGCAAACCCCTGACCAGGT
This sequence comes from Laticauda colubrina, assembly GCA_015471245.1. Classification (NCBI taxonomy): domain Eukaryota; kingdom Metazoa; phylum Chordata; class Lepidosauria; order Squamata; family Elapidae; genus Laticauda; species Laticauda colubrina. The sequence continues at coordinate 89,946,006 of BLBF01000002.1, read as the reverse complement.
GGAGCTCTTCACAATGCCCCTCTGGTCTTGCTCCTCATCTCCTGTAACCTGCGGCACCCCAGCCTGCAACGGTTGTTGCTCAGCTGGGATCGTGACCACAGTGAGAGACTTCTGTTGGCTGCTTGGCAAGAGACGACAGCCAATGTCTCCAGGCAATAGAGACCTCTCTTTGGAGATGGGCAAGGGCAACATGTAACACCCATTGCTAGGAAGTTTGATAAAGACTGGAGTGTGCTCTGAAGTGTGGGGTATTGCAATCACAGCAACGACCTCCGGATCATCTGGCAACTGGGAGACAGAGAATCCAGGTGGGAGTTTAGTGACACCTCGGCACCATGGACACCTCAGGTCCTTCTGGCTGGTCCTCATCTGCTGAAGGCAAACAGAACAACAAGTATGCTTACAGTCCAGTAACTTGGGTCTCCTCCGTGGGCTGTAGTAATTGAAACAAATCTGACACTCCAGCAGAATGTCCTGGGACAGAGTCTCCATGGTTGCCCAACTATTGAAAAGCAAAAGAGATCACGCTGACTTGGCAGTCCAGTCCAAAACCCAGTGCCCAAAGCTTTCCTTGTGCGCTCACGATGACTACTTTGTATTCTGTTACCAAACAAATGACGGTATGAAGTCTAGAAGGAAGCATCTAACTGGAGGTCCATCAGCATCTGAGGGGGTAAAAATAAATAAAGATATATTAAAATACTAGAGGGAGGAAGAGATTTATGAATGCAGAGGAACAGAAAGGGCTTCTCAACTTGAGATTCCCCGAAGCATTGTCACAACAACAGCAATCATTAAAAAAAATGCAGGCTGCAGCCAAATAAAGACCTTTAAAGAAAATCTCTCAAGATAGCGCCTGAATCTCCATGTTTATTCAGCCAGTGACAAAAATACTATCTGCTTGCAGGAAAAAGAGAGGAGAAGAGTGATTAATTATTATGAGCTTTAGGAAAAACTTCATAATTTGTTAACAAACAAAGGGCTGAACGATACAAGGCAAGTAGAGGAAGAAACATTGAAACAACCTCTCAATCATTATGTTGCAAGTTATCACATGTCATTCTCATATATGCATTGTATGATCTTCTGTTGCATTTTAAATGGAAATCCCCATATACGTTGTACACCTTAGCTATAGTGTAAGAGCTCACTGAAATGGATTAGAACAGACTTCTTCAATCTCATTCTTTGGCATGGCCTTGCTTACTAGATATTCTGGGAAATGTGTCCCAACTGGTTTAGCTAGGTACTGCTTGTGTTTGGATAAGGCACCAAAACATATGCAAGAAAAGCTTGTATGTTTAATAAATACAGCAACATATTGATTTATGCAACATCTATATTTGCAAAAGCAATCCTTGGGCAGTGAAACCTGCAGTTCTGTTGTTTTGATAATGGCATGGAGCTAGTCATGTTATCTTCTAAAGGAGGACTTTAACAAAATTATACTCTGGACAGCACCAGTTTCATAATGTTTTCCTTTCTTTCTGATCTTTGCATTCTTTTCTTTCTCGATAATAATCAAATAGAAAGAGCATCACAGCTGTGCTAATTCGATTTAACTTCTCTTTTTTGATGTTTGGGAAATGCTATGGAAGCATAACTTGTGCACCATACAGGTCAAATGGGGAACCCCCAACTGTTGATAGCAATATGGGAAGTAATTATGTAATAGTAGTAGAGCTAACAGGCAACTTTTCCAGAATATTACAAGCTTTTTGTCTGAACTGTACCACAAGTCCAAGCAGCTCAACTCCATGCTTCGATTGTTGGTAGAGTTTTCCAGCTTTATAATAGTGGGAGAGTTCAACCTCATTTTCTGGCTTTGAAAAATGAAGCAATGCAGGAGTTCATGGCCACTATGGACCTGATCCAGATTATTTATTTTTGTTAACTAAAACTGCCCATTTTACTACTGAACAGACTCTGGGAGGTTTACATAAAAATTGAGGGTCAAACACTTGTTGTGAGTTATACAATGGATCTGTTTTTGTCTTGTTGCTATGGTGATGTGATCAGGATTTGAGAGATGCTAACATCTATCCCAAACTACTCACTGATTACTACAATTCTTGCTCAGCCCTGTATTCTTTCCCTGTTTGTATTAAAATCTACATGACGCAGTTGAGAGAGCGTTAGGGTTGTCATCTAATATAAAAATGTATTATACATCTATATTAATTCTGTCATATTTCTGAAATTCTAATCCTGTATTAATCTGCAAGAGTTACATGGCAAACAAATGGACATGCACATTTACATAAGAAAATTAGTTGTTCAAAGGCAGCTACTGAAAAATAAAGGAACTAACTTTTTGGAAATAACAGAGATATTTAAGAAAACAATTCTTAAAGGAATTGGATTGCTGGATTGCCCTGTGATGTTACTACTTTGGTAATATCCTACAATAACATAAACTTCTGAATAGTCACTGTGAAAACAGGAGGGATTTGATACAGTATTTTGTATGTTTGCATTGCTGAAGAAATATTTAGATTGTTTTGATCAGTCCACTACAATAGATCTAGAGTAAAACACAACACCAAGACATGAAGAAGCTGAGATAACTACTACTAAGTGAACAACAAGGTGATTCCAGTTCTTTTGGTAAATATGGTGTGAGTGTGGGGGTGTCTATGTGTACATAGACAACCTTGGGAAAGAAATGATGTATAAAAAAACTTACAAACTTACAAACAAAGGTTATATCTTACAGGTTATATCTAAACAGGTAGCATAGTAAGCCAATAGAACGGATTTCAGGCTACAAGAGTGGAAGAAGCCCAAGAGAATAGCATCTTCCTCCTAAAACAGCTTGTAGTATACTAGGTCAAAAAATTCTAATTTGGATTTTGGTACTAGAGAAGTTTACCAAAATGGACTCTTGCAAAAAAAAAGTAGCTATCCACCATTCATTTATCTGTCATGTATTTCTGTATAAATAGGCTATTTTAATACTATTTTAATTTTGTTTGTCTTTGAACGGTTCTGCCAAGACAATACCCTGAGAGATGTAAAGTAATTCAAGAATCTTAGAATAAAGATAAATAAAAACTATCAAATCCCTGGTAGGACATTTCATGGTCCAGTGGCCATAAGGCATGGCAAATCTAAATTTAGCACAATTTCAGTGCCTCTGAAGCCCAGCTTGCTATCCTTAGTTTGGAGCAGTATATAGATATAAGTCCTAGGGAGCAAAAGTAAATAAATATGGAGATTATCTCTGGTGTATGTTTATGTAAGTCTGCACATTTTGTATGTATGCACACATATATAGTGCTATCAAATACTTTAATTTAGAGATACTTTAAAATGGATTGAAATTACTCAAACATAATTTCATACATAATTTCAATAAAACACATATAGCAGAAGTTTTCATAATGTCCTGATTCATGGTGCCCTGAATGTCTCAGGAATTTTTTTCACCCCCTAGGCCAAAACTATGTACTACCTAAAACTAGTAGTTCACATGAGGTAAAATGTAAAATTCACTGTGACATCAGTGTCAGTTTGCTGCAGCACCCTGAGGCGCCCCCCAGAACATACTTTGGGAACCGCAGGTTTAAAGTAATATTAAATTCAACATTTAATATTGTTTTGGTGCTTTTTGAAGCTTTTCTTTTAGATAAAGCAGTTTTTCTTCAGAGAAAAGTGCAGTAAGAGGCGAGATTCTGCATGTCTTTAGGATTTGCAGGATGGATTCAGAAATATAACCAGTTGTGGGGTCCTTGGTGTTCTCGGACCTTGGTTTGTATTCTTGCAGACATTTCTTGCAAACTAGGTAACATTTTCAGTGCTAGTCAAGTTGTATACTGTGGGAACCAGGTGGAGAACCAAATGAGCTTTGATGATATAAAGCCTGAATTAAAGTACAGATAGTACTTTTTATCTAAACCCTCCTCAGACTGAGAATACACACACACACAAAAATACATACTCTTCTGGTTAGTTTAGACTGAGAAATAACTGCTGTACAGGGGTTTAAATGGATTTGAACATACATCCACTGCATCTTAAATGTATATGCAGTGAGACTACAACTTGGTCTAGTTTCCCCAAATCTAGCACTCCCAGATGTGTTGGCATGGCAACTTCCAGAAGACCTATTACATTAGAAGTCTGAAAACACCTAGAGGTACCCATTTCAGGGAAACTCGTGTAAGCCACATTCTCACACAACCCAATGCTAGGAAAAATCCAGGATATTCGTCCCATCAATAGAGCCTACTGCAATTGCGATGTGCTTGCAAAGATGTTATGCACAAATCTGCTCAGATCTTATATGAGGGTATAGCTGACTTCAGCAGCAGTCAAAAACACCATTTTGTCATTAGTACTTTGGACTATCTGATGACAGCCAAGAAAATATTGCTGACTGAGACAACTGAGAAAGACAGTCAGGGATATCTTTAGAACTCTTAAAGGACGAAGAGTAGGGAGAGAGAAGAGCTGGAAGGCAGTGACACTCAAGTGAGACCAAAAGACAGAGACAATCAGAATCATGATTAATACCCTTGGTTAGTGCAGATTTCATAGCAGCTGAAAGCTCTGCAGGCTGAGCTATATCTACTAATGTTAATAAAAACTAATGGTGTATGAAAAAACCACAGGCAAAAGTCTCCAAGGAAGAGAAAGAGGTGCATTAACAGCATAAAGGAGTAAAGGGGAGGGGGGGGGAATCACAAATTAGTTTAAGCTAATTTTATTTAAGGGGAAAAAAAAGATTATTGAAAGTGACATTGTTCCTGAAATATAAATGCAGTTCTTCACAGTATGCCTGCTGATCTTGTGAAAGAGATTGCTAGCAAAGTCCCCTATGACTCCTGAAGTTGCAAACTCTGGACAAGGGTATGCATTTATATACATACTGCTATTCGGCAGGTTTAAGATCAAGTTTGTAACTTGGCAGTACATTGCCTTTACCTAGGAAGTTTCAAAATGCAAACTCCCCAAATACATTAAGCTTCCTTAGAAACCATTATACACTATGCATGATATAAATATGGCAATGTTTGCTGTCCTAAAGCCATGGAGCAGGGGGAGAGGGTGTGAGGGCAGAAAACAGGAAAGGTTCAGGGTTGCACACGAGAAATTTACTGCCAGAATGAAATGCATTAAAATATAATAGGATGCATATATTTGAGTCTTCACAAATTATTTTACAATTCCCACCCTTCTGCTATAAAAGTATCTTCAAGACTTTCACAAGGTCTGTAAATCTGTGGTTAGAAACTAATCTGTGGAAAATTACCAAGCAAGTGTGTCACTCTGTTTGCTTCTCTTTAACTTACATAGGTTCGTGAGAACTTTTCAAATAAATGCCTAAGGACAGAGAGATAGGGATGAGATTTCAACTTTTGGAGCATCTTAAGACATTTGTCTAAAAAGTAAAGAGATAGGCCAATTTAGAGTTCCTGATTATACAACCTCCACACCATTCTGCACCTAACACACTGTATAAAAGGCACAAGAATGAAATTGCTATCACTTTTTTACTTGGTGTTTTTAATATCCCTTTGTTTTCTAACTGCTCGGAAGATATCTGTCTTTTAGATAGTGTGTAAATTAAACAGCCACTTGTATTTTATAGAAGGCTCACCAGCCATTGAAGGAGGAACAAAATGAATGTATTGCTCTACTATAAAACAACTTATGATAGTTTATGATTAGATGGCAGGACACAGGTGTCAACAGAACATTAGGGACTGGTATTATTTTTTTAATCAAATTCTACTCAGCTGTAGTGAAGAACAAGAATATCACCAGCGTGGTATCCCTGTCATGATGGCACTCTGGCTTAGAAATTGTAGATACAATACTTCAATTGTTTTATCCCTACTCGAAGTTCTAAATGTTTGTCCCATGGACTGTATTAAGCTCTACTTCCACTTTTCATTTGAATCTTGTGGAAATGAAATCTGATGGGATAACCGCAAATGCTATGAGAGAGAGGGAGGAAAAATTGGTCTGGCATCAGCTTTTCTGTTCTTCCAACAGCAGCCAAAAAAATTTTGGGTTTTGGTTTTCAGCAGGTAGTTATCAGGTTTTTCATTTGCTTTGCTAAAGTGGCATTTTTAAAACCGTATCACTCTCCTTTTATTATTATTTACTTATGCTTTATCATTCGTATTAAAGTGTGCCACAGTCATTTGGGGGGGGGGGGGGCTAAACATTTCTTAATATATTTTGAAAACACTTTTTTTAAGAAAGCAAGACATTTTCGATTCCCTGTATAATTCCACCCTTCATTCACAGATATTTTTGTGGTTGCGATGGTTCAGCACCCATAATAAATATGAGTGAGTTTGTCAAACGGAAAGCTGACAGCCAGGGTTCAAGACCCAAGCACCGCATGATGGCATGAGCTCTCGTTACTTGCCCCAGCTCTGGCCCACCTAGCAGTTTGAAAGCATGGTGCTCTGCCCACTGCCAGGAGTTCAATCCTAACCGGCTCAATGTTGACTCTGCCTTTCATCTTCAAGTTCAGTAAAATGAGCACCCAGATTGTTGGGGGATAATATTCTGACTTTATAAACTGCTTAGAGCAGGGCTGTCAAACTCGTGGAACATGCTGGCCACACCCTCGCTCAGTTTAGCGAAGGGGGGGAATCCCGATACATCATGTGACGCCACTTTTTGAGTTTGACACCCCTGGCTGAGAGAGTGATGCAAGTACTATAAAGCACTGTATAAGTCTAAGTGCTATTGTTATTGCTAAATGCAAAAAGACAAAGAGGTACCACCATTCTGTGCACCTCGATGAATAGTCATGCTGACCACATGACCATGGAAATGTCTGCAGACAACGCTGGCTCACTCAGCTAAGAAACAATGATGAGCACCATCCCCTGGACCAAGACCTGACTGGACAGGGATCTTTAACCTTTAAATATTTTATGGGCAAAAGGGAAAAGTTTCCTGCAATCCTCCTTGCCTTTCTCAGTCAACATTCCAATTTTAGTATTCTCTTCACAGACACTCTGCCCAATGAAGCAATTTCAGTTAAAATAGATTACTTTACAAAAAAAACCCTCTTCTTACCAATCTAGCATCAATCTTCCCAAGTAGACCAGGCAAGAAACAGAACCAGATGAGTTAATTCTACTTCATTGTAAGGTTTCTTTAATAGAGTCTTGCAAATCTGACAGTACAAATCTCCTGCCATCTCTTATACTGTTTGGGAATTTAGGGAGGATCCTTTCCAAGTTTCGTTCTCTGCCCATTAGGCAGCTGCAGGCTATGCCCTCTCTAATCTGATCTTTCCCTAGGCAGCAACTCTTCACATACACCCAAACACAGACACACAGATCGCCTGAAGTCATTCTCACATACCATTTCACAGAGATTGCCAGATAACCAAGCTGAAATCATATAAAATCAGTATATATTAAGCTGGCCAACTTATTACAGAAATTAATTACAGCTGTTCCATGCAATGGCAAGACGTACACTATTATAAAATGCAAAGACATATAAACAGATGATGTTATTACATATTAGAAAAGCAAAATTTCCTGTTCATCGAAGGAAAAGCTCCTGCATGGGGCTTTCCAAGTCTTATAAAGTTGAACCAAGTAACTTTGCAAGTTGCTGTTGCCCCAGAAAAAAATTGCATTGATAATTTTGCAATATAGAGTTGGAGGCACTGTCTCATCTAGCCTTCTCCTGTCCCAGAAACCAAAATGCCACAACATCATGGTGCTTCTCCCAGTAGTTCCTGCTACTTTGAGGAGACATCATGCCTTTCCCTCAAAAAGCAAATGAGTGAATTGAAGGTTGAAGATGGAAGACGTGTTATCATGTTAGTGATTATCATGATGGTGGACATCTGGAGATGTTCATATCGTTGCAGAAACTGTAAGGTGGTAGGACAAACTCCATGTATAGAAATGTCCAAATAATGTCCTTTACTTGTCTGCTATTCTGTTAATTTTTCCATGAGCATAGCTGCTAAAATGACTACCATGATTTGTTAAGGAAATGATTTGATATTATAGTTAGGGTTGAGACCAGTACAGTGGAACCAGTGATTCCCAAATTTGAGAGAACTATTATGTAAACAATCTCAGGTGCCTCATAAGGCCGTCAAGGGACCAGCCAGGTTTTTGTTAACTCAAAAGGAAGGAAAGAAAATGTCTAGCACTTACATTCTGCATCAGAGACAGCTAGAAAAGTTCTGTCTTCTTTGTACCACTGTCAAATGTTGAGTCACTCTTGCCTGCAATAAGGACTTTAATCTAGCCAAGTCAAGTCTCAAAAGAGATTTCAATAGACAAATGAGAGTCATGAAAATGTCTGCAAGAAAACAACCAAGCTCAGAGAGCATCAAGGACCCCTCCAGAACCATCTCCGGTGGCCTAGAGGTGGAGCTTCTTGCCTTACAATCAGGAGGCTGTGAGTTCGATCCTACGTAGAGGCTAATATTTGGAATAGACTCTCCTGCTCGAGCAGGAGGTTGGACTAGATCAGGGGTCCCCAACCACCGGTCCTTGGACCAGTACCGGTCCGTGGATCATTTTGTACCGGGCTGCAAAGCTTGGGCGCCGCCATCTTGTTTCGACGGCGCTTCCGGGTTTTCGGTTGCTTCCGGGTTTTCGGTTGGAAAGTGCTTCCGGGTTTTCGGTTGGGAAGTGCTTCCGGGTTTTCGGTTGGAAAGCGGCGTTTGGGTGCTGAAGGAATCCTCGTGCCTTAGTTTCGTCAAAGGGGGGGGCGGCTTCGAACTAAGAGCCGTCCCGATGGCAGTGGAGTCTCGCGTTACTCAGGTATCAGTCCATGGAAAAATGAATAATTGTGAAACTGGTCCCTGGTACAAAAAAGGCTGGGGACCCCTGGACTAGATGGCCTTCAAGGTCCCTTCCAACTCTGTTATTCTAAGTCATGTCTGAAACTATTCAATTTTAGGTTACGCAAATGTGAGTGTCTGAGCCAGATGCTTTCTATTATCATTACTATTACTAGTAGTAGTAGCACCACCACTATTATTACTGCTCTTACCATACATTAAACATATCTCTGAAATAAGGCTCCAAGCTTTTGTGTATGTAAAATGTTTGTCTTAGCACATTCCTGCAACTAACTTTTTATTTGCTGAGAGTCTTCTGATAACTCCCTATTCAGGCTGACAGATCTGAGCTATAAAAATCCAAATGGTCATTAGATAGAATTTTTTAAGTAGATGTCTGTATCTTTTTGCTGTCATCTAATGGTGTCCCAGATTTTTGCAGCATAGAATTTATGGTCCCATTTAGCAAGCAGAATGACACATTAGGGAAGGCTAAGATAACATGCCTTATAACATATTAAAAGTTTGGTTTAAAAATTGATATGAAGGAGAATAGAGTACCATATTTTTTAGTTCTATTTGCAGTGGGAGAAGGAGTTGGCCCCTTCCAAGTTCAAATGCATTTATTCAGTCAGTCAGTCAGTCATTCAATCAATACATATGGCCGTTAATTTCAGCAAATGACTCTGGACAATGAACAATCTTAAGATATATTAAAGCAGATTTCCATCATAATCACTATACTAGAATTAAAATGCAACAGCAGTCAAGGAGGATGTGACAATCCTTGGTTGTCAACCCACCAGAAAATGGGACTCTTCACACACTTGGAGTCACTAGTACATAACCAGACCTTTAAGGGCCCTATGAAAGGCCAGCAGGCTTCAAGCCACCCTATTATCTGGAGGGGGATGATCCATAGGGCAATGGCAGAAAAGGCAAGCCTCCTGGGCCCCACTGTCACTCCATGGCCAATGGAACATAGAACATGCCTGCCAGATGTGATTGGAGAAGTAGAAACAACTGGGAAAAGGTAATTTCTTGGATAACTGGGTCAAAAAACATGAAGAGCTTTAAAGGTGGCAACTAGCACCTTAAATCCCATCTTAGAAGCATGCTGGCAACTAATGTACTGTAAGTTATGGAACCATAGTGTTAAATGTGCCAAGTAACCAGCAACATTTATTAGTTGTTCAGCTGTGTTCTGTACCAGTTGAAGCTTCCGAATGCTCTTCAAGGGCAGCCCCGCGTACGGCACATTGCAGTCATCCAAATTTATCTCCTATATCTCAAAAAGCAAAAAATGAAACCAGCAAACCCCCCAAAAAACAATAAAGAATCTCTGTTCAATTGCAGTTATATCATTATACTAGGTTTCATTATTCCGTGGAATCAAATTTTTCATCCTTGCAAGAGTCTGGTAAAGATGAGTAAAAAGACCAATGAGGCAAGAGTAAAACCCAAAGATGCAAAGTATAATAGAGTAAGCAAAGGAGCAGCACAGAGTTGCCGACAGTGCTTTGAAAATGGGCGTTGGTAGAAGTTACCATGAACGCCCTTTCTACCTATGCTGCGAGAGAGCCCAGGATAGGTTGACTCCTTCCTATGATGTCATTTAGCTAAGTCTGTACTAAGTTATAAAAGCCAGCCCCTGGAAGAGACCCCAGCTTTGGCGAAGATACTTGACAAACTGGAAGGTGTCCCTGAAAGCACAAATGAATACAGAAATATGACTTACCCTCTCCGGAAGAATCAAGGGAGGGGCTGGGCTCTCTCGCAGCATAGATAGAAAGGGCGGGGTAACTTCTACCAATGCCCATTCTTCTCCATGCTGCATCGAGAGCCCAGGATGGGATATACCAAAGCTTGCATGTCCACAGGTGGGTCCTCATCCGGCTCATCATACCGATTGTTGAACCACTTGTTGAACTACCCGTCTGCCGAAGGCTGCAGTTGCCGAGGCAAAGACATCCAGACGGTAGTATCTGATGAAAGGAGACGGAGATGTCCATGTGGCCGTACAACAGATTTCCTCCAAGGGTGTTTGGGTCGCCCAGGTAGCTGGAGTGGCCACGATTCTGGTAGAGTGCGCCATCAGACCTCGAGGAACCAGAAGGGCTGCAGCTTTGTAGGCCTGCTCAATGCAAGATCTGACCCATCTGCTAATAGTAGGAGAAGAGGCCTTGTGCCCCAAGTGAGAAGGGAAAAGGAAACAAAATGGCTTCAGACTTCCTGAAGGAGGAAGTGCGCTTAATGTATATTCTAAGAGCCCTACCTACATCTAGCGAGTGCCACTGCTGCTCCAAGTCATGTTGTGGGAGGGGGCAGAAGCCAGGCAACATAATGTCCTGGGACCTGTGAAACAGGTTAACCTTGGAATAAATGAGGGGTCCAGACTGAGAACAACCCTATCATCGTGAAAGGAACAAAGGTCCTGTCTGATGGAAAGAGCAGCGAGCTCAGATACCCGTCTGGTTGAAGTGATGGAAACAGGGAATACTACCTTCAGAGTCAGGAAAAGGAGAGATAATGTTCTAAGGGGTTCAAAAGGGGGCTCTGTAAGGGCATAAAGGACCACATGAAGATCCCAGGAAGGATACTTGTGAACCACCGGAAGGTGTAGGTTGGAAGCCCCTTTCAAAAACCTCCTGGCTGAAGGGTGATAGGATAAGGAAGGAAGCGAACCCCATGAAAGAACTGAAGAGAGGGCCTCAATCTGCCTGCGGAAGGTGTTGGGGAACAAACCTTTCTCCAGATCATGCTGAAGGAATCTAAGAATCTCCACCAACTGGGCTAAAGCAGGAGAGAGAGACCCTCCCTAAGGCACCATCGGGAAGGGCTTTCCAGGTGGCATCATAGATACGCCTTATGGGAGGTTTGCGAGATGCCAGGATAGTGATGATGACCCTTTCAGGAAGATCAGGCACTTCTAGCTGCTGCCGCTCAAGTGCCACATCGTCAGCTTGAGCCACTGGAGCTCTGGGTGGAGCAGAATCCCCTGATGAAGGGAGATTACATGGGCTGGGATCCTCCAAGGAGAAGCCACTAACAGGTTGACCAGGTCCGCAAACCAGGGCCTCCTTGGGTAATAGGGTGCCGGAAGGAGGAGCTCCGCTCGTTCCTCCAACATCTTCCGAATTACTGCCAGAATGATGGGAGCTGGGCAAAGGCATAGAGGAGACTTTTGGGCCATCTGCACTGAAGGGCATTGGTCCCCTCCGCTCCCTGGCAAGGAAACCTGGTGAAGAATCTGGTGACCTGGGCAATTTGAGGAGTGGAGAAGATCCACCTCTGGTATTCTGAATCTGAGGGAAAGGTCCCTGAATAGAGAAGGAGGAATAGACCATTCTGCCTGGTCGACTAAGCTCCTGCTGAGCCAGTCGGCCTGGGGGTTGTTGATCCTGGAGAAGTGGTCCGCCGAGATCGACAACAGGTGTTGCTCTGCCCATAACCCCAACCGTAGAGCCTCTCCCATGAAGGCTCTGGACCTCATCTCCCCCCCGCCAGTTGACATCAGCCATGGCGGTCATGTTGTCCATAAGGACTAGAACATGAGAGCTGGTCACTGAGTGCCTGAAATGCTTGAGAGCTAGAAAAATGGCTCTGAGCTCTAGCCAATTTATGGAAAGGGCCTGCTCTGACCTGGACCAAGATCCTGAGCTATCTGGCCCTGCATAAGGGAACCCCAACCCAGGAGGCTGGCATTGGTGGTTATCACTAGCCTGTCTGGGACCCTGAAAAGGAGTCCCTTCCAGATTAACATGGAACACCACCAATTGAGAGATCTCCGGATTTGTGGCGGGAGCAGGATCTTGATGGATGAGTGGCTGGTTCCTGCTCATTGGTAGGGAAGCAGGAACCATTAGAGTGGACAGGAGTGGAAAAGTCCGTGGCTCTGGAGATATGACAGGGTAATTTGCAGATCCCAATGGGCTGCATGGATGAAGGAGGACAGAATCAAAATGTTGTCCAATCAGCACTGGATCCTGGAACAGAAAGCAGAGATGCCATCAATGCTGCCAGAACCTTCGTGAAGACCCTTGAAGCTTGAGAGGCTGAAGGGAAGTACTCGATACTGGTAATGGGTATTCTGATAACAGAAACGGAAAAACTGGCAATGATGAGTCCAAATGGGGATGTGGAGGTAAGCCTCCATGAGATCAGTGGAAGAGAGGAGATCATCCTCCCGAACGCACTCTAAAATAGAATGCAGAGTCTGCATTTTAAATAGCCTGTATTTTACAAATTGGTTGAGAAATTTTAGATCCAGGATGGTTCGCTACCCCCCCCCCCCCCGAGGCTTTGGGAATGATGAAAGGCGAGAATAAAGCTCATGTCTCCATTGATGGGGGGAACAGGTTTGAATAGCTCCGATTTTAAGAAGGAGTTGAATGGCCTGATTCATGAGGTTTTGCCTTGAAATGTGCTGAGAGACAGGACAGATAAAAAAAAAATTGGTGTGTGTATGTGTGTTCATTAGGAAGTCCAATTGTAATCCTGACCCAATAGTGCTGAGCACGCAAGCATCCGCCATTGACTCCTCCCATTTGAAGGCAAAGAAAGCTAGGTGACCTCCGATGGGTGGGGAGAATGAGGGATTACTTAGAGCAATGGCAGGAACAACCCCCACCCTCCCGAAAGGGCTGTTTACCAGTATAAAGAGCTGGGCGATAGTCGGCTCTCTTCCCAGAGAAAGAGAGAATTTTACGTTTATCTCTGGTTTCGATGAGATAAGGTTCCAGAGCATCGCCAAAAAGCTTATCGCCTGCGAATGGAACTGAAATCAGCTTCCATTTATGGCGTGACTCCGCCTGCCAATTTCAGAGCCATAACAGTCTTCTTGCTGCTACTGAAGATGCCATGGCCCTAGATGCAAATTTGGCGGAATTGAGAGTGGCATCCGCGGTGAATTCTGCTGCTGCAATAATCTTATTAAGGCCTTGGTGAGACCGAAGGTCAGATGTAGGCAATCTAATCTGGAGTTGGTGCAGCCACCGTATGGATGCCCACGTGAGAGTGCCAGAAAATGGGAACGAAGCCAGAAACAGAATGTCAACAGAAGGCACTGCCAGGGAATTGTCCAGGGTTGCACTGACGTTGTAGAAACGCTTATCCAGAGAAGATGGGCAAGGCCTGCCGAAGGAGAAGCGCACTGTTCCTTGACCATGTCCAGGAACAAAGTGGGAGAAGGCAAAACCCCTGCATGTACTACAGGCTTGGAGAAGAATGAGTCTCCCTGGCTAGAGGGAATTCCTTGCGGCTCGGGAGCCACTTCCTCTGGCGACAGCTTGACAGTGACTAAGGCCATGCTAAGTAATGGCCTGAAGACAGAAGGATTGAAGACCAATGCAGAGGATGTCTGCTCTGGGCGAGAGTCCTCTTTCTCTGAAAGATTTTGGCCAAAGGTCTCGCCCTCTTCACGTTCTGAATGAGAAGAATAACTGTGTTCAGATGGTGAAGCCCTTCCCTCCTCATCAACCTCCTCCCATTCTGGTAGAGAAGAATGGACCCTGAGGTCCTGGGGCCTGTGTAAATCAGGATGATGAGGCAACTTATAGATTGAGAAGGGAGAAGGGTCTGAACCCTTTCCAGAGGTTGAAGAATTTGCTTGAAGCCTTCAGCCAATCCCTGCCTAATGGCTAATGAGACAACCTCTTGGATATCCCCTGGTCTATGCTCAAAGGTAGAGGCAGAAGGCCGGAGGCCCGCTGAGGGAGTGAAGGTGGCTTCAGGCCTAGATTGAGAAGAGGTTCGAGGCCTGGAGGGAGGGGGAGGAGCCCAGAAGCCTGTTGGAAATAAGGCCCAGATCTGCTTAGATCCTGAGGATCATTGTACTGCAAAAGCCTCTGGAGACCAGGATGGAGGATGGAAAGGTTCATAGATAACTTCTCCTCCCCTGGGAGGGCTTGGTTGGGGCCCACAAGTATCACCTGAAACATGCTGTAGTTGCACTCCCTTCTGTTGAATAGTTCTGTTGAACTGCCTCTCTAGGGCTGCATGTCTGCACTTTTCTGCCCTCAACTCAGCCTGAGTTGCCTTCTTATGGGCTAGATTCTTAGCTCTGATTTTAGTGTGTTGCCTACAATTTTTTCTCGTATTGGCTTAAGAGGTTGTTCCACTGGGGGGGGGGGGGACTCTGCCTGACCCTTATCTTGCTCCATTTGAAGAATAAAGGCTCTTACGATGGAAACTGTTTGGAAATTTTTTGTATTAAGGCCCTAAGGGCATAAATTGGCCCCCGGACTTACAAAATGGCCGCTCACCTCATGGTGGAAGGCTTCAATCCAAGATAGCCACTGACTATGGGAAACAGGCTCCGAGATTGAAGAATCGCTCCTTAGGCTATAAAGAGCCCCGAGTGAAGTCAGCAAAGGAAAGGGCAGCCTCTGGCCACACGATCAGCTGGCTGACGCTGGTATCGGTTTGCTGATTGCTTTTTATGACCGTTCAAACCGCAGGCATGGGGGAGGTCTACAGATGCTGCCCAACTTTCCTGAACAGCGCTCTGGCAATGCTGCTCCCAACGTTGCAGGAGAGAGAGAGAGAGAGCCCTGCTCTCCTGGAAGAGCAGCTGCCCAGATCCTGGGGGCTGCTTGAAACAAGGAAAAACGGCACTGAAGATCGCTGGTGATTGCTATCTTAACAGAAGCTTTCAGAGACACAGCTACTGACTGAAAGGAGTTGAGTCAAAAGCTGGGGTCTCTCCCGGGGGCTGGCTTTTACATCTTCGTACAGACTCAGCTAAATGACATCATAGGAAGGAGTCAACCCATCCTGGGCTCTCGATGCAGCATGGAGGAGAATGGAAAAATGATAGAAAATATTCTTTACTGACTTCTGATTTCTTCACAAAACTGTCCTTCGTGCTTCCATTAACTGAAGAAAGCCTTCTGCCCATTTCTTCAAATTGTACAGCAATCCCAGACTGCAGTGCCAAAGAGCAACAATCTGCTTTCAATAAACTAGTGCTGCTTGAACATGGCCTTGCCTGCTCAAGTTCTCTGTAAAGGGCAATGATATAAAACACTTCTAGCATTTGCAACTCAAATCCCAAGAGCTTGGCCTCTGAGAACTGGAAAAGCTGCCAGTCCAAATTGGGAGAGGCATAATTGAGTGAGGCTCAGTTCATGAAGTCAGTTGGTCTTGACTGGAGACAAATCAAAAAATCCCCAAGCTCTCTGCTTTGAACTGCTTTCACATGTAGAAAAACAAATGGGACTTGAAACTTACATTTACTGCATGTTTTCCAGACAAATCTATTATTAAAACCCACCCAGTCAACCACCCAAAGAAATATATTACAGAGGCAATATAAATTGAAATGTGTATCAAGAAGTCTTTCTAATGGCAAACCAAACCCTGCCCCTCAAGTATTCTCCATGTAAGGACAATTCAAACATCTCTATTGTTAGATTTACTTTACAATGGGTTTGACACAGTGGTTAAAGTGCAACATTGTAGGCAAACTCTGCCCAAAAGTCTGGAGTTCAAGCCTGATGGGACTCATGGTTATCTCAGCCTTTCATTCTTCTGAGGTTGGTAAAATCAGAGCCAGGATTGTTGGGGGCAATATGCAAATAATGCTTCTGTATTGTAAACTGCCCAGAGAGCGTGGTAAAGCACTATGGGCCAGTATAGAAGCCTAAATGGTATTGCTGTTGTGATTTACTAGGATTCCAAAGTCCATCAGCCAGAATCATTCTGAACACACAATATTGTTTCAAGAACCCAGCTCACACAGACCTTACACAGAATTCTATTGCTGCTTAGTTCAGATTTCCTTCCTTTTACCAGTATAATGAGAGGTGAATCGTGGTTATTATTAAACAACTGTGAAATTTGGAAATTTGGAAAATCCATAGAATCAAACCTGAAAACTTGGGGCCTAACACTACATCCTAGCCCATTTGTTGCCCAACCTGGTTCCATAATTCACTAAAATTTACAGGTAGTCCTTGACTTACAATTTATTTAGTGACTGTTCGCAGTTACAATGGCACTGAAAAAAGTGACTTATGACCGTTTTTCACAATTACAGTCTTTGTAGCTTCCCCAGGATTTATGTGATCAAAATTTAAATGCTTGGCAATTGGTTCCTATCTATGACCGTTGCAGTATCCCAAGGTCATGTGATCAACTTTTGCTACCTTCTCACAAGCAAAGTCGATGGGGAAGCCAGATTCACTTAACAACCAGATTACTAACTTATTGCAATGATTCACTTAACAACTGTGGCAAGAAACATCATAAAATGGGACAAAACTCACTTCACAAATATCTCACTTAACAACAAACATTTGAGGTTCAACTGTGGTCATACGTCGAGGGCTAGCCATATTTCCTATATTTGCTGTGCACCATATATTTTCAATTCCTTTTCTCTTACACCAAATAGCTCCAGGTATGCAATTGTGGCTGCACTGAAAATAAATATGGACATATTTAGTCTTGTGTTAAGACACGTTTTTGTGAAAGATCAAATTCTAATCAAGTATGTGGTACCTGGGGAAAAAAAGAAATCTTTACAATGCAAAACAGGTCAACTTTAACCAACTGTAAAATAAAGCTTCAAACAGGTTTTTGCTTTTGAACCAATCTACGGTAAGGAAAAATTTCAACCAGCAAGCGCTGTGCCAAAATAAAAAATAAATAAATAAGCACCACTGTTAATAAATCAATAGTGCTGTGTTAAGCATCAGTGTCAATGCATTTTTCATTCTTATTTTTAAATGGGCAAACCCTAGCCAAAACTAAAAGCAGTGGCAGCATAAGAAAGCTTTAATGAAAGCAAAATCTTAGCTACACGCACGTGTAGCGTGCGTGGAACACATGCATCAAAAAGACACCTTTGTGCTAGCAACAAAAATGAAATGCTCAACTATTTGTACTGGACAAAAAAATTCTACATAAACCAATCCATATTGTGCAGGGCGCTGTGAAATACACAGGATTGCAAAACAGAACGTTCACACTAATCAATGACAGCAGTGCTGCATAGAGTATTTGCAGAATTACATAGTCTTTAAAACTAAACCGCATAAAAATATTTACCACTGTTTCTCATAAAATTGTACTTTTAAAGTAGTAAAATTAGATTAGAATAAAGCTCTTTTTTGAACTGTCTATATCCCTGCATGCCATTTAACTAACCATTTGAAGGAGAAGGACTACAAGTAGTCCTTAACTTACAACAGTTCATTTAGTGACCGTTGAAAGTAAAAGTAACTTATGACCCTTTTTCATACTTACGACCGTTGCAGCATCCCCATTGTCACATGATCAAAATTCTGACGCTTGGCATTTGTCTCATATTTATGACAGTTACAGTTTCCCAAGGTCAGGTGATTTGCCTTCTGTGATTTTTCTGACCAGTAAAATTAATGGGGAAGCCAGATTCACTTAATAACCTTGTTACTAACTTAACAACTACAGTGATCCACTTAACAAGAAAGGTCGTAAAACGGGGCAAAAATCACTCAACAAACGTCTCACTTGGCAACAGAAATTTGGGGCTCCATTGTGGTCCTAAGTTGAGGACTACCTGCATAACTGTTCATTACAGATGCAGATCCCTAAAGTTAAGTATTTGACCTCTGCAGCAGGATATAAGTGGAATTGTCCTTGATTACCAATTTTCAGAAGTTAATTCGTGCTTCAAATTGCAGCTCACACAATTCGATATTTCAGTTGAAATTGTCTGTTTCCTTAACTCATTTCAGTCTGCCTTATCTCTCAAGAGGTAAGTTTATTCCCTTTTTATAGAACAGCCATGACCTTGAAGTCTTTTAAGGTTCCCAGACACTTTCAGAGAGCATGCACTACCAATACATTGTAATGTGGTGCCAAGTTTCTTTAGTACCCTATCTGGGCATCAGATCTTTTATTAGGAGGCAGCATGCACAAATCTAACAATGCCAATGGACTGAAAACAAAAATCAATCTACAATTCTGTTTGCAATTAGCATCAACACAATTCAATTCTTGAGTGGCACAGTCTCATTTACACAAATCAGAATGAGCGCTAGAGGGCCTATTTCTGATTAACCATTAAATCGCTATGCCATGCATTGATCTTCGCTCTTTAAAGTGCTGGCTAATTTTTTTTTTTTAAAGAAGCAATCCCCTAATAAAAACATACCATCAACTCTATTATTAAAAATGGAAAGAATTAAACAAGCGCCACACAGCATTTTTTAAATATTAAACACACTGAACTTTTTGCCACCGACTGATAATAGCCTGATATCCTTTCTTCTAACTTTAGAGATCGAAACGTCTTTTGACTGCACTGAATAAGTTTTTTTTTTTCAACTCCATTGCTTTTAAGTAGAATTACACTACCTTGGCTTCTTGTGAATATCATGGCAAATTGAGACATTCTCAGAGAAGAGGGGTAAAAAAACCAGAGTCTTTTAAAATATGATTTAGTGACTCATAAATGTGACAGCTGTATTAGATTTATTTATTAAGGTCCTCTTCAACCATGTTAAAGCAGGATAGATTTTAAATTAGCCTTCCCCTTGCTACTTACCAACAAATATGTTGGGACACTTAACTTGAAATTTTAGAGTTTAATCTTAAAGCTGGAAGGTGCTAAATCTGAGAACAATTAGGAGAGTTTACTTTTTCTAACACAGAATCACAGTTGCCATAAATCATGTAATGATATAGTTTTAGCAATTATGGCCTTTTGACAAAAATAATCATTTGAAAAGTAACAAAGTTCAAGAAACTGTCATCCATTTCTTATTCTCAATATGCCATTGAGTTTGAATTTTTCAGTGACACAATGTCATTTTACTAATCTGGAATAGTTGTTATAAATCAGATATGTAAATTGATACAAATTGGGTTATCAAGAAAACCTGTTTCCAATCAATCAAATAAAGAAGTATTTATATGCTGTAATGTATTTTGTTCTCTTAATCTGCTACTACATGCAAACAACAAACCTAAGTTTCCATCTCCAGAGATGAACACCAACAAATCCAACAGTCCAAAACAGTGCTAATTTTGATTATTTGGATAGAGGCAGTATAAACCAATAGTTTTAAACTTGCAGAGGTTACTGGCACTGTGAAAAGTAGTAACAAATCAAGGCAATGCTTTTAAAAAATATCCAATTCTATCTGCCTCATTTGAATTGGAACAATCTGAGGAATGGTCATTTTCTTCTTTTTCACAATCAATATTATCTCTTATATTAAGCCTTGTGGCTAAACATTTCTCCTTCACTTTGAATTTATGGAACATTTCCTCTCCTTTTTGTTATATTTCTATTTCAGTTCCATTCTCTTTGTGTTATTATACAGAGGGGAACGTTTATTCAAGAGAAGTTACATGGAATTTTGAATCTTAACCATTTTTTAAGGTGATTATTTTAAATATGAAATCTACCCATTAGCAATAACCTCTGCGCTGCATGCATTCAGATTTAATTTCAGGTTGAATTTTTCATTAGAAAACAACAACAAAATCTCTGAGAGAAAAGGTGCAAGTAGTTCTTGTTTAGTAAGCACAACTGGGACCAACAACTCAGTCAATAAGCAAAGCAGTTGCTAAGTGAAAGCATGACTGTGCAAACTTACTTTGTTGTTATTTTGTTTTTTGCTTTATAGACTTGCGAAGGTTATAAATGTGAGGACTGGTCACAGAGTTATTTTTTCATCACTGTCATAACTGTGAACAGTCACCAAATGATAGTTGTTTAAATAAGGACTGACCACATTTGAGAATGAATGTTGAACTCATGAAATGATGGACCAGGCAAATGCAAAGGAAAGCAAAATCACAGGAACGATTAGAAAGATTATTTTTATGATATATACATGTATACATGGAAAGAAGAGATAGAAAACACAGAGACATCAGAGGGCATGGCTGCATTTACATGGTGTTTGCAGCATTTGCAAATTTCATCATTAATCTGTAGATTTTGAATGTCAAGTTGGTAGTTGGAGTATTTACATAGGAGGAGGAGGGAGGGAGGAATATTATATATCAGTGATGGCGAACCTTTTTGTTGTGGTATGCCAAAAGCATGTGCATGTAACACCACTGCCCCTTTACCTGCATTGTGCATGCACATGCCTCCCAGATGATTTTTTTGCCTGTTTGAGGCCGTTTTCGTTCTCCTCAGGCTAAAGGTAAACCTCTCCAGCCTTGGGAGGCCAAAAAATGAGACTTCCGGAAATACCGGAAGGGCCTGCTTTCAGCCTCCAAAGGGCCAAAGGAGCTTTGGGGAGGCCATTTTCACCCTCCTGGCGGCTTGAGAAAAGCCTCTGAAACCTCGGGAGGGCGAAAATGACTTCAAACAGGCCAAAAATCAGCTGGTAGGCACGCACATGTGCAGTGCAGGTGAAGGGTGGAGGTGTTGTGCACACATGCACAGGGGGCGGGGTGCACTGCATTGTGGGTGCTGGCATGCGCGCTCACACTTTCACTTTCCCATCACTGCAATATAGCTGTTATTTTATGCTATAGTTTTGTTCAGAAAACTGCAGAACACAAAATGTTCCAGTCATCAAAAAGCAAAAGGGCAGGTATCTGTATCCTTCACTGATGGTCTCTGTCTTATGAAACAGCACATATAGCAAGATATGTTCTAATTTGTACTCAATTAACATTGTATTAGTCAACTGAAGAAAACATAATCAGGTTATGATGCATTTCAAATTTCTTTATCAACAAGAAGTGATGCATGCATCATTTAAAAAAAGGATTTGTGATAATTATACATTTTAATTACTTTGCAAAAAGGTGATGTGCAGACTCTAAGAGAGTCCTTAAAATATTTTATAGTTTTATGCTTTTACAGCCTTGCCTGGATTATATATTATCTTGACAATATATTAACCACATGGATTTGAAATGTACATGTCAAGTTATTTGACATGGAACATACTATCCAAGATTAGATAGATGACTGCAAAATGTATAACTAGAGCTCTTACACTTATTTCTAGGCCACCATCCTTATCTATTTTACATTTTGCATAATGCATAGACACAAGCTTTTTAAACAGAATTCTGTGGAATCCTAAATTCTGTGAGACCTTGATGGGGTTCCGTAAAAGACAAAGGACAACACAGCCATTTTTTTTTTTCATCACCACAATTTGACCTCTTTCTTCATGACTTGGAAAAAGTCAGAAAATCCTTGGTATCTGAAAACCCCATGGATCTTAATTTCTGCCTTCTTAGGAGAGTATTTCCCAGGGACAAGCCAATGATCAAAAGTCTACTTACAATACAAATTCACCTCACCATCAACATGGTGCAATTTTATATTATGGGTTTTATCTTTATATAGCACATGCACTTTGTCACACAGTTCCATTCCAAATGTGATCAAAGTGTGAGTTCTTCCTCTCCTGGAGTAACTTGGAACCTAAAGTCTTTGTGGCATAGGGCCAAGTTATTTGCAGTATAGCTATTCTCTGAGGATATCTGCTGCCCTGGTGCACCAGGTCACGTAATGTGGAAACACTCTAGATCCCTTTCCTAGCAGATCTTAGACAAGATACCTTCTAGGCAGCAGCTCCCTCCCCTGTTCCCCTGAGCTCTGGCAGGCTGCTACCCTGAAGACTTCTGGCTTCTGGAAAGTCTCAAAGACAAAGCTTTTCTCATAATCAATGGGTAGAGTGAGGTTAGAACCCAGTGGAAACTGTTTTTGCAGATGATATCACAATGCCAAAACAGTTTATCATATATTGATATATCTCAACTAAGGGTCAGTAAAATAACTTTAGATGCTCTCATTTGGTCTCTCAGCTGACACTGATAATTAGGGCTCATCTAAAGAAGTTTAAGAACAACTACAGAAACTCTGCAATAATAAAATGCTGGTAGAGAATAAGACCTGAGCCAATTTATTATTGCTTTAGTTGTTCTTTTGCAACATTTTGAAAGGCTGACTTGGTAGGCAATCCGGTTTCTCCACTGGTAGAAACTCTTTGTCATGCCCTTCCTACCAGCTTCAGAAGTTTAAAATTATATCACATTCTCTTTTCCATCTACCCATGCAATTTCATATTGACTGGAACTTACCCAGCCTGGCACCTTATAATACAAGAAAAGAAAAATGCAGAGAAAGGACACTTGCCAATTTAATCCCTTTCTTTTTTTGAGCTATTGTGCATCCAATAGTAGTCCGCTAACCATCAAAGCCTGGATCAATCCTGGCTGCATTCTCCTTTTGTCAACACAGCAACAACGAACTATGGTTACAGTGATTGTGAAAAGTATCTGGTTGCAAAAGGCCAGTTTCACAATGAATGTTAAATAAAAACAGGAGAAATGGTGGCTTTGCAACAAGCAGGTTCTCCCAATAGAAATTGTTCAGATTTTTCTTATAACCAACCAGATAAATTTAGACACGAACTGAAAGCATGAATGGGTTAGTGCCAATTATTTGTTTTCATTCCAATTTATTGCCAAAGGATTTCTTATTGTTTAAGATCCTGCAATTGTTCAAAGATGAGTCACTGGCTGACATTTTTTCCATTCTCCCATTGGTCAGCTGAAGAGAATATTAAATGGTTCAAAATGTTTGCTGGCTGTTTTCAATACGTTGGTTGCACAATTTCACTGCCATGGAAATTTGCCCAATTCTGGCAGATCTCCCCTTAATACAATTTTAAAAGCATTTTATTCTGGATCTTATATGATCTCACACCCCATTAAAATATAACAAAATGAGATACCATATTCTCAGCTTTGGGAAATGATGTTAACAAATGTAATACATGTGCTTTGAATTTTAAGTTTTAAAATGCTACCTTTATTAAAATGGCATGTTATCATGAAATATCTGTGGTGTGCTGAACAGAGACTTCTGGAGCCATCTGTAAGGGCTGAATAAAGGTTTTAGGTTACCCAATCGTCTTTCGATGTGACCCAACCCTGTTTCAAAGTAACGCTGGTTTTCATGGAAGCTTTTTTTTAATAAAAAGTAAGAAAACATGAACCATATGCATGAATATGGGTCCCAAAAGTTGCTCCAGAATGATGGAGCATCACGTGCACTTCTCCAGACAGCAGAAATTTCCACGCTACCTGACACACAAGCACACAGTGTGATTACAGCAAGCAAATTAACACACAACACAAATAAAGATGAAAAGGAGCCTTCATCTTTTTCTTCTCTCCCACTCATCATTCTTTAATTTAACATAGCCCATTCTTTTGTTCAGAAGGTTCTCCGGCAATTTTATCATTTGGTAAAAAGAATGCAATACAAATACATCACAAATGGTTTGCAATGACATCACTTAACAGATAAATAAAATATACATACAAAAAACTTGGGTACTTTATTAAAAAGTCTCTGTTAATTCAAAAATAAACTTTTACCTATGTTCTCTGGTGAACCTCAGCAGAGAAATGGATCATTCTGGGTAATCATTCTTTTTGCCATGACCCTTTCGAGAAGTACATACTTTGCAACAAGAAAAGTACTGGTAAAACACTGGAGTACTAATCACTGACAACTACTCATATACAAAACTTACCGTTCTCAAAACTTAGTATTACAGAGACTGCTGGGATGTTTCATCAATCTGGCTATTCCAGGGTGACAAGCAGTTTTCAGGAAACCAGTTTATAGTACTCAGATGAAGGAACAGAATTGTTTCAGAGTAGGACCATGTCCTGAACATCACTTCCAGCTTGGAACTTGGAGACAATTACAGCATATATGTGGTCCTTGATTTACAACAGTTTGTTTAGTGACCATTTGAAATTACAACGCCCCTGAAAAAAAAGTGACTTATGACCGTCTTTCAGACTTAAGAGCATTGTGGTCACATGATCACAGATTTTTTTTCCCTGTAGAAGTGCAATGAAATTCTCAAAACTGAGTGATGTTTCTCAAATCAGATACTCATACCCGCATTGCCTCAGTTTGTCTATCCATATGTTGGGGAACACACCAGCGGTGGGATTTAAATTTTTTTACTACCGGTTCTGTGGGCATGGCTTTGTGGGTATGGCAGAGGAAGGATATTTCAAATCTCCAGTCAGAGGTATTTGCCAGTTCTTCGAACTACTCAAATTTCCGCTACTGGTTCTCCAGAACTGGTCAGAACCTTCTGAACACCACCTCTGGAACACAGACATTATACTGAAAGTCATTCTTCTCTCCCTTACCCTCTGGAGTATAACTTTAATTTACTTTAAACCACTTTAATTCAAAAATCTAATTGTAGCTGACAGTGCCTGGATCAGCTTCGTTTTGAAGTTCAGCCATAAGCCAGTGTGCAAGCAAAATAGCTTTTCCTACTGTTACAGTAAACTATTATACAAACACTGGGAAAAGATTAGCCTTCAAAAATAATATCAACTGAGATGACCTAACCTAAATTACAAGAACCCTTTCTTTCTTTAACACAATTGCTTTATCTAGCTCTATCAAATTAAAATTGTATGAAGAATTGTTAACCAAGCTAAGAACAACATACGGTTTCTAAAACATATTTCTAAAATGTCGAGAATTGGGATCCTTTAAAAAACAGCATGTCATATGGTTGTTTACATAACAATACTGAGGAACTTAAGAATCCCATTCAGAAAATAATTTCCATCAACCAGCAGAAGAAGTTTCTGAAAAAGTTTTCAGAGTGGCAAGGCAAAGGCACTGAATGAAGATTGGGTCCTCAACCATTGTAGCAGTAGGTAATAGTTACAGAGTGACTTTTTTTTTCTTTAAAAAAAATTTTTAATGAGCCATGAAATCCATCCTATGGTTGCAAAGAAAAATATTTCTCTATCCATGTTTACAGGCTGGAGACTAAAACCAAATATATTGTTCAGTCTAATCGCAGATGGAAAGAAAATTAGATTTAACAGAGCAGATTCCCAAGGAATTGAATATGGAATGATGCTAAGCAACTCCATCTTCTATAATGTGAAAAAGAAAGCAATAAAATATTTTATCAAATTCAGATCCTACTTTCTGAAAAAAAAAAAGAGGGAAGATTAATAGTTTGATGCATTTTCCTTCATCTTTTCTGACTTAGATAACTAGATCTTCGAAGAGACTGTATCAAAATGGAAAGTAAAAGATTACTCTTAGTTTTAATAAGAGTACTACACAACCCCGTGACACAACTTTTGATTCAAAAATAGGGCAGTCTGATGTGACCAGAATGAACATTAAATTTTAGATTGATCATATATTTTTTAGTCCAATGCTGGAACAGTGCCATGATCAACTAAGAACAGCATACATCATAAATAGAAAAGTAATTGTAGTAGCAAATGAATTTCAATAATAAGTCAATATTAAGTTACCTACATCAATAAACAGAATGACCATGGATGGGCAAAAGAGCAGTGGGAGGTGGAGAAACTTCCAACTTCCTGTAGGCTTCCCCACTGACTTTGCTTGTGGAAAGCAGGTCAGAAGTGTTGCAAATCACAACCATTTTAACTAGGGAACACTGTAACAGCAACAACTTTGAAAATAAACCTGGTCTGAACGAACATCAAGGAAATTTCAATTCCGTAGGAGTAATGAGTCCCAGATTTTTTACACATTCTTTAAAGTTAGTGGATGTCAGATACCTTGAGTCAAAATCTGTTGCTGCATCGTTTGGGCTTATCTTGAGACTAAAACCAGATAAATACAATGAGTTTTAGTAGATTATGGACAGATAATATTGATTCCCATCACAAGAAGATCTGCATCTGTATTTCATTCTATTTGATGAGCAAGGTCACAAAATAAAGTTGGAATGCACATTTTAAAATCTACTAGATTGCCACTTTTCCCTGAACTTTTATGGTTTTCTCACCCATTAGCTTTGAAAGCATTTTAATACAATGGCTGACCCCTTCTACTCCCATTGAGTTAGACTATTTGACGTTCTTTGGCAAAGTCATTCGAAATCCCTGAAAGTAACCAACAAAATATTAACATCTCAGCTTCAATAGTTTGCTTTGCAAAACTGATACAGTACTGTACAACATGTATAAAAACATGGTATATGAACCCAATGCCTATTATATGGAAATGTATAACCATCAATAGCTGATTTCAGAAAAACTTGATCTTCCTGTTACATTTTTCAAATCACTGTTTTATTTGAACCAAATTCCAAAATATCACCACTACAGTTCATAAGCTGTATTTCAAGAAAGTATACTTTCTAATACTATTTTAGTTCTGGTGGGGAGTGATAAAACAACCCTAGTAACACAAGAGAGATATCTTTGTTTGTGAACTGTAAATTCTAACTTCATGCAGAAAGGCAGCCGCAGATATGTTTTAGTAATATGCAAATATATTTATATTTAATCACCTAATTAATCACTGATTACCCAACCAGATTGAGGCAGATTAGTCCATTAATTAAGATTTGTAGCAGGCTAGTCCCTAATGGTCCAAGCTCTGGGAAACAAATAGCCTGCCAAACAGATTCAACATTTGAAGTTGATATAAACACTGCCTACAGATAATCCATATACAGGTAGTCCTTGACTTACAACAGTTCACTTAGTGACCATTAAAAGTTATAACAGCACTGAAAAAAATAACTTATGACCATTTTCACATTTATGACCATTGTAGCATCTCCAGGGTCACGTGATCAAAAATCAGCTGCTTGGCAACTGACTCATATTTATGACGGCTGCACTGCCCCAGGATCATGTGATCACCTTATGCAACCTTCTGACAATGCAAAGCCATTCACTTAACAACTGTGTTACTAACTTAACAACTGCAGTGATTCACTTAACCACTGTGGCAAGAAAGGTTATAAAATGGAGCAAAACTGTCTCACTTAGCAACAGAAATTTTGGGCTCAACTATGGGCATAAGTTGAAGACTACCTATACTGTATGTCCCTCCTAGAGTCAAAGCAGTACAGGTAATCCTCCACTTATAACCACTTTTAAAAACTAATGTAATGTATCAGAGTAAGAAGTAGGTCATTAAAGATACAGATGAATATTAAGAAAGGCCTAATGTTTATTTTCTGTTCTCTCATCTGCATCTTTAAAAATATATTTCTTACTCTGAAAAAGTACATTGGGTTTAAAAATCCTAATGTCTTATATGGAACATTCATTCAGGTCTTTTGGTGACAAGATGGAAATGGTTTGCCATTACCTTTCCCAGGTGTGTATATCTGTATGTTTGTGTAGACTACAGCATAACTCCTCTGAGGTGGCCTATTTATCCAAAAACTAACCAAACTTGATCCTATTTGGTTTTCTACATAACCAAAGCCAGCAGCTGTTGCTACCTCTTGCGGTAAACTTTAAACAACTGTGACCCAAATGACTATGATTAATCTTGTAGCGAAACTTAAGTTATACTATCTATATTTCCAAGATCTTCAAAAAGGAAAAGTTCATTTTCCTATTCCAGAAATAAAGGAAGTGGACTCTCATTTGTGTAAAATTGTTGGGGGGGGGGGGGGGAATGCATATTATTTGGTAAGCTACAGATGGCAGTACAAACAATGCTTTTTCCTTAAAGAAAACCCAAGTTTTTCACAACAAAAAAGCCTCTCAGAGTATTACAGTTAACATGAATTTCAAATTATATTCCTATAGACAACAAAACTATTTTTGCTCAAATGAATGCCTCAAAAACTTTCATTTTTACTTAACTCTAGCTTTAAGCTTTCAGGTTAAGATTTCCTTTGGATCAAATTAGATTACTGGTAGCTTCATAAAAATGTCTATGCAGGGATTTTTTGCAGTTGTTTTTATGTAGTTTGCCATTTCCCCTTAGCATCTTAAATTTACATAGGGTTGAAAAACACTGTTGAAAGAGAAATATGGCTTCTTGTTTATTCTAGCCTATTCGCTTAGTTCAAACTTTTCTTTAAAATGAATTTCCAAGGTTTTGTAAAATCTTTCTTGAATTTGAAAATTGATTTCTCCTTATAATTACACCAATAATGGAACTGATACAAATGACTTGGAAGAAAGGCAACACTAGGAAAAAGCAAATCAGGCAATTGGAAGTACCCTATTTTAAATAATTTAAAGTAAAATAGTACACTATATACAATAATCGTAAATAAATACCCAAGTTCTGCCTTAAAAGAGTCAGGAAAAAAAGAGAAATAGACATTTGTACTATGTACTATGGATTTACATAAAGTTAAATAAATACATAAATAGTTTAAGTCTTAACCACAGGAAGAATTAGTTGGCAGCGCTTACAGGAAGTAGGTGCGGTACATGTGGTGCATTTTATGCCATTCAGAAGCGGAAGTTCAGTAAAGCAGGCTTTCTTGACCAAAAGAATAAGCTCTCCAACAGTGCTCAGCTGCAGCATTCGCTAAAGACCATGCCAGATAGATACACAAGAATCTTTGACTGGATAAGGAAAGAGAGAGGCACGAGTATTTGGACAAATCTATCAATGACCATCAATACTGAAGAATCAATGTTACTTCCATGGCCTCCAAATACCAGTTGCAAGGCAACCATGGGGAAAGAGAAATGAGCTTTCATCTCTGCTTGTGAGCACTCCAGAGGCAATTTGTTGGTCACAGCGGTAATTCTGTTAAAGATAAGAGCAGTGGTAGTATTCAACCAGTTCTGCCTGGTTCTGGAGAGCTGGTAGGAACAATTGCCCAGCCTCCCATACTCACCTTTATCCGCTGAATTTGAAGCACAGCTGCTTTGCGCGGCACAGAAGAGTGCCTTGCAGCAGCTGCTGAAGTGACCGGGATCGTGCAGGCTTGCAGGAGGCGAGTTAGAATGACTCTGCGCCTGCGCAAACGCCTCTGTGCCTGTGCAAAGTGCGTGTTTGGTGCACGTGTGCATGCAAAGTGTGTGCACCGTGCAAAACGCGTCCACTAAGCCACACCCACCAAACTGGTGGCAACAATAATTGAATCCCACCACTAAGAGGTGTGGGAAATCTGCATCCTTCCAATTACTACTGAATTATTTATTCCCACTTCCACCACTGTGCTTGGCCTACCCATGTTTTGTGAACCCAGCTGGTATAGTCCAGGTTTTACAAGTAGTGAAAGAAGTCACCAATTGCGGTCCAGCCAATACAGAAAGAAAAAAAAATATTTTTTTTTACTGTAGATTTATTGTAGATTTTAAAGCTCAGTTGTGCTGCGACCTAAATACCCCACAGATTCAGAATCCTTGCCCACACCCGAAGAAGTGGCCATCATACCAAATATTTTTCCGTCTTCCCAGATTACATTAGAATCACTCAAACCATCTGAAAAAACAACTATTTAAGAGTTTCCCTTCTTGAACTCTACAAGCATACCTCTTATAACTAGCCATTGCCAATACTTTCCTCCACAAAGCCTGCTTCCATTTTTTCCTCTTCCCAAAGTAGTTTAACATTCTCCTAGTCAGTATTCATCACTATTTTTGTACCTAGTCTTCAATGGAGTGTTTTATCTACACCCACACACTCCTGTTGGTACCTCTGTTTTGTTCATGAATTGTGCCTTTTCTGATATATAGTAAACAAGGGCACACTTCTCCAAATATTGAAAATAAAAAAAAGTTATTTATATTTCACTTGCAGTAAAAATAAGTTACTGTAAAAACTGGGACCAAAAATAAATGAAAGTATTTCCCACTAAATCATTTCTAACATGTTTCCATTTCATTCAAACACTTAGAATTGTTGTCTTAAAATAACAATTCCTGACAAAATTTGAACCTCCCAAAATGAATCAACAGCCATAGATAATTTCTTTCCAGAACTGAAGTACAGGTGGTCCTCAACTTATAACCACAACTGAGCCCAAAAATTCACTGCCGAGGAAGACAGTTGTTAAAGTGAGTTTTGTTCCATGTTGCAACCTTTCTTGACACAGTTGTTAAGTGAATGACTGAAGCTTTTGATAACATGGCTGTTAAGTGAATCTGGCTTTCCCAATTACTTTGTCAGAAGATCACAAAAGATGGTCAATCACGTGACCGCAGGACGGAACATTTGCCGATTGCCAAGCAACTGGTTTTTTTATCACATGGCCACAGGGTTGCTACAACAGGCATAAGTGAAAAACAGTCATGTCACTTTTTCCACTGCTGTTGTAACTTCAGTCACTAAACAAATGGCTGTAAATTGAGGACTGCCAAGGGGTGGGATTCAACTGGTGTTTCTACCGGTTCGGTGACTACATTTTGCTACGTGCGCGTGTGTAAAAAAAACCATCAGCTGAACCACCCAGACAGCTGAAAAGCACTACACACGGATAAGCAGCGTTTGAAAAGCCTCTTTTTTCCTGCTTTTTCAACCTCAGCTGTGCCGCGCAAAGTAGCTGAGGTTGAAAAAGCAGGAAATAAAGGACAGGTAAGATCCCGGGCAGGCAGGTGGACCAACCAGCAGCAAACACAGAACTGGTTCAGTATCTGCTGTTCTTCAGAGCTACTGACTCTATAGAACTGGGCAGAACTGGTAGCATCCCACCCCTGGCACTACCTGTAGAGTCATCATCAGCCAATCACTGTTATCTTGCTCAATCTTTCTGTCCCTTTCGCTCTGCAGGTTTGGCAGAACAAAAATCCCCTCATCCTCCATAAAGATCAACTGCAAACATCCCCTTCCTCATCCACATTGTATATGTATATATGTATATCACATATATTATGCATACATATACATACATACATACACACACACACACATATATATATATATACACATACATACATACATATAGACAATATATATGGCCATTTGCAACCCCCCCCCCCCAAACTGAACAGTTACTGTAAAGTGGTAGCTACAAAAATACTAAGTCATAATTCGTCTGTTGCACTGAAAAAATGTTATATTACATGTTAGGATAGCATACTAATAATTTTGCAATAATGGGGATGTTTTTTCTCTGAAGGCTACAACCCACTAAGAAAACCAGCAGAGTGAAAGAGACAGTTGGTAGCTAGACAAAAAACAAAAAAACACCAATCAGCCCTCCAAGATTTCTCCACAAGACATTATAATAATATATTATATAATATATATAAAAGAGAAGAAACAAACAGGTCCTTGTACTGTATAGTCAGTCAAAGTGGCCAAGATCAATCCATCAGGCATTTTAAAGTGGACTTCACAGAATGATAAACAATTTATTTGGTCATATTCCATAAATTCAGGGCAATTATTATGAGCTGTTGTGCCACCTTTCCCCTTTAAGGACCTGTAAACAGCTTGAAACTTGGCAGGAGCCCAGAAGGCGGGCTGAAGCAACAATTCCTGCCAATCAGAAAACAGATTTCCCCAAAGCTCTGCAAAGCTTCAGTATTAAATGTCTGTTTTCCAATTTAGCTTACACTACAGCTGAGCTAGAAAGAAAACAGCTCAGACACACTATGCCATAAGAACCCAGGGGACTGGAGCTGTTTTCCTCAAGGGATGCAAAGACCACAGGCTGCTTTTAAATCAAATTTTAGCCCCAGTGACTCTTTACCCAGCAAAAGCAGCATTCATCTCCAGTGCAATTTTGCAGCCTAATACAAACCTATGTAAAATAATTAAGTGCAAACACTTCTCCAAAGATATGATTAAAATTGACTTGTTTTAAAATCTGCACAACTAGCAGATTTGGAGTCTTCAAACTGGCCAAGCGTGCCACAAAAATGTCATATAGCAATTGCTTTTTTTTTTTTAGTCGTTATTGTAATTTTATCCCTTTCTTCACAGACATCAGGGGGCAGCAGCAACTGCTCCCTTGAGCCATACAGGAACAGTTTGCAACAATGCTTATCAATGACTAAGGGCTCACATGTTGCATTTGCACAGAGGCTGTTCTCAAACCTTCTCTTTGTTTCTCCTATTTGTTCCTACTCCGAAGAATTAAAATTGCCATTCTTTCATAGCTTTTTCACTTCTGTGCTTGTTGGTTGCTGCATCAGGCCACTGGGACTGCATCTCTACTTTGTAAGTATGACAGTCAGAGAGCTCCTCAAATTCTGTCCAGTGTCTACATGTTCATTCCTCCACACTTAGTGCTCTACAACATGTCATCCTGACTTCAGTACTGGAGACAGTTATCACTGCAAGAAAATTATTGTACTGTGTTTGTTCCCAGCTCAACATAAAGTGAGATTATTTGAAAGAAAGCAGTTTTGCAGTAAAGCCATGGCATCTAATCCTTGGACATCATTCATTCCTTTAAATCATATTTATGTGATTTGGAGGCTTTTATCAAGAAATTATAAGCATTTTGCTTTGTACTATAACTCCTGGGCATAAAACTCTCAGAGTAAACAAAATTCCACACAAACCCCAAATAATATTCATAGAAAATTAATATCAATGCAGCACTTCCAGTGCTGGAACAAAACAGATCTCAGACTGGAAAGGTTTTTTTGCAATCTGAAGAGATGCATCTGCACTAAACTAACAAACAAAAAGCTCGAAGCTCACATCTAGCTTTTCAGTAATTGAAATAGCCTAAGGTAGACTTTTACACAGAAACTAATTTAATTCCATGGCAATGGCTAAATGAAGTGTGGTAGGTTTTAGAGCACAAGCAGCTATAGGTATGACAAAATTGGTCAAAATTGGACCCTGGATGTCTTCCAAGTTGTTTTATGTCTCAATACTTTGCAAGCACATCACAATATTTCAACAGCTAGAGTATCGTGCTCCTCTTAACTGGGGAAGGTCTGAGAAATTGCTGGAAGGATAATAGTATGTCACCCCAGAAATACCAACGCACAAAGCTCAGTGCATTTTGGGTTGGTGATTTTAATTATTTAAAAGCACAATCTTCTAAAATACAATGAAGTCCAAGGCAGACAAAGATGCTGGCAAATCCTTAATTAATACAGAAAGCAACTAATGCTAAACAGGCAAAGTCCTAACAGAATAAAAATAAGTCTATGAATGAAACTACTGTAGATGTAACAGCTTTCATGTTCTACAGGGCTAACAGAATGATGTTGAAAGGGCCTTGCCTCTTGTTGTAGACTACTTATTTTTATTTAATCAATCTGTACAATTCTGGGCAGTGTACCACTATTACAACACACTATAAACTGAAAAAAATCAAAATAATAAAGTACCTGTGATAGCAAGCCAAATTAAAGTACTGAAAGAATTGATATAACTTATTTTTAAAAACTTAGGAGAGTTGGTTGAAACTTGCAGGACCAATAGCAATAGTACTTAGACTTATATACCACTTCACAGTGCTCTACAATCCTCTCTAAGCAGTTTACAGAGTCAGCATATTGCCTCCAACAATCTGGACCTCATTGTACCGACCTCAGAAGGATGGAGGGCTGAGTCAACCTTGAGCATGGTGAGTTGTTAATGTTAATGTCTCTGATGTTTTCTGACAAATAGCAATTCTGTGTTGTAAGGATTTACATTAATTCATACAATTTACATTAATTCATTAATGCACCAATTCAAAACTTCCACAACATTTCTGGTCTGGTCTAAGTGGCTACATATAACCTCATCCGAACAGACCAATTATCACCTCCAGCAGTTTTATTAGATGAGGAAAAAGTACCAAGCTCCGGTTAATACCACACTGGGGTCCCAAGAGCTCAATCACCCCCCTCCAACCACTGACTATATCAACTATTTTGATAGGGACAAAACCATCACCAAATGGTGAGCCCAATATCCAACTATTTTAAGCCATCCAGAAAAATACTGTGGAAAATGATCCCCAAATGCAGGTAAGAGGTCTAAATAAATCAAGAGGAACATATTCTCTACAACTATGTCACCTACCAAAACCGAAGCTGTTTCCATCTGATTGGATCTGAATTCTAACTGAAACAGAAGCAACATATAGCCATTAAAATGAAGAACACGCAGAACTAAACAAATTAGTGGCTACTATTATTCCATAAGAACTTGTCAGGCTCTAAACATACTTAATGTACTTTCATTCACTCCATGAGGCATTATGAAAATATGGTAGTGGGACAAGTTAAAAAAAAAATACTGATGGCTTTTCCACCAATTCCATCACTAATTGCACTCCCTAATGTGGAGTTGGGTTGGGGATGGCAAGAGGCATGTTTTGACTGGAAGGTTCAGCAATCTGTCAAAAGCAAATCCATGGTAGCAGATAGAGGTTTTCTACCTCTCCTCTCGGGTGAGTGACTCTCCAGGAATAAAGTGCTGCAGCTCCCCCCCCCAAAAAATGCACTCACTCTTATGTTGTCACTGATGACATTTGCTTGGAAATACATTTTATATCTTTCCTATTCAATCATCTCTTTCACTTATACTTCTTTCTTCACTCACTCACCCATTTTTGCTCTATTGCCTGATCCATTGGTCTCTGACCACTGATGTCACTTTCTCTATTGCCCAGTCCATTACCTTTCACATCTTCTCTATTTTCCAATACTCCTGTCCTATTTTCCTCCTCTTGTCTCTCTTGCATACTTGCTTGATCACTTTTGCTTGGCTGTGTTTCACTTGCCCTTCTTTGTCTCACTCATCCCCTTCAACAGATTGAACCCGAAGAAATATTGTCAATAGAAACATAATTTGTCTCTAGCAAGTTTAAAACCATCTGAAGAGTTGCATTTGCTTGCCCAGTGGCCAACAAGACACTTCTATCCAGAAGCAGGATATAAATGGAAAAGCTACCTACTTTGTCCTTCCGCATGCTTTTTCAAATAATGAACATGATATTGATTTATGTATTTATTTATATCCTGCCTTTATTGTTTTGACAAATATTATGTGCTGGTAAGAATAGACAAATTCATGGATTCAGCTAAATGCCATTTAAAGTTGATTATCTTGAAATAATGAACCATAACCTTCTGTCTGTCATGAATTAACAGCCAGTTATCAATGAGTTTCACTGGATAACCCTTAGGCAATGGAATTATAAGAGCGGAAGAAATGTATTTCTATCCAATTTCTCTATACCATGAACAATGATTATGTCTTCCATTAATCACCTTTCTTATATGCCTAAAAGTCCCAAATGTTGAAACTTTCCTCTAAGGAAAGTTTATTAGACTATTACTTTCTGAATCTGTTCTGTATCTTTTTCTGAAACAGAGCAATTTCTGAACTCAATTCAGTATTCCCAGTGTGGTTACACACAAATTTTCTAATAATTCCTAACACAATGCCTGTCCATTCTTATATAAATTCTTATTCTTATTATGACATACAAATACATTCTGGCATAATATCGGCATTTAGACAAACTATAAATTGCAGTTTAAGTCGGCTTGTTTTCACAACCTGCGAGATCCTTTTTCATTTTAAATAACTTATATGTCATTTAGGATTACATATGTTAATTGCTTTCTGGTCACACCACAAAAAGAGAGGGAAAAGAATGGTAATGGCATCCACATGAAACTAATCCACATGGATTATAATTTGCATTATATAATTTGAATTATATGCAAAACTTCATCATTTAATATATGAAAACATATCCTCACTAAATCTTGCACATGTACTGTATATCCTGAAAAAAGTTTGTTCCTGTTTTCTTCCAGGCATTGACGAAAACCTAATCTGTATTAGCTTTAGCGAGCTTGCTAAGTTATTTATCTTGATATCCTTTAATCCTATTAAAGTTCATTTTATTAACTTGAAATGGAAGAACTGCACAAGACTTAAAGACAAAGCACAGATCAGGTATTAACTTCACCAGAATCAGCAAGCCGTTTATACATTACATGAATACATTTTATGAAAGAATCCTGTGGAGAACTTCCAAATAAAGGAGTTCCCAGAAACACAGATGCAACAAATCTAAATCAAATTGATTTTTGTTGGTACAAAAAAAAATTGCAAACATTCACAACATTCTAAGACTGTTAACATGAACAAAGTGATTTTTTTTTCTAAATATGGGGCTCGTGCCTAATTCTCACTCTTATTTTTATGATTGCATAACAAGTAATCTCAATAATTACCCAAATAAATTCTCATTTTAAGTCACTGTCCAATGAACCACCAGGATTCCTTAGGCATTTTAAAACTAGCTGGGTAGGAACAATGGTTGACAGATTGTACCCAAAATTTTCTCTCTCCTGGCTTTTTTTTGACAGCTGTAGAAATGTCACCTTGAAAAAGCAGCAGCTGTTACAAATTATCCACTTAGTTGAGCAATCCCCTGAGTTTAAAAAAAAATTGTAAATGAAGGGACAAGACAGGAGTTCCCCTCACCTCTTTTTTTCTTCTTGGTGCTCTTTTGTTTCATATTAGTTCAGGTTCTAGAGAGAGTTAATAATAGTCTTCAAAACATTCTCTTCCTAGAAAGGTTCTCATTGCACAATAACAAATAAACCAAAACAAAGTCACCCTATGTATATCCTCAATGACAAGCTCATCACTTAAATGAAATCAGTGATAGATTTCATCATAATCCCTCAAAGTAGTATGTTATTTTTCATTATCTCTTTGGGGCAAGCTTTTACCTCAGCCCAAGTTTAAAAATGGGGTGGGGGGAGAGACCGGCATATTAAATAAATAATTATTTATTTATTTAATAAATTATATATTTATACAGCTTCCCGAAGGAAGCTGAACTGTATTTTTATATATAACTGTATTTTTATATATATATATATAAAAATACATATGCAGTTCAGCTTCCTTCAGGTATTATCCCATGTCATTGTAGTGCTTTTAAAGTTATAGCAACGTTTCAGCAGAATCTCATCTGCCGCGAAAACTTAAAAAAATAAATACATATATATGTATATGTGTGTGCGTGTATCTATATATATGTGTGTGTGTGTGTGTATATATATGTGTGTGTGTGTGTGTGTGTGTGTGTGTATGTTTTTTTTTTGTTTTCGCGGGTACTTACATGTATGCTGTTCAGCCTCCTTCGGGTATTATCCCACGTCATTGTAGTTGTGTTTTTGAAGTTGTAGCAATGTTTCGGCAGAATCTCATCTGCCATCATCAGGCTTCTGCATTGAGTTCGTCTGTGAGTCAGTCAATACAGAAGCCAGATGATGGCAGATGAGATTCTGCTGAAATGTTGCTACAACTTTAAAAACACAACTATAATGACGTGGGAAAATACCCGAACAAAGCTGAATACCATACATGTAAGTACCCACGAAAACTTTACATACATACATACATACATACATACATATATATATATATATATATATATATATACACACACACACACACACACACACACACATTTATCCCCTGCCACATATTAATCAAACACACTGCTTATGTTCTCCACCTCAACAACCTCAGCAACTGTATACCACTGCTTTCATATCTTTAATAAGTTTTCAAACATTTTCACTACTTGTTTTCCTAATAATCTGGTTTTTTAAAACCAGTGTTTTTCCCCAAGCAGTAATCAACCAAAACTGGTTGTCATAAACAGATGAATCATGGTACAAAGGATGCTTTTTCTTAGTTATTGTCTCCAAATTATTTTCAAAATAATTTCAAAAATTATTCTTCAAAAATTTTCCTCGAAAATTATAGCAGCCCACATTGTTCTCTGAATGACTGAACATCTACCTCTTCCAGGAGGGATTTAAAAAGAACAACCAAGTAGTTTCTACTTCAGTTTCATTTGCTTTTGTATCTATGTGTAAATCAACTCCATCTCTCACTTAAAAAGAAAAAAAAAATAAAACAAAGCAAATCAACCACAGATCGAAAAGAGAGTTCAACAAAGTGGCCATGCACAGACAATGCTCCAGCAACAGCAGCTTTCACACAGCAACAGATATCAAACATATTTTTGATGGCATTACCTGAATCTCTCATTGTGTCTTATCCATCCCTTTCTGCCTGATACGGAGCCAGGGAAACATTCAGCTGCTTGCAGGCAGGAGGCGACAAGCATGAAGCACAGTTGTGACAGAGCTTTGTTCTGCCTGCAGTGTATTACAGGAAGCCAGGGTTAGACAGCAGCAGTAGCAACAACCAACAAATTAGGCAATCTGAGTGGCTTTTTCAGCCAGGATATGCCCATATTTGGGAGCCAGAGGGGCACAGGAATGAGGAATATTCTCTTGCTTACAAAGATACCTCAATCTTCCTCACCAGCAGCCTCAGGAACAGGCAAGCTATGGCTACTACAGATTATGTGGCCAGAATATAGTTGCTTGTATATAGTTATGGGCCAACTTGCATAATCAGATGTTCTGCAATCAGCACCATTCTCTAAGCATCCTAAGAGACCTTTTCCCTTTAAAAAAAAAAAAGAAGATGCAAAGGGTGGGGTGGGGGGGTTGTTGAGGTTTCTGAAACAAAAGCCCTGTCCCTCCCAAGAGACAAACACACAATGATGCCCCCTTTTGGGTTGACCCGCAACGCTCAGCCACCCCAGGCCCCCTTCTTTTTGCCTTGCCCTTGCAGTAATCACTTCACCCGAAACGAAAAAGACCTAGACATCTGTCTCTTCTCTTCCTATCTCCTCCTCCAAATAAAGAAGGGGGGGGGGAAGGGGGGGGGGGGGGAATTCTGGCTGGAGAAAGAAAAGAGAAATAGACAACCCCCCCCATCCTTCCCCCCCCCCATCACCACCCAAGCTGCAGCTGGGTCTTTTATATGCAGCTTTTCTTTCTTTCTTTTCCTAATTCCCCCCACCCCCCACACCCCCACCCCCAAAAAATAATAGCTAAAGATTTCTCAAAAAGGGGGATGACACGCTTTTAGCGTCTTTTCCCTGCCTGCTAAGGGACTAAGTGAAGAGAAAGGTTATCTTTTCACAGCTCCTGGCTGCAACCAAAGCTTACGCAGAAACACAAAGCTTTTTCTCCGCACCAAGTCCCCTTCTCCGAGACCACCACCACCGACCCCCTCCGCCCCGCCCCGCCCTCCCTCCTTCCCTCCCTCTCGGTAGTCATTCAGACCCTTCCTGCCCACCCGAGAGCGTGGAAGACTCCCTGCAAGCTTTTGGGGTTGGTTGGTTTGTGTTTTTTCTTTTTCTTTTTCTTTTTTTTTTCCAGCATCCCTTATATTCAATCGGGCTTGCCCTTTTGGCATCTTTTTTTTTTTTTTTCTCCTTCTCCAGTCTATGAAACATTAAAAAAAAAAAAAGAGAGAGAAAGAAAAACCATGAACTACACAACTAAAGGTTGAGTTTCCCTATTCAAAGAAAAATCTCTCAAAATGAGGATGACGACGACCAATGCCCCCTACCACGCATGTTTTACAAAATCCTCCAGAGCATTCTCTGTATCGGAAGGGAGTCCTTCATGAAACTTGACAAGACCTTCCAAAAACCGCTTCCTCGACGCGCGTGCAACAGTTTGACTGCAGAGGCGAAGGGGTTAAACCGGGGAGGGGGGGGGGGGACAGGGAGCATTACAGTGTGTGTGTGTGTATATATATACATATACATACACATACACACACACGCATACACACACACACATATATATATGACACAAATAGACTCGGCGCGTGTGCGCAGACAGACGGCTCCCCGCGTGCGCCTGCCTGCCTGCCTGCCTGTCTGTCTGCCTGTGGAAATATTCCACCTCAGGTTAATTTCTCTCGCGCCCCACATAAAGAGTGGGTGACACCCCCTCCCTCCCGGCGATCCCGCAACCCTGAGAGCCGAAGAGGAGAAGCGGCTTGCGGGCGGGCGGGTTGGTTAAATTTATTTCTTTTAAGAAAAAAGAAAGAAAAGCCCCGCACGTTTTGCTTACATGGCTCCTCCCCATCCTCGCAGCCCCGCGCGCCTTCTTTGCTCCACCGTCGGCGGCTAATTGAAGACCGAAGCTGTTGGGCGGCGGGGGTAGCAGGCGGGGAGGTGGGGGGGTGGGGTGGGGGGGGGAGGAGAATGAGCCAGCTCCAAATGTGAAGGCGAGACACACGGGGGGGGGGGGGGGAGGCGTGGCGGTAAAGCTCCGCCCCTTTGGTGTCCCAGCCCCGCCCCGCCCCCTCCTTGAGGAGAGGGGCTTGGTGGTGTTTTAATTTCTTTTTGCACCTCCCGAGCGTGCAAAAAATAAAAATAAAAATTCCCTCTTTTTCTTCTCTTTGTCCGAATTCCTCTTCGCGCTCGAGGTGTTTGCAAAAAAAAAAAAAAAAAAAAAAGGGGGGGGGGGAAGGCCGACCAAAAGCGCGTCGCTGCAAGACAGATGCCGGCGTTAACCGAGCGAGCCAGGCGGGAATGGTCAAAGCGTCCCGGGAGTGGTGGTCTGTCGGCTTCACACGACCCACATGGTGGTTTATGGCATATGGTGGTTTAGTGACCGCTTCTTGAGATACGTGGGGTTATTCTGGGTTATCCGCTGTGCGCGCGCCCGCCCGCCTAGGTGAGGCTGCTCCAGGAAAAACAAGCTTTTTTTATATATGTACTAAAAACAACAACAACAACAACAACAACAACTCCTGTATTTTTCCAAGGAATGTATTAGATTCGTTCCGGGGCTAAGAGCGGAGCCCGAGAGATCCAGGGGAAAATTAATGTCGCGATTCAATTGGATTCCATCTCCCAAACGCATAAACTAGATTGCTGTTTCTTTTTTTCTGCCCCGTTTGACTGGTTCCTTTTTACTACTCGCCTGTCTGACACATAGAAATCCAACAGGTGATTATTATTATTTTTTATACTGCAGAAATAAAGTGTAGAGCTGCATTCGGTGATGGAATAGCAAAAATAAAAACAATTTTTTTAAAAAAAATAATAATAAATTAAATAAATAAAGATACTTGCCGGTATATCTCCTGGGTATTTTTCTCGGGAGTGTTTTTTCAATGCTGGCTGAGCTGCAGTAAAGTTTATTGTAGTGCCAATGTCCTTGCTCACCCTTCACGAAGTTCTCTGAAAGTCACATACTTCTGATTTCCAGCTGGTTCTTGGCTTGAACTGATTTCTTGCTGTTTTCCTTTTAATCCCTAATTAGCTGTATTTGCAACAAGGAATGCAACAAGAGCCATTGATCTTCATTATCTCCATTCTAAAAAAAGCTGCTTCCTTTTGAATTTCAGACAGCTACACACCATCACAGATCTCCTTGACCCTGCCAGGACTCTTCCATCAGCCTGGAATTCTCAGTAATCGGTGCATCAGTTAATTTTAAACATCATAACTGAGTCCCTGAAAATCTCCTCCGTTATATCTCTGCCTTAATTAAGCAAAAACACAATGCTTAATATCCAGAAAATAGATATCCATTATTTAATTGTTTCAAATAACTTTTTAAATTGCTGTTTCAAAATATTAAACTGCACAAGTGTATTAAAATTATGATTGTTAAACATGCAATCTTTTTGATGCTAGCAGAAGATGCTTTGAATATCTGTGTGGGAAATAAGGCTATCCCACTATCTTTAGTGGGACATATTCTGTTATATATCACAGGTTCAGAGGGAGGAAGACCAACCACGTTGGATTTGTTTACATGAATGAGGGTGAAAAAAGCTGGGACATCTGGAAAGATAATGGTTGCATTAACATACCATATGAAAGAAGCAACAGATATTGACATGTATGGACTGGAAATTAAGAAAAAAGTTTCAGAGTTTGAAACAATTGCATTGGTGCCCTGATACTACTACCCATGCTTTGTAAATAAATTTGTTAAAGTACACTTATTTCAGAAAATAATATGGAATGGTTCACTTGACATAATTGGTATTGCTTGCATTAGTCCATACAGATGAGATGCATGCTTGCAGTGACTTCACCGGGCCTGTTTGAGTCATTTATCATAGTTCACTCAGAATTCATATCTGATTTGTGTACTTGTCTAATCCACGTGATGAATTGCCTCTGAGTTTATAACCCCCTTATTGCTTGCTGTACAGCAGAGTTTCCATAAAATTTCATATACAGGCCATAGTATAAAAAAATAACCTTGGATTATATTTTCCATTTTCTTTCATAAAGATAAGAATGGGGAACTTTTTTAATTTTCAAGATTAACATGGATTTGGGCTGGGGTGCTCAATTGGTAAGTGACAACATGTGAACAACTTCATGGTTAACTCCTGCATATTCCAGGTGCCGGTTGTCACCTTTAAAGCCTTTCATGGCTTGGGACCAGGTTATCTGAGGGAACATCTCTTACTGGTCACCGACCTGACCCATTAGAGCAGGGAAGCTGAGGGTCCCATCCCTGAGGGCGATACACATGGTGGGATCCAGAAGGGCCTTCTCCATGGTGGCTCCCTCTCTGGAACATCATTCACCTAGAGAATAGAATAGTCCCCTCACTAATACTCTTCCGTATTAGTGCACTGAAGACCTGGTTCTGCCAGCGGGCCTGGGGAACCCTGAGCAGGATAAAGCCCATCAAATGACTCATCATTCGCTGTTGTTGGGGTGGGAGGTGGGAGTTGGTGATTTTTTTTTCCCCAGATTTTGTTCTGTTGTACTTTATTAATTTATTTGATTCTTTTTAGTTAGTTTTTACTGTTTTTTATTTTAAATATGGTTTTACATTCTGTAAGCCACCTAGAGTCGCCATGGGCAAATAGGCGGCAATATAAATTCAATAAATAAATAAATATACTTTTACAGCCTTTCATGTACCTACATAGACAACCATCAGGGATCAAAACGTAAACTACTGATTAAGTTATTTCAGAGAGTATTCTTCCTTCAATTTCACAAATCTTATTACTTTCACTATTTTCCATGGATATGTACTATGATTACCTACCACTAATGCTAACTTTGAAGATAAGTAGTCCTTGAGTTACGAACTACAATTGTGCCCAAAATTTATGTTACTAAGTGAAATGTTTGTTAAGTGAATTTGCCTCATTTTACAACTTTTCTTGTCACAGTCGTTAAGTCCTGTGAATGAATCATTGCACTCAGTTGTTAACTGAAACTGGATCCTTATTGACTTTGCTTGGCAAAAGGTCACAAAAGGTGATCACATGACCCCAGGACACTGCAACCCACCTAAATATCACTTGCCGAGCATCTGAATTTGATCATGTGACCATGTGGATGCTGCAATGGTCGTAAGTGTGAAAACAGTCATAAGTCACTTTTTCAGTGCTGTTGTAACTTTGGTCACTAAATGGACTGTTGTAAGTCAAGGACTACCTGTGTTAGAACTATTGCAAGCAAACCTAGTGTCAAGCTGCTTTTCCTTGGTAGATATCCCTTAACTAAAAAAAAATGAAGAATTAATTTAAAGCAGTGTTTCTCACTTTAAGACATATGAACTTCAACTCCCAGAATTCCCCAGACAGCAATGAAATTGCTGGTGAAATTGAGGTGCACGCATCTTAAAGCTGATGAGGTTGAGAAACACTAGCCTAAAGCTTGGGTGCTTCTTTAGGGTAGGGGTGTGGTCACAGTTTAGTCACATGATGTATCAGGACTTTTTTCCCCTTCACTAAACTGAGCATGGGCGTGGCCATCTTTGATGCATCTGGCCCACGGGCTGCAAGTTTGATAGCCCTGCTTTAGGGATTCAGAAACCCAGAGTCTCATCTCAATAATAGTCCCCAATCTGGTATACTCTCCAGATATGATGAACTACACGTAACCGGATCTATTGCACTTTGGTTTACAGATGCTAAAGTATGTTAAGGCCCTGTCACACTGCCCAACGGATTCAAAACGTCAGTAAAAAGGACACAACGGACAAGAAAAATGTTCCATCCGTTGTTATCCGCTCTCAAAAGGGGCTAAAATTTGCATAACCAGAACGGATAACATGGAAAGGAACAGACGCAGGAAGGACGCAGAGCGGATGGAAAGCGGATGCGGAACGGAAGCCCAGCGGATGGCACATCTGCTAGGCTTCCGGGGGGGCTCAGCAAAGCGGACGCGGAACGGATACAGCGGATGCACAGCGGATGAAGCGGATGCAGAGCGGAAGCCTAGCGGATGCACAGCGGAAGCCTAGCGGATGCACAGCGGAAGCCAAACGGATGCCGAGCGTTAATTGCGCATGCGGGGGGTATGCATTGCGTAAGCCCTGCGGATATAAAGGGAAGCAGCTCCCAAGCAGGTCACCATTCGGAGGAAAGACCTGCTGCTGGATACATCGAGTCCTTGCCTTCCCTGCCTGTATGCCTGCCTGCAAGCCTTGCTGCAAGCCTTGC
Organism: Laticauda colubrina; assembly: GCA_015471245.1. Taxonomy (NCBI): domain Eukaryota; kingdom Metazoa; phylum Chordata; class Lepidosauria; order Squamata; family Elapidae; genus Laticauda; species Laticauda colubrina. The sequence goes on along the minus strand of BLBF01000002.1, from coordinate 89,901,253 downwards.
TGCCAGCCTTCCTGCCAGCCTGCCTCCAAGCCTGCCTCCCTGCCTCCTGGCCAGCCTCCCTGCCAGCCTTGCTCTCTGCCTGCCTGCCAGCCTCCCTGCCAGCCAGTCTGCCTGCCAGCCTTGGTGCCTGCCTGTCTGCCTGCCTTCCTCCCAGCCTTCCTGCCAGCCTTCCTGCCAGCCTTGGTGCCTGCCAGGCTTCCTGCCAGGCTTCCTGCCAGCCTTGGTGCCTGCCAGCCTCCCAGCCAGCCAGCAACCCCACAACCATGGGGAAGAAGCGAAAGCCTCAACAACCTGCCGCCATCCCTGGCAAGAGGGACAGAGCCACCCTCCCGCCCCCTGTCCCTGACTCTGCTTCTGCTGGGGCTTCTGCTGGGGCTTCTGCTGCTCAGGCTCACTCTTCTGGTGCTGGAGCTTCTGCCGGCGCTGCTCCTGTCGGTGGTGCTTCTGCTCGTGCTTACTCTGCTGGCGCTGCTCCTGTCGGTGGTGCTTCTCCTGGTGCTTACTCTGCTGAAGCTGCTCCTGGCGGTGGTGCTTCTGCTCGTGCTTACTCTGCTGAAGCTGCTCCTGGCGCTGGTGCTTCTGCTGGTGCTTACTCTGCTGAAGATGCTCCTCGTCCTGCTAGTCCTGCTCGTCCTGCTCGTGCTCCTGGAATTGCTTGTCCTGTTTGTACTGCTCGTACTCCTGGTCTTGCTCGTCCTGCTCGTCCTGCTGGTCCTGCTCGTGCTCCTGGTCCTGCTCGTGCTCCTGGTCTTGCTGGCGCTGCTGGTGCTTACTCTGCTGCTGCTGATCCTGGTCCTGCTGGTGCTGCTGGTGCTGGTGCTGGTGCTGCTGGTGCTGGTGCTGATCCTGCTGGTGCTGATCCTGCTGCTGCTGCTGCTGATGATGATGATGATGATGATGATTATGATCATGATTATGATCCTGCTGGTGATGATGATGATGATGATGATGATGATGATGATGATGATGATGATGATCCTGCTGCTGCTGCTGCTGCTGGTGGTGTGGAGGAGCAGCCCCTACTACCTGGGAGCCCCTCTGATGAGGGCCCATCTGGTTCAGCCAAAGGGAGGAAGAGGCGTATGCGACAACGGGAGAGGAGGCAATACTCCATTAAGGGGGAACACGAGGATGAGGTGCAGGAGTGGCTGAGAGAGAATAACTATCTGTGGCGGAAGGGACACTGGCTGTACAGGGACACCAAGAGGAAGCATGCTGCTTGGAGAGAGAATGTGGTGAGTATGGGCTACACTTTGGAGGTGCTCCTCGGCTGGTGGAAGCACATGTACACCTGGTATGGGAAGCTGCACCTCAAGAAATCTGGCCAGGCCACGGTCAAGCTACGGCTACCAGGAGGTCCAGCAGCACAGGAAGCAGCCCTTCCCAGTCCAGGCAGAGTCATCAGACGACACCGTTGCCACCGGTTCCACTGATGCCACCGATGCCACCCACGACACTGATGCCACTGACACCAACGATGCCACCCATGACACTGATGCCACCCACGTCACCGATGCCACCGACGTCAGTCCTCACCCAGCTGCAGACCAGACAGCTCCACTACACTGCTCCTTCCTCCACCCCACAGCCAAGCCCGGCCTCAGTACATCTGTCCTCGGTACTGGGGCTGACACCTCATGGCATGGAGGAAGGAGCTCTCAACATCACGGGGCTGAGCCAGCTGTCTGAGAGCTTTCTCAACACACCGTCACCTGTTGTCCTCTCGGGGCCAGGCACCCCAGTGGGGCTTCAGACCAGCACTCCAGCACCAGCAACCTCCACAGCACCTGGACCCTTCACCCCTGAGACTGGGCACACCTCCGAGTGACCAAGAGGAGTGCCAGAGACTGGCTAGCTGGCTACCTGTGGACTTTATTTGGACTCTTAACTTGGGTCATTTTTCTTTTACAGCTTGTTGTTCAATCAAGTTTATCTTTGATTCACACACTTGCTTCATTTCTTTTTTTAAATAAAGTCTTGGTGGAAACTTTTAGAATTGGTTTAAGCCTTTGCATGCTTGTGGGATGGGTTAAGATAGCAGGGGGGTGGGCAGGGATACCTGTGGGATGGGTAATAGCTGTGGGATGGGCAGGGATACCTTTGGGATGGGTAATAGTTGTGGGATAGATAAACCTCCAGTGCAAGCATAGTGGGACTGTATGGTCCACCCTCCCAAGTGCCACACCTATGACCCTTTATTATCAATAATAATGTAATAATCATCCACACATGTCAACATAAACACAACTCTTTATTAAATGCCCTGATCATTGTTGAGCCATTCAACATACATGGCCCAATCTCATCCGTGTGATGAGACAGGCTGAAGGAAGCATCCATTAATCATCTATCATCCTGTCTTGCCACTCCACCGCTCCAGCTGGGGAGTTGCACCAGTGTTTCAGGAGGTTGCGCTGCTTCTTCCCTTCTTGTGAGGCTCTGTTGGGGCCTTGCACATCCTCAGTGTCTATCAGGTTTCGCCCTTGCCTCCATTCACCACGGTCCATGTCCCCATTGCCTTGCTGGAGGTCCACGAGCCTGTTCTGCAACACTGGGTAGGGGGTGCACATGAGATTGTGCAGGATGCAGCAAGCTTCCACGATCCTCCTCACGGTCTGTGGGCAATGCTGCATGGTGGTGAGAAGTACCTGGAACCTGTTGGCCAGGATGCCAAAGGCGTTCTCCACCACCCGCCTTGCCCTGGACAGCCTGTAGTTGAAGATCCTCTCTTCACGGGTGAGGAGTCTGGAGGTGTAGGGCTTCATGAGGTAGGTTGTGAGGGAGAAGGCGTCATCCCCCACAATGAAGTAGGGCACATCTTGCGTGTTGTTGGGCAGGGGGTCTGCATCTGGGAAGCCCACGATGAGGTTGTGTTCCAGCCCCTCCTTGAGGTCACTGTCGTTGTATACCTGGGCATCTGAAGATGAGCCATTGCCTGAAGCATCGATGTACATGAACTTGTAGTCAGCATCGACCATGGCGAAGAGGACGATGCTGAAGAAGCCTTTGTAGTTGAAATAAGCGGACCCCGACTTGGCTGGCGCTTTGCAGGCCACGTGCTTGCCATCGATGGCTCCAACGGTGTGTGGGAAGTTCCACCTCTGATACCACTGCTCTGCAACTTTCTTCCATCCTTCTTCAGTGGAGGGGCACTGGAGGAGCTCCTCCAGGTATTCTTCGATGATGGCCTGCACCACTTCTCTGACCACAATGCTAATGGTTTTGTGTGGCACCCTCCAGCCGTACTGCATGCTCTTGTAGGTGGTCCCTGAGGCCAGGTGGTGCAGAGTGAGTGCCACCTTGAGCCCAGGTTCCAGGCTGGGCCGGAAGTTGGTGTTTGCCTTGGTCAACCTGGGTGTCAGCCGCTGCACAACTTCGTCAAACATGGCTGGAGGCATCCTCATGAAGTTCTGGAATGCACGAGTGTCTTCGTTCCTGAGCTCCACCATCAGCTTGTTGTACAGTCCATACTCTGCTCTTCTCCCGATCCATTTTTGTACCCAGACGCTTCTTGGCCGCCTCTTTTTCTTCCTGTAGTAGAGTTCACAGAGCCTGTAGATGGCTTCGCACTGTTGCAGAACGATGGTGGCTGCCAAAAGGAGTGTGTTACGATCTACGGTGGACATGACTGGATGCTGTGGAAGAGGAAGAGTCAGATGAAGGCTTCAGATGTCTGCACAGCTGGGTTGCTGGGCTGAAAGTGAGATCCAGATGAGTTGCTCCCCCTTTTTATAGGCAGTATAGGTTTTCCACTAGGTGTCCCTTTGCATCCTCTTGGCATCCTCTAGACATCCTTAATATCCGAGATAGGTCCCCTCTGCGAACGTTTTTTCCATTTTAAATGCTTTGTTTCTGTGCTGCATCCGCTAGGCATCCGTTCTGCATCCGTTCTGCGTCCGTTCCGCTTCCTCCCTGCATCCGGGCGGATGCGAGTTGCGTGGATGCGGAACGGATGCCTAGCGGATATAGCAGATGCGTAACGGATGCAGAACAGATACCTAGCGGATGCAGAACCGACACATTGGATACATTTTCCGCTCAAAAGTTTTGAGCAGTTCAAAACTTTCTGAGTGGATGAAACATCAATAAACAGATGCTGGACGGATAGAGAGGAAGCAAAATGGAGGCAGTGAGTACAGAACGGATATATCGCGTTAACCAACGGATGGCAAGCTTTTTTGTCCATTTTACATCCTCTTTCCATCCGTTGGTGCAGTGTGACGGGCTTTACATGTGGAAAGTACTGAATTGTACTGGATTGTATTGAAATACAGTAGGTTTATAAACTAAGAAATGTAGATGATAAACACCTTCCTGGATTCTTTCTTCTCAAGCAAGAATGGGAGGCAATCAGAGACCAAATTTATATTTGTTTTCACATTTCGGTCAGAAGTGCTGCAGATAAATATTAGACAAGTGATTTGTGCAGTATTATTATTTTAGGAAGATCAGGAAAAGTTTTTGATACAATATTTGATTAACACCTATACCACCACCCCCCAAATTCAGAAATTTTCACTTAAAGTCATACCTCTGACTGGTACTAGAGAGCAGATATTGCTGAAAATACCATATTTGTCTTTGGGATAGTGCAAAATTCCTTCTGAGGTTATTGGATCTGAGTCATTTAGACATTGTATTTGAAGTCCTCCATTGATGTTATAGGCAAATCGTGATAAACAAGTATTTGTGAATCAACTTTGTGTTATAGTAACATTAACTATACATCTATTCATAATATTTTTACAATGGGTGATATTTTTCATCTATTTGATGCTATGTTCTGAAAGGAGGGGGCTAATGCTGTTTTGTAAGATTTACCCATTAATTATTAACAGTTCAAGAAAAGACCCTCTGATACATTATTTTGTATGACCCCTTCTTAAATAAAATAAATTATACTGATGTTAGGGTTGTATAGGACAGGGGTCTCCAACCTTGGCAATTTTAAGATTTGTGAACTTCAACTCCCAGAGTTCCTCAGCCAGCAAAGCTTGTTGAGGAACTCTGGGAGTTGAAGTCCACAAGTCTTAAAGTTGCCAAGGTTGGAGACCCCTTGTTCCATATTAACATACTTCAAATAGTTTATTCCTATTGGTCAAGAAATACTAGAAGCTCATTGGTTCCTGTCTCAAACGCTGATTGGCCAATTATAGCTAACTTATGATTGGCCAACTCAGCGGCGGGAAAAACAAGTAGCCATCATTGGTCACTAGCCGCGAGCAGCCTCTCTATAAAAAGAGCTGCCGCGGCTCCTGATTCAGACGGACTTTCTGCACTAAATAAAAGAGCTGAAGTTACGCTGGTCTCCAGTCTCATTCTTCGCGAACACAATACTGGCGATGAAGGTGGGATTTTGAGAGAGGAGACTGGTCGAGCACGTGGCATCGAGAACCGAGCAGACGAAATGGCTGGAACCAACTCACCACCCACGCCATTCAACCCAGCAACAGAAGACTGGGAATCCTACATTGATAGATTCCTCATGTTCCTGGAAAGCAACAATTTGCAAGGAATCTCAGACAATCAAAAAAGATCTGTGTTCCTGACGCACTGTGGGCCCACAGTGTTCAAGATGGCCAAGGCACTGGCAAAACCAGAAGATGTGAAACAAATGGCCTGGCCAGACCTAGAAATGTTGCTGAAGGCTCACTACGCACCGACCATCTCCAGCCTTATTTGGAGACATGAATTTTACAAATGGGACCAGAGAAAAGGTGAGAGCATTGCAGACTTCGTAGCAGCTCTCAGGGACATTGGAGGGGCATGTGAATTCCTTAACATGGACGAAGCCATGAGGGATCGCGTGGTCCTCGGACTAAGAGACCTCAACCTACAAAGCCGGCTGCTAACCCGGCCAAAGATTATGGTTACTGAGGCTATTGCTGAAGCCACGGCAGCAGAAGCAACTCAAAGATCAGCAGCCAAAATGCATCAGATGAATGCGAATTCATCCAAAACTCCGACCGAAACGAGCCAGGGCTCAAAAAAGAAGGCAGAGAGCACACACAAAACCACCACACACTACGCCGAGAGTGTATCATCCGGAATCGACGACAACAATGAGGAGGAGATTCACAGACTCCAGGCTGAATGAGATCGACGGCTGAAGAAAGGTCATAAGTCAGGGTTTCAGTATACTGGGTGCAGAGGAGACCACCCCCAATCTGAGTGCCGGTTCTTAGATGCTGTGTGCCGGTACTGTGAGAGACGGGGTCACATCGCAAGAGTATGCCAAAACCGCAAGAGCTACAGCCCCCGACATAGAGACAACACACCACCAAGAATTAAAGATAGACAAATGTGGAGCCGTGAGAGTCACGAAAGCAAAGACAAGCGGTTAAACAAGAACTATCGAAAAGAAGAAACACCCCAAACCATCATCATCGGGCACTCTAATGCAACAAATGGCCAAAAAGTACATGTGGCAGTCCGGATCGAGGGCCAAGAATGTAAAATGGAGGTAGATTCCGGATCGTACCTATCAATGGTGTCATAAGATGCCATTAAAAAACTAGTACCGCACATTGACAGAGCTGAACTAGAACACCAATCGCTAATCCTAAAGGACTACCAGGGAAACAGAATACTGGTAGTCAGACTCGGACATTTCCAAATAACTTTCAAAGAACACAAGAAAATCTTGCTGCAAACCATTGTACACTGAAACCGATCAAGCCTATTGGGACTCGAGTGGTTCGAACCTCTAGGAATCGGAGTGACTGGCATTAACAGCATCGCCGACACAGACTGGGAGGAGAACCTGATGAGGGAGTTCCAGGACGTCTTCGATGGAAAATTAGGCAAGTACCGAGGGTCCCCTATTTCATTTAATTTAGATCCAACAATAGCTCCAATTAGGCTGAAGGCGAGGCGAGTCCCCTTCACATTAAAACCAAAGATTGATGAGGAACTTAACAAACTAACAGCACAAGGTATTTTGGAATCAATTGACCACGCCAAATGGGAGACCCCAATTTTGACCCCAGTTAAACTGCATGGGTCCGTGAGAATCTGGGGGTACTACAAGGCTACCTTGAAAAATGCACTACAACAAAGCGCGTATCCTGTTCCGGTAGTGCAACACCTACTACACTCATTGGGGAAAGGCAAGGTCTTCGCAAAGCTCGACCCTTGCCCAAGCATACCAACAATTACTAGTCGACCCCGAAACAGCAGAGGCGCAAACGATCGTGACTCATAGAGGAGCCTTCAAATGCAAAAGGCTGCAATTTGGAGTCAGCGTAGCCCCTGGGGTGTTCCAAAGCCTAATGGAGCGGTTATTACAGGGGATAAAAGGAGTAGTCTCATACTTTGATGACGTGCTAGTGTCATCTAGTGACGAGAGACAACTAGAAGCACGTCTCAGAGTGGTTTTACAAAGGTTCCAGAAGGCGGGACTCAAGATAAAAAAAGAAAAGTGCCAATTAGCCACCTCAAAAGTCGAATTCCTGCGGTATCAAATTGACAAAGAGGGCATCCACCCCACAGAGAAAAAAATTAAGGCAATCAAAGAAGTGCCTAGACCAAAAAACAAGGAAGAGTTGCAAGCATTCTTGGGACTTATAAATTTTTATAACGTTTTTCTGCTACAGAAGGCAACGATGGCAGAACCACTACATAGGCTTTTGGACAAGGCAGCCACCTGGACCTGGGGATGACATGAAGAGACAGTGTTCTAGGGGGTAAAAGATCTAATCACTTCCAACTCGGTATTAATGCAATACAGCGAGACACTACCATTAACAGTCACCTGCGATGCATCACCGTTCGGTGTCGGAGCCATACTTAGCCACATCCTGCCTGATGGGAGAGAAGCACCGATCATGTTCTACTCCAAAACACTATCAAAAGCTGAATGTAACTACAATCAATTGGACAGAGAGGCATTAGCAGCAATATCCTGTGTCAAACGGTTCCACGAATACCTTTACGGTAGGACTTTTACCCTTGTTACAGACCACAAACCTCTACTGGGAATACTAGCCGGGAACAGAGCCACCCCAAATATACTATCCCCTAGAATGACAAGGTGGTCTGAGTTCCTGACAGCCTACAACTATAAACTGATTCACCGACCGCACAAAGACATTTCCATGCCGATGCATTGAGCCATACTCCCCTACCAGAAGTAGGAACTGATCCGGCACCAACCACATCCACCCTACAGATTGAGACATTGTCAAACCTTCCCATAACTGCAGTGGACATTGCGAGATTCACGGCAAGAGACAAAACTGGTATCCGCGAAAATAACTCAAATAACAGGACCTCAGTCCTATAGACTAGACACAGATGATGGCAGAATCTGGAGGAGACACATTGATCAGTTACAATCATGAACACTGGAACACACCACTGACACACCCAGACATGAAGACCAACACACACACACACTAGAAACAGCACAAACACTACACAAAAATATCAATAGACCAACTGGAGAGGGGGGAGACCTCTTAAACACAAATCGTGGGGAGGGGGAAACCCTCCGGCAGAGCAAGAAACCCCACAAAACCAAAATATACATAATAAACAACATTCACAAATAAATTCAGACAAAAACAACGACCTACCCGCAGAAGTCTTTGGCGAAGAGGAGCAGGAGGCACAAGAAGACCTAGATGCCACTCCGGAAGGGAGCAGCCGAGCCGACTCTACCAGCCCGAGTAGAGTGAATGGCTGACTTCACCTTCCAGGAGGTTCCACAGAGAAGGACAGGAGAAACAGCAATCCCATCCGAGCCCGTTGAAGATGACACAACTAATCTGCACAGGTCAACTAGGCAACCTAAAAGCCCCGCCTACTTACAGGACTACATAAGGTAGGACCATACCAAGAGGGGAGGGGTGTTCCATATTAACATTCTTCAAATAGTCTATTCCTATTGGTCAAGAAATACTAGAAGCTCATTGGTTCCTGTCTCAATGCTGATTGGCCAATAATAGCTAACCTATGATTGGCCAGCTCAGCGGTGGGAAAAACAAGTAGCTGTCAGTGGCCACTAGCCGCGAGCAGCCTCTCTATAAAAAGAGCTGCCGCGGCTCCTGGTTCAGATGGACTTTCTGCACTAAATAAAAGAGCTGAAGTTACGCTGGTCTCCAGTCTCATTCTTCGCGAACACAACATCCCTGGTTATAGGAAATAAATATTTTGCTTTTCATAATCGAATTTGAATTGCTAACACTGGGGTTCTCCATTTTTTCTGCACTATTATTTTTTAAGGTATTGTTAATACATTATATTGTTTTGATACAGTGGTGTTTGTACAGTATTAATTGATGATTATTAACAATTTAATCTTTAGATAACTTAGACTATTGAGGATAAAAAAGAATTATTATAACAATGTTAATTACAGTTTTGTATGTCAGGATCATATTTTTTTTAATCCAGAATTGAATACAACATCTTTTGCATCAAAGTATGTATTGTACAATAAAGGTTTTGGTCTTCAGCCAATTAATTAATGCCAAGGTATCCATTGTATTGTTCATGTTTTGTGTACATGTTGATGAAGGAAAAAAATAAAAAAGCAAATTTAACAAAATACCAAAAATAAAGAAAGGAAAAAGATTATATGGTTTCTAATTTCTCTCTTTTTGTGTATCTGCTAATTTACATTGTCTATAACTTTTGGGCTCCCTTAGAAACCTATGATTATATTTGCCATGATTATAAATGATTATTTTTGATTATATGATTATAAATTATTATATTTAATTACATCATTATTATAACTGATTACATCTAATATTCATGATTATAAATAATTATTCCGGGATTTGCCATGCTGGATGATTTATTGTCTATATGGAAAAGCATTCTTGCTTAAATTTAGTTAAACTTCTATTTTATAGTGTATACTGTTGAGAAAAGGATCAGTGGAGCTGGGTTTATATTTGTAATAATATTTTTGAAAATACTTGATCAAATGACTAATGGAGCCAGAATTTTTTTTATACTTGGTGTAAGAAAAGTATCAGAAAGATTGACTATATTTTTAAAGGGGTACATATTAGGAAAAAAATAATTAAATCCTGTATGTTTACCTATATTTTATAGAAGTGCTAATTTCTTAAATTTTTTGCAGAACTTAAGAAAAAGTTTATCGGTCCTAACAATTTGTCATCACACTTCATAACTCAGTATGTCTCTCATAAACATGAACTCCAGTAATTACTTCATTTTTAGCTGCTATATGTTGGAATGAGGGAGTAACAATCCAGAAGTAATGGGCAACAACCTTCTCCTTATAGTAATGATCTTTGGAATAGACAGATACATAAAGATAACAGTTTCACTGATCAGATATGATTGCATGCCATAAAATCTGCTGAAGAAATCAACATGTATTATAGACTGACTGGCAATGTCAGCAAAATGCTATGATCTATTTCTGCTTTCTCCTTTCAAGAAGCAATCCAAGCTGAAGTTGGATATTAACCTGTGGAAAAGAGAAGTGTCATGTCCCTGGTGGAGACTGACTTTGAGGGAGAGGAGGAACAGCTGACAGGGAGTGGAAGTGTGGCTCCAGAGGTTGTGGAGGAGGCTGGGGAAGGGCAGAGGCCAGCTGGGCAGTCAGAGGAGCACCCAGGCCCATCCCTTCTCCATCCTAAGGCACACAGGGAGGAGAGGATACGGGAGAGACATGGTCTACTGGGGAGGAGAGGCCCTTAATCCTTTTCATGGGTTGCAGCTGTGACAACTGGATAAGAGGACGGACATGCGTACAGGCGAGTGCTGAAAACAAAGCATGGAAATATCTCTAGTTTATTGTTCCTCTCTGAGTTTGGCGTCCTTCCCAGTGTGTTCTGATATCTGTGGACATCTTCAAGCCCTTATCTTGCCTGGTTTGTGTTGTTTTTTACTATTTATAATTTAAACAGCATTTCCTCCTTCTTGTAACTGCTTGTGTGGGAGTTTTTTTGTCTCCAACCAAGGATATTTGGAGCTTGGAAGCAAAGTGAAGGAATAAAAGGGGCTTCACCTGTTTTTTGTGACTGTGTCTATTTTGTATCCCACCCTGGGTCATCCCAAGAAGTATTTTCTCCCCCAGGTTTTCCACAGGTTGAGAAATAATTTGAGCTTTTTAGTTAGAGGTCCCCTTCTTAATAGATACCAATGGCTGTATGCCTGATTTCTTATTTTATGTATAATAACTCCCCATAACTTATAGGCTGACAGTGGATCCGCAAACAGCTACACAACCATTTGTTTAGTGACCATTCAAAGTTTCAGCAGCACTAAGAAAAGTGACTTATGACCTGTTTTTCACATTTACGGCCATTGCAGCCTCCCCATGGTCATATGATCAAAATTTGGATGCTTACTAATTGATTCATATTCATGAAGGTTGCAGTGTCCCGGCCTCATGTGATCACCTTTTGCAATCTTCTGACAAGCAAAGTCAATGGGGAAACCAGATTTGCTTTGCAACCGTATTATTAACTTAACAATGGCACTGATTCACTTAACAACTGTGGCAAGAAAGGTCATAAAATGGAGCAAAAGTCACTTTATAACTGTCTCACTTAACAACTGTCTTACTTAGTAATAGAATTTTGGGGATCAATTGTCCTAAACCGAGGACTATCAGTAACGTAAATCTTCCACCAAGGAGGATATTGATATTCCTGTGATGCTTCCATCCCAAATGAAGTACCAGGCAGTCTGATATTGCATGGTATGACAGAAAAATCCTTCTGTCAACTCATAAAACAATCTTATACCTGTTTTAGTAGTTGCCATTAAAAAAAGGCGGGGAGGAAGGAAATCTGGAAGAACAGTTGAAAGCGAAAGTACAGTCCAACTCATATCTTTAAAAGATTGAAACTAAAATACCAGAGTTTTTGCCCACAAATATACTGTATTTAATTGGAGAATGTGAATGATGACACCCAGCCTGTGAGAGTACTCAATTGGAGAATCTGATTTATGAGACACCCAGGGGGGAGGGAGAAAACAGAGTCACAGGTGACTGTAAATTATGTGTGCCAGAGTTAGCTTCATACAGGGCAGTGCCAGTATGTCGCCTCTAATGAATCCTTTGAAGTTTTTTGAAGTTTGGCTTGAGAATCATGATTTAATTAGAGCAATTGATGGAATCCTGACACCTTCATTGTGTCCAGGTTTGTGTCTCAGGACAAGAAAAGTAAAATGGAGGTCTCTGGGTGGTTGCTGCCATCATCATGCAATTGCCACATGCATTTCTACCTTGGTTGCTGCTTGTATAGCATCTATGCAGGCCAGTTGCTTGGAAGTTGAAGGGGAGTTATTTAAAGGATTTTTCTCTTACAAATTAATATTGCTCAGGTGGAGCAGCAAATGGACTTTCTTTCATGATCAAATAGCCTATCAGCCAAGGCCAGCCAATTTATTCTGGCAGTGACCATTTACTGTATACAGAAAGCATTTTCCCCTTTCCAGTAGTAAAATCCAGTTATATCATGACTAGTTTGCTGCCCTTTCAAACTACAAATAAAAAGGCTCGTATTAAAAACCAGTTGCCTGCAGAAGCTCATTCATTCTGTCAAGCAGCAAAAAACACTTAGATAGATCACCTTCCTTGTAGGTGATTCAAACAGCTCCTTTCCCTCAGTAATATTATTTCAAGCTTTTGCAAATTCCACAAGGGTGAAGCAAAAATACATACTTAACTCTGTGTTAAGCAAAGTTAAGAGACCATATTTGGAAGTCGTAGCCATGCAACAGCAAGAATTTGCTAAGCTTTCATGAGAGATAGTATAAGTCTCAAGAACATTCACAACAGTAAGAAAGCAAGAGAAATCTCCACACACCATATTTTAGCATTTTAACTAACTGCCTGGATAAAGATCCCAGGCAGCTTCCAAAGTTTTAAAAGGCTAGGCACCACATCCCAGCCTGACAGGGAAAATAAACATTTTAAGATAGTGAGGAAACATGCCAAGAATGTTCCTCTAGGCCATTTCCTTGACTTGTTTATGTTACATATTCAAGGCTCTGAGCAGTATGGCAATGTGTTGTGCTATACTATACGATACAGTCTTATATGTGAGAAATCCAGAACTTGAAGGGAAGCAGGAGTTTAAAGGCATTTCAGTTGCTTTTCCTCCAAACTGATCACCAAAAGGTGGTGGCTGAAGGACAAGAATGTAACAATCAACAACATCCCTCACAACAATAAGTCATGCAGTTCCCCAAGCTGCTATTGTTTCCAGGGAAGGTAGAGGAAGCTTCTGTCTATACTTACAGAATTTCCCTTTCAAGGAATCTCAGGGACCATTTCGAATTAGCAGGGGAGAAAACAGTAAAACCATTTCTGATGTGATGCTCTCTCTGCAAAGTTAATAAAAAGAGAAGACAAAAACAACAGATGAGCCATTAAATAACCAGTTTTGGTAAAAGAGGACTAGGCAGCCATTTTTGCCTGCAAAAAAAAAAAAAAACAGAAAAGGAAAAAAGGAATTTTGCAGAAGTCTGGGATAATCCTTCTTAATACAAACAGATTATAAACCTAAAGGAAAATGGAGAATTGTCTAGATTTCTTGCTCCTGTTGTTTTGACTCCTGGCACAGTCTTCTCCTTTTTTATTAGTTTATTTTTTATGTTCCAGAAACAGCTGCCCTTGCAAGTTGCTGCTTGCTAGAGACCAATAATTCTTGGGTCTGTTCAGCCATACCAATCACAAAGATTGCTGAGAGTAAGTCACTTCCTGTTTTCCTTTGGTTATAGAGATAAATTCACAGTTGAGGGATCTCTTTGGCAGGGATGGGATTCAGCTGGTTCAGGCTGGTTCAGGCAAACGGGATATTAAATTTATATCTGGTTCGCTAAATTGGTAGTTGAGCCGAACGGCTGGCCCTGCCCCTTCCATCCCGCCCCTCCCAGGAGTCTCCATGTGGCCTGTTTTGGATGCAGGTAAGTGCAGGGTCTGTGTGGAGGCTCTGAGAGGGCAAAAAATGACCCTTTTGGAAGTTCCAAAAGTCTGGAAACAGGCCTGTTTCTGGCTTCTGAAGGGCCTCCAGAGCCAAGGGGTGGCTGTTTTCACCCTCCCAGAGGCCCAAGGGTCACCTCTGGTGAAAAACGGCCCTCCCAGAAGTTCCAGTAGGCCATGCCCACCATGGCCATGCCCACCCAGCAACCGGACAGAGAACCGGTTGTTGGGATTTTTTAATCCCACCCCTGCTCTTTGGGTTTCAAGTGATCATTCTGTCACTGAAGCTTTAGCTCAGTATTTCTCAAAGTTGACATCTAAGATGTGTGGAATCCAGCTCCCAGAATTCCCTAGCAGTTAGTGTACTGGCTGAGGGATTCTGGGAGTTGGAGTCAACACATCTTAAAATTGCCAAGTTTGAGAAACATTGTTTTAGCTGTACTGTAGAAGGTTGCCCATGCTCTTGGAGGTAAACTGACAGTCAAATATCACAATTAAAACTTGGTCAAACTCTTTATGCTAAAAAAAAAAAATTTAACCTAACTTCTGCTTCTTGGTTTGGATCAACATTGTGTTTCTGATCTGACTGATACGAAAAAAATAAACACACTGCCAAAAATAAACTTCCATCTGTCCACCCTATTGCCCCAAGTAAGCAGCCAATAATAGTCATGGTAGATTCAAATGCAATCTGCTCACTGTATTTCCTGCAGTCTCTGATTTGCTTTGTTGACAAAAGGGAATACAAAAAGTATTTTTCCTAGCTTTCTTTGATGAAGAGCAATCAGATAGCCATAATCCCCTCATGTTTCCAAATCATGAACAATAATCTACAAACAGACCCACTGTTTCTTTTGTTTTCAAATTTTCTTGTCTGTTATGCCAGATAATAAATAACCTATGTGTGAACAGATTCAACAATTCTCTGCAAAACAGACTGATGCTTTAGCCTTTTCTAGTCCAATAATCTCAGGATGCATTGCATAAATTTGTTTCCTACTTTATTTTAAATCCATGTGTTTCTACTGTTTCTTAATTAATTCTCAATAATTAATTATTAATTAATTAATTAATTAATTAAGAATTAATGAATTATTTTAATAATTAATAATTAATTAGTTATTAATAATTCTTATTAATTCTTAATAACAGAAAAAATTAAGTATCCATAAAATAACAAACATCATCAGTTATTAAAATAGAAATCTAGCAAAATTAAGAAAAAAATTGAACAACCAAAGGCTACTTCCTTTGTGGGTTATGCTACTTTCTGGAGCAATAATGTTCCATTTCTATTAGCAATAATAGAAATAATGTGGGATGCATCAGCCCTGTCCACCAAATGGTGTCCTTAATGGTATGGAATAGAGGAAAAGCTCACCTGCGATCCTATTTCAATCTCTGTTGTGCTGCCATTATGTACATGAAAGGGTTAAAAGTGGAGTAACAAAAGGCCACACTAATTATCTCTATACTATTGTTTCCAATGGCCCTGAAACTTGCATTCTGATAAAAGATAGCTATACAGATAAGATAATGTAACTTCTTGCCTGTTTCGTATGCCTGCTTTTTGTCTCATTTTGCTCGTTAACTGTTTTTGATGTTTGCTGATATTTAATACATAACCCTTTTTTCTTTCTTTCTTTTTTTGCTACCTGATTTCAGTGGTGTTAGTGCTCGTTCTGATCTGGATTTCATGATTATTTGAAAGTATATTTGGTACAAACTCAACTGGAAATTACAATAATTTTCCAGCAAATAAGGGCTTTCCCCTTATTTATACTATCAATCATGCTTGAACAAACAAATTGCCTTTACATTTAAATTAATGGTAAAAAAGAGAAAGAAATAGGAGCATTATATATATATATTTAATCGTCTGGAAGCCGCTGTGAAGCTTGGGTCTATAACTAAGAAGACCTTCCTAGAGTAATTGACTCTAATTGTTCTTTTATCTAGGTCACCTATAATCAGAAAATTTGGTTGTATCTGCCTTTTTTCCAAATTGCCCACAGTGTATGTATGGGATTTTAAACAGAATTAGATAATTTACAGTGCACCAAGTATGCATGTCTCTGAGCTTCATCCACAGGTTGTTTGTTCCTGGTGAACCCTTCAGAGGTTGTGTTTTTTTTGTGTGGTGGTGATGGTGGGTTTTTTTTTTTTAGGTATCTAATTCATGTTACTATTTGTTCAGATTTCAATAGACTGCAACTCCAGGATTAGCAGGGTGTGGTTAGATACAAGTAACACAGCATCAAGTTTGTTTTAAAGGTATTAATTTTTATTCTGTCTTCATTACTGCTTACAGTGCTAAATAATAGGATAAAGTGAAAGCACATTTTTTGTATGAATAGTAGTCATCCATCTGTAAAGCCAATAGAAGAAAAAATATTTTTCCTTTCTTTTGTGTTGTTCAAGTACCCTAGACCAGGGCTGTCAAACTCCTGGCCCACGGGCTGGATGTGTCACATGCTGGCAATGTCCATGCCCGGTTAGTGAAGAGGGGGGGGAAGTCCCGATACGTCATGTAATGCTGCCATGACGACGTGAGTTTAACACTCCTGACCTAGACCAATGAAAAAATATGACTTTTTTCATTAAGAGAACCCTCCCCTTCAACCATTTACAGTAATGGTCAAAATTGTGGAAACATCTTGGGAAAAGTGTACTTTTGAGGTTTGATGGCTAATAACACCCCTTTTTTGGAGTAGTACCAAAAATTATATATCAATGGAAAGACAATTTAATCAGGAATGTAATGGAACAAAGGTTGTTCAGTTATATGTATTCTATGAATAGTTATAGCCAAATAGCCAGAAAAAGTAAGCACAACTTGCTTAGGTTGATATCAAGTAGCTTTCCTTCATCTGATTGTAGTCAATGAGCATGAGTGTTTAGAGAGCCAATCAGGTGTCATCTTGTTTTGGCAATGAGCCAATCAGATCACAGTAGGATTTAGTTATTGATGTCATGTATTGAAGCTGAGAGAAGGACATTTGTCAATGTGTTATGTGATCGCTATCAAGTTGGTTGGGTTTTTTTGTGTTCTTTAGTAAGCATGTAAAATGTAATAAAATTAAAATAATGGTGCAAAGAGTTTGGTTGCCCAGAAAGTGATGTAAAATAGTATTATTAAGAGAACAAGGCTACAGTTATCAAGAAATTAGAAGAAAAATTGATGGAAACTTAACCAAAGGTGGCATTTCTAAGTTTTTGAAGAGGTACTGGATAAGGAGACTTGGTCACTACAAAATCACACTGGTAAAGGCAGGAAAAGGTGCACAACAGCAAACAATGATAGAAGAATTAAGAGACTGTGCCTACATGACAAAATAAAATCATCTGGGTATATACAAGATGAAATGATGCAATACAATGTGAAGTTGAATGCAAGGACTGTTTGGTGCAGACTGCAGGAATTTGGCCTAAAATCTAGAATTCCGTGGGAAAAAGGGCACTTTTATCTCTCAAACAAAGGTGGAAAAGACTAGATTGGGCTAAAACCCATGTTACCTGGACAGGGGAACAAGGGACAGTGTTATTTGGAGTGATGAGACCAAGATCTCTCTATTTGGTAGTGATGGCATAAAATACACAAGGAGACACTTTTCCCAAAAGGTTTCCACAATTTTGGCCACTACTGTATAATAATAGAAATTTGGATGGATGGGTCGGTAGACAGATCAAAATCCAGTAATGTAAATATGTACTGGAAAGCATGAGAGAATCAATGGCTTAATACTGGCTTTTGTTAGAAGCTGCTACAGGGCATTGGCATTCCCATTCTGTGAAGCAGTACTTAATTTCATAGTTTAAAGCAGCACTGTCTCATTTATGAAACACACACAGCAGTTATGCATATGGCTTTATTATTTTCAGCACCGAGATTGCAAAGAGTTACATCGTCAAGCTCACACTGCTAAAGCAAATAAGACTTTTAATTTTTAAATGTTACGTTCAGTGACCGCAAGTGCAGGCTATAGCTAATTATAAACCAGTTGATTAGTTGCAGACATTAAAAGTCATAGAAATATAAACAGGTAAAAACTCATTGAATGACTTCACTTTGTAATCAAAGCCCCTTTTAAAATTATCCTAAGTCTTAAGTGTGTGTATAGGGGGTTTTGCAGAATGTACAGTATATACCTCTGGTAAGGTCAGTACAGGTAGTCCTCAACTTATACAAGTTACAACGGCCCTGAAAAAAGGGACTTATGACCATTTGCACACTTGCAATCTTTGTAGCATCTCCATGGTCACGTGATCAACATTCATAGTCTTGGCAACTGTCTTATATTTGTGATGGTTGCAGTGCCCCGGGGTTCTGTGATCCCCTTTTGCGGCCTGATCAAGTCAATGGGGAAGCCAGATTCACTTAACAAACTGTGTTACTAAGTGAACAACTGCAGTGACTCACTTAACAATGGTGTCAAGAAAGGTTGTAAAATGAAGCAAAACTCATTTTACTGTCTCGCTTAGCAATAGAGATTTGGGACTCAATTGTGATCATAAATTCGAGAACAACCTGTTTGTATCATTGTGGGAGAACTTCAGATGTATTAATACCTTCAATAAGTGAGAACATGCTTCAGCCATATTAACTTTGGTAGAGTTAGTTCTACATTTTCATACTGTTCTGTTTTTTGTTGCTCCATCTCTCAGCATACCAAGTCCTAAAAATAGCTTCCAGGATTCCTCTTCTACAAGATTCAGGCATGCTGGAGAATTATAAGAAAAAGCTAGGAAGGGAGATCAGCAGGGGTGGGATTCAGCCGGTTCAGATCGATTCGGGCAAACCATTTGTTACAATTTCGCGCAGTTCAGAGAATTGGCAAATCGCGCCATTGGCACCACCAGTCCTTGTACTTATGACTGTTGCAGACTCCCTACCATCATGTGAACGACAATTAGATGCTTCATAACCAGCAGGAATTTACAATTACCACAGAACCCTATATTCACATGGTTTTTATTTGTGTGTTTCAGAACCAGTTTCGAAGAAGTAGAGTCAAAGGAGAAGCCGGCAGTAAAATCACAGGTCATGATCACATAACATCTCACTTAATGACCTGCAATCACTTGCTGAATAATTGGACCAGAAATGATATCTTAAAGCTGGCTGTGATCATGTGATGTTTCACTTGGTGATGGAGTCAATGGCCCCAATTGTCAACCAGCAAGGAGTTGCTGGTCCCTTGCTAAATTGAGGACACCTTGTATTGTACATTAAGGAACAAGTAAAAAAAATATCATTACAAAGGAAGATATAACACTTTTTCTTACCCTTTTCACTATTTTTCACCCTAACTTGAAATGCTATCTGTTTATGATCACATTAAATTGTTGTTGTTTTTTGGGGGTGGTGGTAAAATCTTGCTTCTTCTGAAAAAGCTTACAAGCATCTAGCTAAGAGATTTAGGCTTCCTCTTTTGAGTTCTACCTCAAAACTCAGAATACATAATTATTTCTTAAATGATCCATTTTTCTGTCTCCTTGTCCCTTACATGCATTACATGATTTCAGGTTGAATTCACTGGTTGCTACAAAAGTGACCAACTGAAAGTCCCAGAGCTGTGCCTGACCATCCTCCAACAAATAAAGAAATAATCAGCATCACATATTTTGAACTAGGAAACACAAGCCTTCTATCCTGAGTCACAAAATATGCATATAGAGTTTCCCAACCTTGGCAGCTTTCAGATGTGTGGACTTCAATTCCTAGAAATCCTCAGTCAGTTAACCCTCCCCCGTCCCCCCCCTCAAAAAAAACCCAAAACCCAAATGCTCCCTCAACTTCATATCAGTCTCCTGTGACATTTCCTCTCCTCACTGTTACAACTCTAGGCGATATAAAATAGCCCACATATTGGAGAGAAGTTAACTTCAGATCAGACATGCTTCTGAAGGTAACACCAAAAACAGGATAGGCTCTGTATTCAGTAGAATAAGTCTGGCTCTTTTCTATGGAATAGAGAGAACTAGATTGCTTCTTTTGCATAACCAACACAAAATTAAAAAGGAGATAAGCTATTCCTTATTACATGCAATTGTTTGGGGGCCGGTTTGATCACAATTCTGGGATTGTCCATTTTAATCATTCCTTGTACTCCTCCCTTCCTTTTTATTCTGACAAGAGTTCATTGGACAACTTACAGATAATGCTGACCAAACAAAGAAGGCAAAAAAGAAACTGGTTTCATTTTCATAATGAAATTATTTGAATAGATATACATTCAGAAACAATTATCGTAATTTCCACTGAAATAAAAGTGGAGTTTGATAGGGACTATCTTTCTAGACTATTTTCAGGTAACAAATCATCAGTGGGAAGTTTCAAAGAACTTAGTTTCTCTTCACAGGGTTATTTATGTTTAGTAAGACTCAGGCAATCTGGTTTAAAATCCTCCAACGGAAGATGCCTTCAGATAGACAACTGGGAAGAATTCACTCTGATAAATCTCCTTCAAAATATTGTATAGTTGTAAATCTATATATATATAAGTGAAATACCACTCACACATCATCACAAAATCTCCAGAACTGTAAAGCCTACAAACTTGAAATTTGGCACGTATGTTTCTCTTGGCTTCTAGGTGCTCATTAAGAAAGGATTTTTTGAAATGGCCATCAGAGCATTAGTATTTCCTATATTATTATTAACACACTTTGATGCTCAGGAGTTCTACTCCCCCTCCCCACCTGAAAAGAAATCTGTTCCAAATGCAAAATACAAGCAGAGGAGAGGAGTTTCAGTCTTAGTTTCATAGTACCAATTAGCTTTAGTACGGAACAGTTGAGCGAAGCCATGCCCAGGCTCCTTGCTATCTTCTTTTTGCTCACACAGCAAATACTGTTTCAGTTTCCAAACAGGTGAATACCAATAGATGCTGGTAGGCAGAGGCAGAATTTTTTCCCTTTATTTTCCTCCCCAAAAACTAAGCCCAACCACATAGTTTCATAGTGAAGCATGAGTATCGAGCTAGTAAGAAGATATTTCAGAGACATTTAGAATCTCTAGGTATCTCTCCAAACAGCAGAATACCTCCCAGCCCTGTCAATGAATTTCTATGAAAGAGGGGACTGCATAACAGTGTTTGAATGCCTGCAGAAGTACCAAATATATTTATGAAAGAAATAGCATGAAGTATAAACTTCTTGTCTTAATGCAATATGAAACTTAGGTGAGTTGTGATTATAAATTCTAACTGCAAGCTCTTAGTGACCTTGAAAAAGTCATTCAGGTTCTATTTTCTCATCCATGAACAAGATAATTTAATACCTACCTTATCTACAGGTGCAGTATGGATTCATTAATGTACTGATTCTTCCCCCTTCAAACTAATATCAATGTTGTCTCATATGTATATTCCTTACTTCCCCAGGATGAGCCTGTGTAGATTTGCTCTTTTTAGTATTTTTATAGTTACCAATACATCTGTAACAAGTTTGGGCAACAGCACTGGTTAGAGTAATTAGTTTTTAAAATGTTTTTACACCACAAAATAATGCTGTTTTACTCAACATTGAACTATATATACCTTGCATTAACTTTATCTGGTTTTCACTGCTTGTACTGAAAAAAAGGGAATGATTGGATAGAAAAGGATAGATTAAGCCCTCTCCCAACATATATTGGTTCTGATTTAAATTTTTAAGAATAAATGCCACTGTATTTAATAGAGCTATTTATTTAGCGAATAAACATGGGGTTGCCATTTTAATCCATTAAATACGCTTGAAATATTACTGGTTCATTTTAAATGTAGATTCCTGAAAGCTTATATTTCAGATCTGAAGAACTGAGGAAATGTAACTAGTACCTACACGACGACAAAAAGAAAAGATGTAGTTCAGGCAATCTTCAACTTACAATCATTTATTTAGTGATTGAAGTTTACAACGGCACTGGGAAAAAAGTGACTTATGACTGGTTTTCACCTGTACAACCATTTCAGCATTCCCATGATCACTTGATCAAAATGCAGGGGCTTGGCAACTGGCATTTATGCATTTATGACAGTTGCATTGTCAAGGAGTCATGTGATCACCATGTGTAAATTTCCAAGTCAGCTTCTGACAAGCAAAGTCAAACTGGAAACTGGATTCACTTAATAACTTCTGTTATTTATTTAACCGTGGCAAAAAAAATCATAAAATGGGGCAAAATTCACTTAATTGCCTTGCTTAGTAACAGAAATTTTGAGCTCAATTGTGGTTTTAAGTAGAGGAATACTGGCACTTGATGACCCTAGAAGACACTAATGAATATTAAACAGATTAATCTGCTAGTCATAAAATGTACCATTTTCTGAGAGCAGCCTTCCCAATACATGGAAAGTGACTGGAAAAGGGGAAAAATATTGTCTATTTATGCAAATAATATTAAAAGATGAGATCCAGAATCATAGTCTATATTATCTAGATCAGTTGCCTCCAACCCAGGGATTGGCTGCTACCAGTTCGCACCAGTTCAGTTAATTTTATGGCCAGTTTGTCGAACCAGCAAATCTCACCCCTGGCTGGCCCCACCCACCCCACCCCTCCCAGGAGTCCCCACATGGCCCGTTTTGGATCGCAGGAAAGTTCAGGAGTGCGGAGGCTTGGGGAGGGCAAAAAGCTGGCCTCCAGGAAGTTCCAGAAGACTGGAAACAGGCTTGTTTCCAGCCTCCAGTCAGCCTCCAGAGCCTGGGGAGGCTGTTTTTGCCCTCTCGAAGGCTCGAGGAAAGACTCTGGAGCCCAGGGAAAGCGAAAAAAATCCCTCCCTAGCCATGGTGCAAAAGGCTGACTAGGCCACACCTACCATGGCCACGACCACTCAGCAACCGGGCAGAGAACTGGTTGTTAAATTTTTTGAAGCCCACCCCTGCCCCAACCTTTTGGGCATCAAGGACTGGTTCTGTGGACTGGAGATGGCATGGTTTTATGTGCTGCCTGCATCTCACAGATGGGGCTTAACTTGTTTGCATGGCCTGGTTGCTGGCGTGCTGTGGCCTGGTCCCGGTCCAAAAACAGAGGGTAGGGGACCCCGACCTAGATGATGGGTTGCTGGCACAAGGTCAGTTGCACAGTTTCAACTGTGTTTGGCTGAAGTATGTTTAATTTAGTTTAATTTTTTTGTTTAGTTTAGTTTTATTGTCATTGCACCTACTACGAAATCAAACACCATCTTCAGTGCACATCATGACCATGAAAATAAACACAAACACACATCCTTCACACTCCACACATTGAACCGCAAATCCCCAACATGATACCAACACTGTTATGTTGAACTTAAGCAAATTTTACTTTGATGCCTATGAAGACCAAGAGATGAAAAGTTTAGACAAAAAAAATTACTAAAGAACTTATGCATGCATGAATAAATGAGATGCTATTAATAATAGTGGGATTTGTTAAACAACTCATTGATAAAGTTCTTGGTTTTCATTGTTTCTGTTGGAATAGTCAGAATATGGGAAATATACAAATTGGAACATGAACTTTTGAAACAACAAATATAACAAATATTATACAATAGACATACCTGAGACTTGATAGGATGATTCTTATTACTGAAATGCAGCAACAGAAGGATTTTGCGCAGGGTATGGAGTAGAAGCAACAGAAAAGATGAGCTGCATTTATGTTCAATACTCATGCCTACATGGAAGTTCAACAGAATAAATTTAGTGGTAAGAACATCTCTATTAAAATAATTAGAAAAATAATAGTTTATATTATTCACATCCATTGAACTGAGGAGAACTATGGATGATGTTTTCTAAAAAACAAACTGAAGATCTTTTGAAGTACCACGTAGCGATGGGAAATGTCATTACTCCAGCATCAGTTGAGAGACAAACTCTGCCAAGCATAGTCCTTCTAGAAAAAATACTGACTTGTCTTGCTGATCACTTTCTCCTTCAAATGGCAGAAGAAGGCACAAGAGAATTATCCATCCTTGATTTGATCTAAACCAGTAGAGCAAGTAGGAGGAACTTTCAAGGACAGTGACTATGTGAGTCTGGAATGTGATTGTAGAATGTGAAGGCAGAATTATTCCTCTCCATTTTGCTTCTGTCTCTTCAGAGACGGAATGTCATTTCTGCCAAGAAATTGTGAACTGCGAGTTGAAGGAGCAGGATTCCAGCTCAAGCTTTTTCTTTTTTCTTCTGCATCTTGGAAGTCCAAGCTGATTAAACTACAAACTTAATTGTCATGGTGAAAGAATAAAGTGGAACAACAACTGATGACCTCCATTTACTAGTCCACAATAGAAAGTGTCCTCACATATTGCATTACGGTGTGGTATGCTGGCTTGACAGCCGTTGATAGAAAGACATTACAGAAGGTGGTGAGCACAGCACAAAACATCGTGGGCTGTTCCCTGATCTCACTAGATGACTTCTCTAGGGCTCATTGCCTTAGAAGAGTGAGGAAAATTCTCAGGGATGATTCACATCCCGGTCAGCACTTCTTCACTCTCCTAACATCAGGTAGAATATATAGAAGCATAGCCAGCCGCACCAACAGGCTGAAGAACAGTTTCTACCCGTGGGATGTCAGACTTCTGAATGGAAAATAACTTCATGTCAACATAGTATGATAGACTTGCAGGGCTGGCGTGTTGTGCAACAAGGTCACATAGTATAATAAGATTGGGACTGGTTTAAGGACTTCTGTCCTCACTGTGAGTTGTGTTGGGGGGGGGGAGTGCATGAAGAAAGGCTCAGCCAATCTTACTTATACCTATTATCCAGTAAGCAATTGACAAATAGAAATAAATAAATAAATAAATAAAAATTTCATTGTACACAATTTGTACTCCGACAATAAAGATAATAATAACTGCTTTAGAGAAAAAGTTTGGGAATTTTGCTAAATTTCTCTGCAGGCACAGGACCTCCCACTTCCAGAATTCCTGTCTTCCAGAAGATAAAGCAATATGTTGCCTCAGCTTCTTTCACTCACCCCTCCATGCATTGATGCTCATCTAGCCTCAGTTGGCTTTCTGCCTTTTCTTCACTCACTGTGAAAAGGGAACAAAAAGGGAGGTGCAGACTTCCTTCTGTTTTTGGCACATACCCCTGCTGAATGAATAGAGACAGCCTGGAGAAGAGAGACAGTGGGGAAAACTATATACAGTAGTATACAGTGCATTGTTGTACAATTACACAAATATAAGTATAATGAAGGACATGAATTAGTGTCCATGTAGAAAGAGCCACAGTTAGAGAAAAGTTACTGATTTAGAATAAGCGCAGATCTCCCGAGCTAGATGAATTGTATCCTAGAGTACTAGAGGAGTTTGTTGATGCCAAATCCCTATTTTTGTCTTTGAGAATTCTGCACAATAGATCGGTGGAGCACAGATATGGTCCTTGACTTCATTAAAGGGGAGGGGGAAGGGAATCTAGGTAGATATGGATCAATCTGACATTAATACCTGAAAAGATTCCACAGTTCATAAAGAGATTGATTAGTAAGCAATTTGATGATGCAATGATTGCTATGAGTATGGGTTCTCTTATTTTAGGTTTTTTATCTGGGAACACCCTGCAACAAAGCATTTGCTAAAGTACCCAATGACATTTTGATTAGTAAGCTAGTTAAATTTTGATTTGATGACATCACAATTCAGTGAATTCACAGCTGGTCTGAATCTGGTACTCAAAGAAAGCTCATCCAAGAGGAATGAAATATTAAGTGGGACACCACAGAGTACAAATTCAGACACAATATTTCTCTTTAAAATCATGGAGTTGGAAAAGACCGTTTAGGTAACTGAATCTGAACACTCAACCTACTTTAATCTGAATTAAATTCTCCTCAACTTTAAGTTGTCTGATTCTTCTTAGATACCCTTTTTCATTTATTGGATAAAGCGGTTGGGTGTTTAATGTTTTAACTTCTAGACGGCACAAAACCTAACAGGATCTGTAATATTCTAAAGGAGAAACAAAATAGCACCGAAAAGTCAAAAAGAATGTTAGCTTCATCAACAGAACCACTGGAAGTTAAATCCAGGAAGGAAGAGCGCTCATGTATCCTGCTTGGTCACACCCCACATACAATATACTATATATTCAGTTCCGGGCACCTCACATCCAGTTTAGTTGAAAGATTCAGCTAAATTAGAACAATTACAAATGAGAAGAGCAAAAGATTTATCAGGGATAAAAGTAATCCTAAGGGGAGAGACTGAGATATTTTTAGCTTTGAGAAAATATGGCTAAGGAAGGATCCAATAGTATTTTCAGCTACTTGGTAAAATGTCAGGCCAATGAAGTTCTCCATCACTGTGGAGTACAGAACACAAAAACCATGACCTTAATGCAGATTTAAGTTGAATGTTAGGAAAAGAACAGATCCATGGGTAGGACCAACCAGGAAAGACAAAGATAATTTCCTTTCCTTTTCAAGCAGAAATTGGATGACCATTTCTCGGGGATGCTTTAATTGGAATTCCAGCACTGAGCCCTTGATCAGACTTCATAAACTAAATGGTCCTTCCTAGTCCAATTAAATGTTGTAATCTAATTGTGTAGCAGCCCTAATTTATTTCTATAGAGCATGCAATAGTCTAGATTGGTCAAATGAAAACGGGCTATTGGGTATCATGTTTCTGTCCTCATCTGAATCTGCTAACAAGGAAAGGAAGGCAGGATCATTCTTCCTTGTGATTGCTGTTCACATTGTGTTGACAAAGTCCTTTCTAGACTATACAACAGTACTTGGTATTTGTGAACATTTAAGAAAAAGGGCTCCTATAGCATGGATAGGATTAATAGGCACACAATTTATATGTACATTAATTCTTTCAGAGCTATCCCAAACATCAGGAGCAATAATTAAGATACCCCCAGATAGCCTTTTGTGGCCTTACTGGAGTGGCCATCTCATCCCAATTTTCAGAAAAGCTTTCTCCCACAAAGTTATCTTCTGAAATTCAGCTAGATGAAAAATCCAGCCCACTCCTTTCTCTGGGTTCTTTTTTTTTTTTAGTGAATGTTTGTATTCTACTTTTTACCTTATCAGCATGAACTGCCTTAACCATTGCTTCCTAGCAATAAATATGACAAATTTAGCAAATAAATACTATGATTCCATTCAAAAGGAATTCAAAATATACTTGTCTGAAGAGATGCAATTTTAAAATATAATAAAATTAATTTTGAGTTGGCTTGGACACCAATACATTTTTCAGTCATACTATCCTTTTATGGAGCTGACAGGCCTAACTGACAGTAGTTAGAATGCAGTATTGCATTCTAAACTCTGCTAACTAACTCTGCCGACTGCCAGCAATTCGATTCTCACTGGCTCAAGGTTGACTCAGACTTCCATCCTTCCAAGGTCAGTAAAATGAGGACTCAGATTTTGGAGGCAATATGCTGACTCTGTAAATTTCTTTGAGAGGGTTGTAAAACACTGTGAAGTGGTATATAAGTCTTAAATGCTAGCTAGTGCTATCTTATCTGACAGTGATAGTTAAAGCAGACCTCCACTATCACTTTTGCCTTAACTTCTTCTAAGAATTATTGCCCTCACTTCCACAATATCCTGATTGATTTTCCTGTTGTTTTAAAATGTGAGACTTGAAATATGGGAATATATTTGCTTTGTGCTGTCTGCTTCATGCTCTTGCCATACGCATTGGGTTGACCTCTATCAGAAGAAAAATGTTGAATTTTACAGTCTGACCTAGAAAAATTCCTTCAATGATCTTATATTGTGGTAGCAATTTATGG
The DNA here is from genome assembly GCA_015471245.1 of Laticauda colubrina. NCBI lineage: Eukaryota > Metazoa > Chordata > Lepidosauria > Squamata > Elapidae > Laticauda > Laticauda colubrina. Next base: position 89,873,599 of record BLBF01000002.1, on the reverse strand, counting down.
TTCTTTCTTGGTAAGGCACTGGCATTTCAAGGTTGACTTTTGCCACTGGCATAGAATCTGTGTACCTGTCCTACGAAGGCATGTATGTCCTTGAATTGTAATAGGAGAATATAGTGTAGCTTTCACAATCTGTTAAAAACTACAACATTGTTTCATGAGCTAAGATAAGCAGATCTTTACAGTGATTTATAACATACAAAGCAAACAAATATTTTATGCGCATAAACAAAAGATAATGTGTTTTTATTATATTTACAATAAACATGGGCCTTGAAGGAAAAGAACATTCATATTTTATTTTTAGAAACTGAAAGATGACACACCTATAATACAGTTGCTAAGCCTATAAACATCGTCAGCATGTCTCTTGCCAAAACCCTATGCGTGATATATAAAGGATGAACAGATTGCTTTTGGGGTTTTTTGTTTTGTTTTGTTATGTTTTTGTTTTAAGGCCATTTTAAGAGCTGTTGAATTTCTCAGCTATTGTCTGGTGAATTTATGTCTCACTCATATGTTAGCTTGTAAACCCTTCAAGATCCAGTTTCTGGTGGGCATCTATAAATGGGATTTTCTCATTTTGCCTTGAAGTTCATTGACTTGCAATCATGCAGAAGTTGCACCTAAAATACCTGCCTGTTTATAAAAAGAAATTGTGCCACTGTTTAAAGCTTCATTGGGAAGGTTTTTGGGGTTTTTTTGCATCAAAGCACCTACCAGGGTCATAATATATAGAGAGTTAGTTAAATGCCAAAATACTGTTTACTATACATACTGCGGAATACAGAGATATTGCAGTCTGTAAAAAACTAGGTAGCCCTAAGGCAGAGGTCTCCAAACTTGGCAACTTTAAGACTTGTAGACTTTAAAGTCCACATAGCATAACTGGCTAAGGTATTCTGGCAGTTGAAGTCAGGAGTGAGATTCTACCAGTTTGCACCTATTTGCTAGAACTGGTTGTTAACATTCTAAGCAGTTCAGAGAATCAGTTGTTTGAAGAAATTACTGGCCTAATCCTGTAAGGAAGACAGGAAGGAAACATTCTGATGTTGCTTACAGAAACTGCCTCTCTGTTAACCCTTATCTGTTAATTCTTGGCAGGACTAGACTTCCAGTCTCAGGAACCTCTCTGGAATTATTCTCCCCTCCTTTGCTGATACTTTGCTTGTGTGGAGTGACCATTCAAAGTTACAATGGCACTGAAAAAAGTGACTTATGACCATTTTTCACACTTATGACTGTTGCAGCATCCCCACAGTCTTGAGAGGCCAGGCAAGGAGATGAGTGCCTCGATGTGAGTGATATTGAGTTGGCCACACCCAGCCAATAACATGACCACCAAGCCATGTCCTCCCAGTCATATGACCCCAAAGTCACGCCCACAGAATCGGTTGTTGAAAAATTTGAATCCCACCTCTGGTTGAAGTCCACAAGTCTTAAAGTTGCCAAGTTTGGGGACTCCTGCCTTAAGACATAAGGCTTTCGGTTTGAGATGAACACAATATTAGTATTTTGTAATGTACGGTAAAACAGGATTTTGTGTTTAAATAGCTAAATTTGCAAACACCAGATTTTAAATGGAAACATGTCATACAATATAAAGTAATAATACTAATGTAATTACAGGTAATCCTTGACTTATGTCCACAATTGAGCCCAAAATTTCTAATTTGCTAAGTGAGACAGTTGTTAAGTGAATTTTGCCCTATTTTATGACCTTTCCTGCCACAGTTGTTAAGTTAATTACTGCAGTTGTTAAGTTAGTAACACGATTGTTACGTGAGTCTGTTCCCCATTGACTTTGCTTGTCAAAAGGCACAATGCAACCGCATAAGTATGAGTCAACTGTTTGAATTTTGATCACATGACCACAGGGATGCTGTCATAAGTCATTTTTTCAATGCCATGGTAACTCTGAACAATCACTAAATGAACTGTTGTAAGTTGAGGACTACCTGTAATAGGAATGCTCAAACCAAAAACCTGAAGTATATTTCAGTGCCCATTTATTTGATTAATGGATTGACAGTGTACATCACTATATGGAATGAAAATATTAAAACCTGAACTACTAGATTTCAATAACACACTCCATCTGTGTGTTCTTTTACTGAATATTTAATTTATATAATTAATCAAAACAGTACTTTCATTTGTTTAAAGTTTTCAGCATGCACATGAAATATGAAAAGGAAATATTTCACTTTTCAAAAACTTATTGTGGAATATCGCTAATCTACATTAGCAATTCGGGTATTGATAATAACGTGACATCATGCCTTATGCCATTAACCTGTCAGTGTACACATTCTACTGCAATTCATCATGATTCTGAGTAAGCCCTTTACATTATGAGCCATGTTGTCACAGTGGTTAAAATGCAGGACTGCAGGCTTTCTGCTGACTGCTGGCTGACTGCAATTTGTCAGTTTGATTCTCACAGGTTCAAGGTTGACTCAGCCTCCAATCCTTCCAAGGTGGGTAAAATGAGAAACCAGATTGTTGGGGGAAATAGGATGACTCTGTAAAACCACTTAGAGAGGGCTGTAAAGCATTGTGAAATGGTATGAAGTGGTATTGCTACGTGCTATTATGAAATAATGAACATCTGTTATGTTTTATATAAATCTAAGTATAAAATGATGCCATGAGGGTAAAGCTGACAAAACCACAAACTTGGAATTGAAAGAAGTGATTTTAGGAAACTCAATACAAAACTCCATGCAAAAAGAAACAATAATATGCTTTGAAATGACTGGATAATAATACCAAGCAATATATTACTTTGTGTTATTATGTTGGGACTGTGTCCAACATTCCCGTTCTGACTTCTGTGGATTAGAGTGGAGACAGTAAAAGCTGAGAGGCAAACATAGAATTTTCACTGTTTCCTTTTACTGAACTTTTTAAAAGAGGTAAACATGGGTTTGCTGTAGTGGTTAAGGCAACCAGACTTGAAACTGGAATACCATGAGTTCTAGTCTTGTCTTAGGCACAAAGGCATCTGAGTGACCTTGGGCCAGTCACTAGGAAAGAGGCAATGGCAAACTACTTTTGAAATGTTGCCAAGAAAACTGCAAGGACCCATCTTAGCAGTTGTCAGGAGTTAACATTTACTCAAAGGAATACAGGCACAACCCACCCACTACAAAACCATTGACTATAAAAATCTGTAAGTTTTCCTATGTTTTTCAGTTGTCCTATAAGCTCATTTCATTTCGCTATTGTGTAGAAATGCCATAAATGGGAACCCAAATGATTCCCACACCTCTTTCTCTTTATCAGATAAGATCTTTTCCTTCCTTTGTGGAAACTAACAAGGCCTATCTTGCTTAACACAGCTCAGGTCTCACACATGTAGCTTCTATGACTCAGGAAAAGACATAGTAACATTGCAGCTGGCCTTTCACGTGGAGAAAGATTACACAAAAGCAAATATTTCCTTCCCTGTTCTCTAACTTGGCTTATCATGCAGCTCTGAAGGTTGCTGCATCCAACAGTTTTTTAGTTCCAACAAGGTAGGGTAAGAGCAGTTCAAATAAACTTAAATTAAAAAAAAAGAGCACTATATTTTCAAGACTGAAATTCACATTTGGCTGAAATGTTATAAATTGGAGACTATACTTTAAAAAGTACAGGTAGTCCTCGACTTACAACAATTTGTTTAGTGACCATTCAACATTATAATAGTGCTGAAAAATGTGACATGGCCATTTTTCACACTTATGACTGCTGCTGAATCCCCATGGTCATGTGATCAAATTTCAGACACTTGGCAATTGACCCATATTCATGATGATTGCAGGATCCTGGAGTCATGTAGTAACCTTTTGCAAAGTTTCTGAGAAGCCAAATTTAATGGAGAAGCCAGATTCACTTAACAACTGTTGGCAAGAAAAGTCACAAAACGGGGCAAAACTCACTAAACACCCATCTCACTTAGCAACAGAAGTTTTCGACTCAACTGTGGACATAAGTCAAGGACTACCTGTCGGCCAAATCAAGAAAATGTTTCATTTAATTTTAATTGAAAAATTCATAAATATATTTAAATGAAAATCATTAAATTGTACATGTGTTTCATAATTTTCTGTTTCCCAGTAGAAATCACAGTTCCAGGTCAATTTTTGGACATGCTCTGGGGGTACCGCATCCAGAGGCTGAAGAATATGGTTGTGGGGTTGCCAATAAGGAAGTAGCTTTATGGAACTTCTTGTTTAAATTAAACATGTGTGTGTGTGTATGTATGTATGATTTTTTTACACACTCCCTTGAAATTTTTGAAGAAAAGTTGAGAAGGAGGAGGGAGGAAGAGGAGGAGGAGGAGAAGGAGAAGGAGAAGGAGAAGGAGAAGGAGAAGGAGAAGGAGAAGGAGAAG